>OY744605.1:78796542-78819042 GCA_963556255.1 Allolobophora icterica | reverse complement strand
GGATGGATGGATGGATGGATGGATGGATGGATGGATGGATGGATGGATGGATGGAAGGATGGATGGATGGATGGATGGATGGATGGATGGATGGATGGATGGATGGATGGATGGGTGGGTGGGTTTTGGGTGGGTGGGTGGGTGGGTGGGGGATGAGTAGGGTGGGTGGGTTGGTGGGTGGGTGGCTTGAGTTGGGGGCTTGAGTGGGTAGTGGGGGATTGGGTTTGGATGGGTGGGTGGATGGGTGGGTGGATGAATGGAAGGATGGGTGGGTGGGTGGGTGGGTGGGTGGGTGGGTGGGTGGGTGGGTGGGTGGATGGGTGGATGGATGGATGGATGGATGGATGGGTGGATGGATGGATGGATGGATGGCTGGATGGATGGATGGACGGATGTCTTCTCCAGTCAATACTTTCGTTACAGCTGGCTTTGTATCCTACGATACATGCACTGCTATCGAACAGTAGTTCCGATGAATGGCGCTGCAGTATTACAAAGAAAAAAATGCTATTTTTTACTTTTTGGATCGAATGGATCCTCTCCATTACAAGAACCGTTATGAGTGTTGCCACCAAATACATCGAAGGGAAGCACTTTGCAAAGTCAATAAATAACGCAACTAGGAAATTACACTTCAAGCTGCAGTCTGCTTTCATACGTCCTTGTCAGTCCTTGTTAGTCCGTATTAGTCTGCAGTGCTAGTCCTTGTTAGTCCGTATTAGTATGCTGTGCTAGTCCTTGTTAGTCCGTATTAGTATGCTGTGCTAGTCCTTGTTTGTCCGTATTAGTATGCTGTGCTAGTCCTTGTTTGTCCGTATTAGTATGCTGTGCTAGTCCTTGTTAGTCCGTATTAGTATGCAGTGCTAGTCCTTGTTGGTCCGTATAAGTCTGCAGTGTTAGTCCGTTTTAGTTCGTTGTAGTCTGTGGTAGTCCCTGGTACTTCCTGTTAATCCCGCGTTAGTTCTTGTTAGCTTAATGTATACCGTGGTAGTCTGTGTTAGTCCCTGGTAGTCCCTGTTAGTCCGCGTTAGTTTCTGGTAGTTCAGGTAAGTCCATGTGAGTCCCTGGTAGTCTGTGTTACTTCCTGTTAGTCCGTGCTATTTCCTGTTGATCCGTGTTATTTTCTGTTAGTCACTGTTAGTTCCTGTTAGTCTCTGTTATTTCCTGTTAGTTCCTGTTAGTCCAGCAAAAGTTCCTGTTCTGAGCATCGTAGCCGCGCTGCCACTCATATACCGGCAGTCTTCTGTTTAATTACGGAGCCAACACTCTTTGAAGCAATGGCCGCTAATGGCATGCCATATACTGAGGTGGCTGGGACGTTTATCAGCAAAGGCTTCAACTAGTACAATATAGCTCTCATATTGTGCAACACTGCAAATTCCATACTGATAAGAATAATTGCTGTAGACGGATCGCTTTTGAACTCCACTGAATGATATTGGAACAGCAGTAAGTGAAACTAAGATGACATCAGATATATAGACGTTAGGGAACCAGTCTAAGGGAACATCTAACCAGAGCACCAGTGTAAAAGTGCAAGAATACACACTGAATCAGTGTATTGGTTTGAGCGCTTGCGTTTTAACGCAGGGTGTGCGGTTCGATCATTCACTGAAACGGTTACTGCTTATAGGAACCCAGAGCAAGTCCTTCACGCGCAATTACTCAGCGCCATCGATTGCTGCTTTGTATTTAGATTAGCTGTAATCACAATGCAATGGGGGCATCTGTCGATTGTCGCATCAATTGAAAACGTAATTAGAAATCGTAATAGGAGAATCTTGGTCGAAATCCGACGGGTCAGAACAACCAGGGGTCTGGCCATGGTGGATCAGCAACCTAAAACAATTGAGTCTTAAGTTTAGACCTCAATGACGCCGAAGAACTGACAGAACTGGTTTGAAGTCTTGGACCAGGATTGATGAATGGTAACACTCCTGCTCGAGGAACATACACGTATAAGATCTTGAAAGACGCGGTTCGATACCGTAAGTTCCCTATAGTACATGTATTGGTCAACTCAGCTTTCCCCTCCCTTGGAGGCAGCTGTTAAATGATTGGGTGCCTAACAGGCTGCCAAGACGTGTGTTCTATTAGATCTTGATAATTGTACTGTCACATGTTTCAATGTTACTTACTGCAGTTTGTCAGTGAGCTTTCATAAATAAAGACGAACATATTATACTTATAACATCGCCCAACAGGCAGACAGTTATGACTAAAAGGATTTCAGGCCACAATAGTTTCTTTTCTTTCCATATATAAGTATTAAGAGACAGAGACGGAGTATTCTAACCGAAAACCTGTGTTGAGTCTGTATCAACACGCGCGGAATTTGTGCAACTTGATCTATCGAGCTCATTGACTGGCCCCGGCGTTTGCGACACAAACATTGCATTTGTTGACCCGATATCTCGAGCGCTTTGTCACCTCAAGGTGCGCTGTGACCAATTGGAATTAATGAGTTGGGATGCTGGCAAAATCCAGGTGTGCAGAGCAGGTGGTTTCGTTATTGTATGCCGAAAGTAAATTCTCGAAAATTAGCGTGACTTGAACGCTACATGTCATGAAGTAGCCTATCTGGTGAGGGAGGAGATTTTAATGAGTTTATTTATTTATTTAAGTCAACAAAACAACAAATCAGCAAAACAGAAAAACAAACAGAAATCGATACAATGAAAGCAGAGTGAATGCAGTAATTAAATCAGATAATACAAAATAGTGAAATAGCATCTGCAGGTAATAAGGAACGAGGTTAAAGCAAGGAGTAGAAGAAGAATGGTTCAAGTTGATGTGCCCTGTCTTAAGGTCACACTCTAATGATCTAATCTCATCTAATCTAATCTCTAATCTAAATCTAAATCTATTCTAATCTTTCCTAACTATATTAAAATCTAATCAGAGGTGCCGCAGGCTTAAAAATTGGACCACACCTCTCTCGTAAACAAAATAGGGCATATATGGCCGCTTGCCCGCTTTGCTAGCATTGATATAAGCAGGAGAATTGAAATAGCTGCCATAGACAGAGTAGGGAGTAGTGACAAGCGTAACAAAAAAATCAAATAAGATAACATCTAATGCTTTAACATGCCGTATTGCCGTTTGACAAAAATATCGATGCGATGCCTATTCCTTGTGTGGAATTGATTTGGTGGGTGGACGCACGTGCGTCCAGTGCGTCACGCTGCGGGCGCCTCTGAATCTATATTATAATCTTACCTAAATCAAATCTATTCTATTCTTATCTAAATCAAATCCAGTTTAATTTAAATATATTCTGATCTATTCTAATCTGATCTAAGTATATTCTACTGTTATCAAATCTAATGTGATGTAAATGTAATGTAATGTAATGTAAATCTCCGAAATTTCTCAGCGCCACACAAAAGCCTCGTCAGGGAGACCAGCTTATCACCGGCGCTATATCAAATCAAGTCCGCAAGAGCCATGTCCGCCTTGTCCGTTCCGGTGCCAGGTCAGAGTCTGGGAGGTCAAGCCATTTGACTTCTATAACGCCGTCATCACAATCCACAAGGCATCGATCGACGGTCATGCAAGTGAAACCGGAAACGAGAAATCGAAACCCGTTTGAGATGTCCACTCGAAATGCGTCAGGTTGTTGTGGGTTATCAAAAATAAAGCGTTAATTTTCTGACTGCGGCCCTATTATAGATCAGGCCACTTTGAGGCGCCAGCCACCACAAGGCAGCCTCCAATAGTTGTGATCCTATGGGTTGAGACATCCCAGGATCTATGGGTTAAGTCATTCCACGATTTTCCAGGTTTTAAAACAAAGACGAAGGGCACGAATATATAGGTGAGCAACAGTATAGGATTGAGGGAGAATGAATAGAGGGAATGGATGTGAAAGAATTCCGAAGAAAAGAACTACGGTGTATGTATACAGAGTGACTATGAATGGAGGTAAGAATGATTCTTCCAAACTGTCTACAATTTGACATGTTAACGCAAATGGATCACATGTAACGCCCACTAAGACCCGGACAACGATCATGAATCGACTCCTTGGGTCTCTGGACCTTATCTCATGGGAGTCATGAAGGGAAGGTAGACATAGCCAGTTAGATATAAGCAGCAGGTGTGTGAGATGAAGTGATTAGTGTCTGCTATTTAGCAGACACTGCAGCTAAGATTGCCATATGAAACACGAGCCTTGGCGTTTATCGTGGTACAGAAGCTGCGAACGTATATCAAGCTGTTATATATATATATATATATATATATATATATATATATATATATATATATATATATATATATATATATATATATATATATATATATAAAGCTGTTATATATATTTATTATAGGCTATATACATACCTTGCTTACACCGTATGCCTAATTTCCGTTTCGATCACTGTTTACTTATAATGTTCAAATCACATTGTAGCCTATATATATGCATGTATAAATGTATATATGTGTTTATATAACAACACATGACATTAACTCTTCGTCGTATGTCGAAGACTGATGAAATAGTTTCACAGTAATTGGTCACACCTGTGAGCTTGCATCTAATTATTTTCAGCGCACCTGCCTTAATGCCAAAGGGCTTCCATATTGACATTTAAAATGTTGGGCAACGGTTGTAGATTGGTTAGAGTGCTCGACTTGTAACGTGTAGAGTGCGGATTCGAGCCGCTTCCCCATGACGCTTACTCTTTAGGGAACTTGAGCAATTACGAACATTATAAATAATATTATATTCAAATTATTAATTTTGTTGCAAATGACTTTAATAAATAGGTGTTCATGTAAGTTAATTAATATGAAAAAATATAAATATTCGAATTAGTACTTGTTTGGAAGAAAATGTTGTTTCTAGGTTATCGAGATTGTTGACTCTTTGAGAGGCAACAGGGGTGCCTCCACTTACGCAAGTGCGTACAGCGCTGAACGGCTAAGTAATAAAAAATTACAAATAAAAAGTTATATATTATTAAATTATAAAATTATAATTAATAACTTAGGTACTGGTTTTAATATCAGGTAAACTAACAGTTACATGACTTACGGATACCTAGAGTGTTTGGCTCGGGTAAGCAGCCTCAGCGTGCAAATGCACCATCACAAAGTGTAGGCCTAGATGAACACTTTAGAATTAATCTGCACAACCCTTTCTTGGATCATATCGTACAGAAATTCAAACACGTCTGTTGAATGCTCGTGATCGAATTCAAGCTTCACATCTACTACCTCAAAATGTCGGCTTCATGACAGATTCTCAATGGAAAAAAATTAAAGAAACTTACGAACAGTTTATTTCTATACAGACCCTGACTGAAGGCAGATTTTAACCATGGTTTCCGTGTCAGGATATAAAAATTATATAAAAATTTCTTTTAAAAGTCCCTTTCCGATGGGCGTACCGAGACGGATAGTCGGATAACTCGCTTACTCGCATTGCATGAGTAATATAAATGTCACAGAGAAACAAGTGGGAAAGTATTTCACAGCTTAGCAGTGGGTTGTCATTTTCATTGTAATTAGAAAAAATAAACAAGAGAATAATGTGGCGAACCTGGGCCGAATCAGCTTACCAGGATGGCCCAGCCCAGGGTTCGGATCCTGACTCTAGTCCGTGGGGTAAGGCTTCCCTTAGTCAAGCAGAAGGCTAACCTCTGGTTTCAAACTTTATTACCTGATCACACTCAATCGACTACCCGTCGATGTAATTCAACAAACATAATGAAATGAGTTCACAGTTAAATCAGTTTCGCAGTCCGACGAGGCAGAGTTCAAGAACATACTCAACCGGAGAACACGACTCCGGCGACGCAGACGACGACTGTCAACGACAGCAACTGATAACTACCTGTCAGCGACGACCTAACAACGACGAAAGACTAGCAGAGTCCGTGGTACAAACGACGCAACCACGACGAAGTGACTGAGCACTGGCGACGCTGACTCTGAACTCGACGCTGACGAACCGTCAAACCTTTCTCCGTGTCTGACTCCGAGTAACTGCCTCAACTGACTAACTGTTGAGCTGCGCACTTCTATATATAGTGTCCCTTGACGCAGCGCAGCGTCACAGAGCGCTGACGCAGAGCGCAGACGCTGACGCTGACGCAGACGCAGACGCAGAGCGCAGAGCGCAGACGCTGACGCAGACGCAAACGACGCAGCGCAGAGCGCTGACGCAGTGCACAAAGACGCAGTGCACAATGACGCTGACGCAGAGCGTAGACGCAGTGTACAAACGACGCAGCGCAGAGCGCTGACGCAGAGGTCACTCGGTGCAGTGTCGCAGAGCGCTGACGCTGACGCAGAGTCGTGGACGCAATGTCGCAGAGCGCTGACGCAGTGCGCATGCGCAGAGCGCAGACGCAGAGTCGCTGACGCAGACGCTGACGCAGAGCGCTGACGCAGACGCAGAGTCGCTGACGCAGACGCAGACGCAGAGTCGCTGACGCAGAGCGCAGCGCAGAGCGCTGACGCAGAGTCGCAGCGCAGACGCTGACGCTGACGCAGCGTTGACGCTGACGCAGACGCAGCGCAAAGCAGCGTCATGTCGCAATGTCACCAGGTTCAGACGCAGTCCAAAAAAAAATCAAAGGGCCCAAATCGGCACAATTCCCCCCCACTGAGAAAACCCAAAGTCCCCTTTTGGGAAACCAGGAAATTACACAACCCATTAGGGAAAAGATATGTGGCCCATCCTAGCAGCGACCAGATTGCGTGCACCTAAAACGTCTCCTCCGCCTACCGATACCTAGCTGGTCTGCGCATCGTACGGCGCGGCCGTTCCCTCAATGTTCGCTCTGATTCAGCTTCGCGATCAATGTGTTGATCGTCAACCTCCTGAGCTGCCGTCTCATCCCACTGTCCTCTTGTCCTCCCGTAGCAAGGACGAATTTTATCAACATGCGCAATAAAAGCCTTTGCGCTTAGCGACTTCTGTAGGACATAATTCAATGGTCCGGAAGACCATATCATGGAAACTTCCGTTACTTCACGCAACCACATCCTCACCACGCTCAGCTCGGTATCTTCTTGTTGAACCTGGGCATTTCTCTCATTGCCATCCGGTTCACTGGACACAGTGACCCGTTTCATCACCCGGCTCACCACGGCTTCCATCAGCAACAGGGGTTCCCCGCACTGACAACACGGCTTACGCGACGTGGAGTCTGCGTTCGCATGCTTGCGTTCGAGTCTATGCGCTGTCTCAAAGGATTCATCTAAGCGTTCTAACCACCGTCCCTGCTGAAATATCGGTTCCGGCGTCCGCCGCAGCCACTGGAGTGCAGTCCATGGTACAAAGTGCGTTCCTAAAAGATACCGTCCATACTCTTTCACAAAGTGCACTACCGCCAGTAATTCCATCCTCGTGCTACAGTAGGTTCTCTCAGCCGCAGAAAGTAACCGGCTATCATACGTAACGACTTCTTTCCCATATTCTACTCGCTGTGACAGTACAGCTCCGATACCTACATTGAAAGCTTCACAGTCTAAGACAAAGGCAGTCTCTTCTCGCGGCAATGTCAATACAGTAGCAGTGGTCAAGGCTACCTTAAGTCTGTCAAAGGCGTCTTGGCACCCTTCATCCCATTCAAACAACCTTCCTTTCCTCGTGAGTTCAAAAAGGAGAGTAGCCACGCACGAAAATCCAAGTACGAATTTCCTGTAGCAAGCGCATATACCCGCGAAATTTCTTCTATTCCTTAATAGTCGCGGAACCTGCCACGAGACCATTTCCTCGACCTTAGAAGGGTCAACCACAATCCCACTAGAGGACACAATACGTCCTAATAAATGGACCGTCCGCCTCAAAAGAAAACACGTACTAGGCTTCAACTTCAGGTTGGCTCTCCGAAGGCGTTGAAAGACTGACTCCAGCCCATGCAACTTTTGATCCCGCTGCTTCCCTATAGCAACCCTATAAGCCAGCGCTTGCCTCTGCAACGGCTGTCGCACGGGACGCTCGTCCGTTGTATCTATCTTACGTACCGTGGTCTTTCCCAAATCTTCTTCAGTAGCCGAAAATACATCAGTGTAGTCTATTAGCAATTGTTTTAAATGATCTCTCGTCTCTGTCGGTACATCCTCTGGGAGATCCTTCATAAGGTCCTCTACAACCGGGTTGTCGGACTGGATTGCACCACCGCTAACACTCTCTTGCTCCTCCGATACCTGGACCGGGTGCAACCCACTAACCAATTGGTCCCTAAACAGCCTGGCCGGCAGTTCGCTGAGGTTAATCACCCGAACCTGGGCCAGATTGGCATCGTCTCTTATCACCACTCGGGCAACTCGGACACCCGGTAGCATCTCAGCAGTTTCGGTCATCCACGCTGATGCAGTGGCAGCTAAGTTCCCGTACAACGTTCTGGACGGCACATCACATTGGGAGCGAGGGGACACAATCACCTCCTCCGCAACGACAACCCGCCTACACCAGGATGAACCATTACCTTTCACCAAGGGGATACGCCTCCTACCCAAGAAGATGGCACCAGTACCGAATCCAATCCTACACCTATGCTCTCGCAACCAGTCCATACCCAACATTGGTTCGAAAACTTGATCGGACACCAAGAACTTAGTATCGATATGAAACCCTCTGGAAATCTTAAGGGGGACCGTTAGCTCTCCCAGGACCCGCATTTCCGTCCCATTAGCTGCTAATAAAACCCTGGAGCTGGACTGCAATTCTAAACCATCGACAAAGGCAACAGGTACGATACTCACTTCGGAGCCGGTGTCGAGCAGACATAGGCGTGACCGTCCATGGATCGTCGCACGAATGTAGATTGCGTTGTTGCAGAGCGCAAGAGGTCCCTCGCGAGTCGTATGGTTCATGACGACTGGATCCTCCACATCTTGATCCGCTGGCTCCGTCTGTCGAGGAAGAGACAGTCGGGGCTGGCGACAACGACGGGCGATGTGCCCGTTCCGCCCACAGTTGTAGCACGTCACGTCACGTCCGGAGTTTCCACGATTGTCGACGAAGGGAGTCGAATCCGAGGCACTTCGCGGGGCGTTCCGAAGATCTTCCAATTGTCGTGAGATCTTGCCTTCCAGTTCTTGCTGCCACCGCCGCTGGGCTGCAAGGAAAGTGTCCAACTGCTTCTGGAGTTGCGTGTTCACGTCGACTTCTTGTGTCCCACGAACCCGGTTAGACGGTCTTCGGCGATCGTCCAAATCAGTCATTTGCTGGTACGCCGCAAGGCGCAACGCCATTCGGTAGGCTTCATCGATATTCTTCGGCTCCTTCTCTCTCACTTTGAGAGACAAGTCACGATCTCTGATGGCTTCGAGAAAGGCATCTCGGGCAACTATCTCAGTCGTCTCGTTAGACGGAACGGGATATGCAAGGACCACCAGGCGTCGGATGTCGTGGAGGAGATCGCTCAAACTCTCATCCGATCGCTGTCGACGATAGTAGAGCTGGGCGCGGAGGGTTTCCGCCTGTCCCTCAGCTCCGTATCTCTGTCGCAACCTCTCAACAAGTTGCTCATAGTTTATGTCTTCCCGTGCGCCAAAGTCCCACAAAAGCTGAGTTGCTGCTTTCTCGAGTGCGCAACGAAGAAAATCCACCTTATCCTGATCACTGCAACGATTGTGCCGAGAACACACTTCGAACTGCGTCAAAAAGGATTCCAGAGACCCAGTTCCGTCGAATTTTCCCGGCTTCATATACGTTCTCTTCTGACCGAGCAGAGCGCCGACGTTTTCCAGCAATCGCGAGTCCGTAGAAGTTTCGCTCACGACAGATGCCTTCTTTCGTCCGTAAGCTTTCGCGGTTTCAGATCCCGGAGCGTCGAAATTAATGCTTTCTAGGAGACTACTGGGTTCCGATTTGAACTTCACAGAAGACTTTCTCTCCTCCTTCACAAACGGCGTTGAACAGATCGGAAGATCTGGCGACGTTTCAGCAAAGTCCAGCAACGTATATATACGGGTCTCCTCTCCATCAGCGTTTTCCATGCTTGATAAGTCGATCGTTTAACGAAGAAACCGGACAAACAACGACGAAGAAAACCAGAAGTACCACCCCACTTCTGGTACCAGTTTTGTGGCGAACCTGGGCCGAATCAGCTTACCAGGATGGCCCAGCCCAGGGTTCGGATCCTGACTCTAGTCCGTGGGGTAAGGCTTCCCTTAGTCAAGCAGAAGGCTAACCTCTGGTTTCAAACTTTATTACCTGATCACACTCAATCGACTACCCGTCGATGTAATTCAACAAACATAATGAAATGAGTTCACAGTTAAATCAGTTTCGCAGTCCGACGAGGCAGAGTTCAAGAACATACTCAACCGGAGAACACGACTCCGGCGACGCAGACGACGACTGTCAACGACAGCAACTGATAACTACCTGTCAGCGACGACCTAACAACGACGAAAGACTAGCAGAGTCCGTGGTACAAACGACGCAACCACGACGAAGTGACTGAGCACTGGCGACGCTGACTCTGAACTCGACGCTGACGAACCGTCAAACCTTTCTCCGTGTCTGACTCCGAGTAACTGCCTCAACTGACTAACTGTTGAGCTGCGCACTTCTATATATAGTGTCCCTTGACGCAGCGCAGCGTCACAGAGCGCTGACGCAGAGCGCAGACGCTGACGCTGACGCAGACGCAGACGCAGAGCGCAGAGCGCAGACGCTGACGCAGACGCAAACGACGCAGCGCAGAGCGCTGACGCAGTGCACAAAGACGCAGTGCACAATGACGCTGACGCAGAGCGTAGACGCAGTGTACAAACGACGCAGCGCAGAGCGCTGACGCAGAGGTCACTCGGTGCAGTGTCGCAGAGCGCTGACGCTGACGCAGAGTCGTGGACGCAATGTCGCAGAGCGCTGACGCAGTGCGCATGCGCAGAGCGCAGACGCAGAGTCGCTGACGCAGACGCTGACGCAGAGCGCTGACGCAGACGCAGAGTCGCTGACGCAGACGCAGACGCAGAGTCGCTGACGCAGAGCGCAGCGCAGAGCGCTGACGCAGAGTCGCAGCGCAGACGCTGACGCTGACGCAGCGTTGACGCTGACGCAGACGCAGCGCAAAGCAGCGTCATGTCGCAATGTCACCAGGTTCAGACGCAGTCCAAAAAAAAATCAAAGGGCCCAAATCGGCACAATAAGATAAGTAATTAATCACTTTTATTACAATTTCAATTACACTCGTTGCAGTGTTTCAATTACATTTTTCAATTACAGTCTTCAGTGACAGATCGAGCAGATCCAGAACTTGCATTTAGAGTATGTCAACTTAATATGTCCAAAGTATGTCAACTTAATATGTCCAAAGTATGTCAACTTAATATGTCCAAAGTATGTCAACTTAATATGTCCAAAGTATGTCAACTTAATATGTCCAAAGTATGTCAACTTAATATGTCCAAAGTATGTCAACTTAATATGTCCAAAGTATGTCAACTTAATATGTCCAAAGTATGTCAACTTTTGTAAACTTGTAAAGCTCTGCTCCTTGGACACCTTTAATTAGTGACTTTCCAACCCTAAAAATTCCATTTTCACTTAATTTGAACTCAATAATTGCCCACGTAAAAATTTGCCAATAAATGAGAGCCTAGTGTAATAATTACATGTGTGACAAATATAAATAATCTGAAGATTAAAAATAGTAGATTACGAATCTCGAGTGAAATAATGGTTGTCTTGTACTATCAAGTTTGTATCACATAAGTCTGCAATCGACGGTGCAAGAATATGTATTATAAATTGTGTCTTCTATGAATGCTACGAAATATATTGCGCTCAAATTAAACACCTTTATATTATTTAGACTGGGCACTATATAAACGTATACGTCTCATTTTCACTTAATATTTTAGAAACGACTGTTAATCTTTAAAAGAAATGTAGGAATGGTCATTGACAAGAGTCGCAAACGGCCAAGGTAACTAACTCTGTAAAGACTAAAGTTTTACACACGCTATTTTGTCTCTACTTAAAATCACAATTTAGTTATCTATAGCCCCATATAGTCTTCAATCTGTCTTTATCCCATTTGTGAATTGATTATGAATGCATTATCTTGTTTTGTCTTACCACATGTTTGTTTTTATTGGTGGCCGGTGTCGCTTGACAGACTAGCCGTCCTAAAACTATCCGGGGATGAATAAATTTATCCCCTCGGATGGAATCTACCGGCATAGAGTATCCGGGGGATAAACCATTTCTATCCCCCATCGTGTAAAATCATCCCCCGGGGGATAAAATTTCACAGGTATAAGGTATTATTGAAAAATGCGTATAATTGATGAATACTACAAATATATATGGTTCTTCTACGACACCTTTATTTTTGTTGAATTACAACACTTTACAATCTTTTGCGTTACGTCGATACATTTCTTCTTGGTGGTAAATAAATTAAAATAACGACAATTATTGAACATAAGTAGAAGTCGATATTAAGTAATTCAAAGTGAAATATTGCTAGGGCCTAGGTATCCAAAGGTGACACCAAATGGGAAAAAAACGACAACAAAGGAGACACCTAATTTCTTATAACTGGTTTCAAGACGACATTTCCAAAAAATCACAAACAAACGATGTTAATCAGTTCTTGAACCTTTCGTTAAATTATAATTAGTAACTTAGCATTGGTGTCAAATGCACCAGGATCCACCGACGGCGCACCAAAACCAAGCCGTAATTTTAGATTAATAAATCAAAATGATAAATCCCGCTAAGATTTCTTAGGCAGCCTGTGGTGTATAAGCATTTAGAAAAATTAAGTTCTGGTAGGCCTAGGGACCTAAGAACGTGCTGCGAAAGGATAGGCCTAGAGCGTTGGATCGCAATCAGTATTATTATTATTATTATTATTATTATTATTATTATTATTATTATTATTATTATTATTATTATTATTATTATTATTATTATTATTATTATTATTATTATTATTATTATTATTATTATTATTAGTTGTTGTTGTTGATGTTGTTGTTGTTGTTGTAATTTATTTTATCAGCTATTTGTTCCACGTTAATTATTGAAAGTTTACGAGCAGCTGTAAAAGACAAGTTTCAGTTATTTATGAAATGTGATCAGAGAAAAGATTGGTCCCTCAAATTGGTGGCAGTGAATTCCAGAGATGTGGACAAAGTCTTCGATGGGCAACTGGCCAGAGCAGGTTGATCTTTAGTTTGCCCAGGAAGTGTGCGGGGGGAAGGTAAGCGTAATTGGAATGCACAAGTCAGCAGGAGAGCTGATAGTTAAGCCCATGGGCGTCCGCAGGTACAACATTATTTTAGAGGGTGAGGCAAAAATTAAGTTTTTTCGTATTGCAAATCATGCTGGGACTGTTGTAATAATCATAATAATCAATAGATTTAATTACTTTTAAATATTTGCAAAATCCAGGGGTAAATGCCCCCTTGTCCCCCATCCGGACGCCCATGGTTAAGACAAAATAATTCAAATGTCAATCATCCAATCTTAGAGGTGCATCTGTATTCACAGTGCATCGACGACAAAGTCAACATAATAAATAAAAATAAATAAATCACGTGATCAGTACAACAGCATATACGTTTTGGCCACAGTCCATGAATCGAGCAAAAGAAGAACTTTCAGTGACATCGATACATATAGTTCCAGTTCAAGTGTTCTCGGTTACCCAAAATATTGCCACATATGCAATTTCACGCGTTAATACCGTGAAACTGAAGACACATGAAGTGCTATTCTGGTAGGTCACGTGACCACAGATATTCACAAGAATCCGACCACGTGGTCAGACCAGACATTCAGCATTGTAGTTGGAAAATCGGTTGTATCTGTAAAACAACCAAGAATTAAATAAATGGATTGTTGGATTAGACTGGCAGTTAGTTTAACTGTAAGTTACAATAGAATGAATCAAGAACAAATATCGAAAACATTCTCAATGGGCGATATAAATTTCCCACTGTATCGTCTACTTTTGTCAAGAAATTTTATAAAATCACATTTTTACATAATTCATTAAAGGATTCAAATTTGAGCAGAACTGTACTATTACATAAGAACAAAGTGGGGCGTGGGTGGCTCAGTGGTAAGTTCGGCGCCTTGTGACCGAAGGGTTGCAGGTTCGAATCCCACTCTAGCCGCTGCGTAAGGACCTTGGGCAAGTCCTTCACTCGCAATTGCTCGTGGGGCTTCGGCGTGAAAATTCCGACACAGTATCAAATGCTGTAGTCGGGAGCGCCTCTGAGTAGTAGTTGACTTCGAGAGGCGCTATAGAAATATCCGGAATAAATAAATAATAAATAAATAAATAAGGTGACGTCCATTAATACTCCTTTAAAACAGTTTACACAGAGGATATATAATTAAACTTTCGTTTGATCATAGCTTGGGGGATGAAAATATTCATTAGGGCTTGTCATACGAAGTGTGAAACCGGTTCAAAATAATTTCTGTCGACGTCAACGACCTTTGATGCCATAAGATTTGGTTAAACTTTTAGATCCAATCACCAGTGTTGTTAATAAAGTAAGATTTCATAAGGTCGATGGTTCTAACAGCTACCAGATGTCGTTAAACAATGGAAAATGTTTGGTTCTTCTTAGACACCTTAAAAATAGGTTCCACATACGCTATATATATATATACACCGTAAAAGTGTTTAATTGGTAATATAAATGCATGCCTATAAAATTTCATTATGGCTGATTATGCCATACAAACGGTGGGAACTGTTCAAACTAATAATTTCTGTCGACGTCAACGGCCTTTGTTGTCGTAAGATGTCGTTAAACTCTGATTCCAATCCACTCATTACACAGATAAAGCTATCTCTAAGTTACTCTCTAAAAGTGGCAATGGGTTCCAAATGTAAGCAACTCCTTTTTCTTAGAATCGGCATATAAGAATGCATCTGTATGGCAGGCATATTTAAATTATAGGATAGCTCACTAGAGGGCTCTAATGGAACACAAATCGTTGAACATCTATCTGCCCTAGCTGTGATTTGAACTTCCGATTATCGGATTGATATCGATTACGCTAAAGTCTAGCATCAGCATCCAAAATAAATAAATAAATAAACAAAAACTCAATGAATGAATAAATAAATAAATAAATAAATAATAAAATAAAAGAGTAAATAATAAATAAACAAGAAAGCAAATAAATAAATAAATAAATAAATAAATAAATAAATAAATAAATAAAAGATTAAATAAATAATATATAAAAGATTAAATAAAAAGATTAAATAAATAGATTAAATAAATAAATAATTAAATAAATAAACAATTAAATAAATAAATGAGTGAATAAATAAATTAATAAATAAAAGAATAAATAAATAAATAAATAAATAAATAAATAAATAAATGGAGAAACAAATAAATCAATGAATAAATAAATAAATAAAACGTGAGTTCGAGACATTTTGGTTGTGCAGTATAATTATGTATCCCTGCGTGTGTTTGGCGACTTACTTGACAGTCGGCAGATGGCGACGGCTACTGTTTAGTTCTGTTATCACGCAGGAGATGACGATTGCGATGATGATGGTGATGATGATTATGATGATGCGTCTTCGTTTCCAGCTGCTGCTCCTGCTGCTGCTGATGTTGTTGTTCTTGCAGTTCCCTTCGGCCTCTTACGCGGTTCATCCGTGTTCTCATCAGCATCCCAAGTAAAGCTGCAAATGAATAAATGATAAAGCATTCAATTAGTATTTAAATAATATAAATGCAGCTAAATAAAGCACTAATGGATATATAGATAGGGCGATAGACAGAAAGACAGACACACAGACGCACAGACAAACACATAGAGAGGCACACAGACACACAGACACACAGACAGACTTACAGATTGTATGGATGGATCAATGGAGACTTTCAAGTAGAAGAAGAAGATCAGTCCGTTAAGCGTATACCTTATAGGCAACCATGAATACGAACTTCATACTATGAAGTGTAAGCGACTTCATTTTCTTAACCTCTGCATGTGTTATCAGTCCTCTCCCCGCCGTTTCATCTTCCCATCGACAGTATGCGGTCACAGCACATTGTATCTGAGTTGGATAGGAGGCGTAAGTGGAGCCTATATTATGCGAAATCTCGAAAGAAATTTCTGTCCTGGCGGGGATTTGAATTCCCGACCTCCGATTGATAGTCCAGCACTACTACACCATAGCACACCCCATTTATTGCTAAACAGATGAATGCCCTGTTCTAAGCTTAATGAGCTGAAGAAGAACTAGACTGTTGAGTAGATAATACCAGGGTGAGAATTGTCGGGGGGTTGGGGGGTTTAACCCCCAGTCTTTCTTAGGAGCCCACAGTAAAGTCTTCATTGCACACCTGAACTCCACGTAAATCAATGTCTACCCCCCCCAGTCTTTTTCCTACAATTCTCATACTGGATAATACATAGGCCTCACATGCAGAGAGACAGACTTACGCATACAGATCGGCTGACGAATTGATACACAGATAGATAAAGCGACATAGGCCTATAGAAGTATAAGCCTACACAGACTGCAGTTTTTAAAAGCCTCATGCCTACAGTAAGCAAGCTAAAAAAAATGCAAACAAAGAAGAATATTCTCTTTATTTTTTATCAGTGGACGTAGTGGGGATGTTTTGACACTTTTTCTAAGCACGATGAAATTCCTGTTCTGACATTCAACCCTAAGGAACACTTTAATTATTTGTCTTTATGAGTAACTTTATCCGTGGCTAAAATTGTTCTGTTCCATTCGCCAGATGGCGATATCGTCTACTCTGGGTGTGTACAATGACTGACCCGAATACGCACCGGATCATAGTCATCGATCGCCTTAGGAACAACGGAACAACTGAACATGTGTCACTGAGTGAAAACTTGGTAGTGAGCTCGGCTTTAGCTCGGACAAATATGGCACACGCGTTGAACACATTGTCTCTGGTCTTTTAGATTGTATTTGATGATGATGATGATGATGATGATGATGATGATGATGATGATGATGATGATGATGATGATGATGATGATGATGATGATGATGATGATGATGATGATGATGATGATGATGATGATGATGATGATGATGATGATGATGATGATGATGATGATGATGATGATGATGATGATGATGATGATGATGATGATGATGATGATGATGATGATGATGATGATGATGATGATGATGACGGTTTTGATGATGTTCATGATGCTGATGATGATGATAATGACGGTTGTGATGATGTTGATGATGCTGGTGATACCAATGATGATGATAACGGTGGTGGTGGTGGTGGTGGTGGTGGTGGTGGTGGTGGTGGTGGTGGTGGTGGTGGTGGTGGTGGTGGTGGTGGTGGTGGTGGTGGTGGTGGTGGTGGTGGTGGTGGTGGTGGTGGTGGTGGTGGTGGTGGTGGTGGTGGTGGTGGTGGTGGTTTTTACCTTGCGTGTCCTCTAGCTCTGGCTGTTCCTGAGGACTCAACGCATAGCAGGAACATTTGTCGCAGTTACAGGTGAAGCTGGGGTTGCGGCAGCTGAAGCACTGTCTTTGGCATCCCTGACAGCAGCACTCGTAGAGAGCGGATCCACCCGGCAGCCAACCCTCGACCAACTGACCAAAGAGGAGGACGACGACGATGACGACGACAAGTGGTGGACGGCGATTGGACGAAGACCCAGGCATACTGACCGCTGGAAAATGAAGAAATTGGTAACCGAATTAATGCAACGCCTCTCTACTCTACACCTGTTCAAGTGCAATTTACTGCTAAACTAATTTGGAATGACTGCCAGACTTGTTGTCCTCGAGACCAAGGTCTTGGTCTCGAGTGCATTCGAGTTTGTTTTTAAAAGTCTTGGTCTTGGTCTTGAGACCAAAAGTCTTGGTCTTGGTCTTGAGGTTCAAAGTTTTGGTCTTGGCCTTGGTCTTGAGACCAAAAGTCTTGATCTTGGTCTTGGTCTTGAGGTTCAAAGTCTTGGTCTTGAGATTCAAAGTCTTGGTCTCATAGGCGTAATTTGTGGGGGGTACGAGGGGTACCCGTACCCCCCACTTTTTGGATTGGGGTACCGTACCCCCACTTTTTGAACAATGCCTTTGAATATTTTATTATTGCGCCTTCCCAGAGATCACAGTCTCAACCTTGCTTCGTGTATGTAGGAAATTGGTACCCCCCACTTTTTAGACCAAAGTTACGCCCCTGCTTGGTCTTAGTCTTGGTCTTGAGGTTCAAAAGTCTTGGTCTTGAGATTTAAGGTCTTGACAACAAAACCGATGACTGTTTATTACTTGAAGGCCACCACATCGACAGAATTTGCCCCTTCTTTATTTTTTATTTTTTTTTATTCCGGATATTTCTATAGCGCCTCTCGAAGTCAACTACTACTCAGAGGCGCTCCCGACTACAGCATTTGATACTGTGCCGGAATTTTCACGCCGAAGCGCCACGAGCAATTGCGAGTGAAGGACTTGCCCAAGGTCCGTACGCAGCGGCTAGAGTGGGATTCGAACCTGCAACCCTCCGGTCACAAGGCGCCGAACTTACCGATGAGCCACCACGCCCCACTATGTCTGGAATTTCTAAATGTATATGTGTATCCAAGAACAAGATATAGCACCTTTTCTGTACGTAACAAAAGCTCTGTTTTGGAAGAAGTAGTTCTCCTGTAACCGAATAGCCCTGTGATAACTGAAAACTATCAGAGTAGGACTCCCACATTGCGTCAATATCCATTATCTAGGTGCATGAAAGCCAAACGGATCCAATAGCCAACGGGAAGAGGATCGACCTATTTATTGGCCTGGATTCCTGAGTTTCTTGTTTACGTAGGTTCAATGTGCACAGTGCCGTCATAGAACCTTCAAAGTGCGCTGCCTACGTGACTATCCTAACAAAACAACTGCAACATACCGTGCAATGTTAATGCATGTTGAGCTCATAACAGGCATTTTTACCATTAGCATTTTACCTTCACAAGCACAAAACAGTACTTGTATTATCTTTCCCGTTTTACCATCACCGACACAGAACTATCACAGAGTAGGTTTAGGTATGTAAGGTAATAATAATAATAATCTTCTTATTTAAACCAGATATATATTCTTATATATGTATTGGGTGCAGTGCAGAGCTGTGAGTCAAGCTGACCGGTTAACCCGCAGACCAGTGTACGGACAGATGAACACAAAGGATGACCCAGAGTCGGAAACTAGACTTCAGAACGAGCCAACAAGAACCTAGAGAGTGAAAGACAAGGACAGTCATGCGGACACACGCTAGTATCTAAGTAGACAGGTAGACAGACTTAGATGGTTAGGCACGTGGTTGCTCAGGGAAACTGGAAAAGACGTTGACTTGGCTCAATGCTTACTGTCCAATAATATAGCTCCACATAGTGTTCATTGATATGCATATTTATGTCTGGTATTCTGATAGGCATGAAGTTATACGGGTAAGCATGTGATTGGTCAGAAGAGGTATGGGCCAATATGCTACACAATGGGAAGAGGTACTGCTGGAAGCGAGAGAAGGGAGACTGTGGGTCAGTTGGGAAGTTGGGGCACTTGCAATCGGACGCTCACGAGTTGAGGAGTTGATTTCCACCAGTATAGACGTATAGAATACTCATCTCTGATACTAAGTAGATACTAGGCGTTCTTCCTGAAGAGTTTATAATAGAAGTGCTATAGTTGTCACTGTAGGTAACTATCTCTACATCATCTGTCGAACTGAACAATAATCTGCAAGTGAACGCTGTAACCGTATAAAAAGACATTCGTACTGAATGACAATAAAGACGTGTCTACAGAGAGAGTTTGCAGTCTGATAGCCTTTGTCAGACGTAGATAGTAGAACAATATGATCGTTATAGAACAATGTTTGTATTACTTTTAATGTTTAACCTTCACAAACACAAAACAGTGATTGTATTACCTTTACCGTTTCACCTTCACAAACATAAAACATCACTTTACTACCTTTACCGTTTTACCTTCGCAAACATAAAACAGCACTTGTGTTACCTTTACCGTTTTACCTTCACAGACGCAAAACAGTACTTGCATTACCTTTACCGTTAAATCCTACACATATACAAAACAGTACTTGTATAACCTTTACCGTTTTACTTTCACAGGCACAAACAGCGCTTGTATTACCTTTACAGTTTTACTTTCGCAAACATAAAACAGTATAGGCCTACTTATATTATCCTTACCGTTTTACCTTCACACACAAAGCCGTTCTTGTATTACCTTTACCGTTTTACCTTCACAGGCAAACGGGAAACATAGACAACTTACCTCTGAGTTTCTTATTATAATGTAAACGGTTTTTCGGTCAACGTTCGGATTGCTTTAGTTTTGCTATTTTCAACCCGGTTCTCTCCACGTAAATAATGAGGATTTTTCCCTTCAACGCTTAGCAGTCTTAGTGTTTGACGTTAACCAAACATAGAAGCACTTCCACGCGAGTGTGTGGGTAGACAGTTCTAACCATTCGTTCTGAAGTCGATGTTTTCTCGCTTCGAGCGCAGTCGATTCTCGGTCTAAAATTCCATCGTTAGTGGTCTTTATTTATCAAGATGAATCTAGATGAGCCACGCAGTACAGCGGTACTCGCTAAAACCATCACTTCTGCGAGTAATGTCTGCTAATGGCAGATACTAGTGTATGAATTTGATTACATATTCGGCGAGAAGCCGTTGAGCCATTTTACAACTATATCAACAAGGACGTCACATATGACACACCGAGGAGAATATTGCTTTTTTCGCCAGCCATGGGTAATACATGTAGATTCTATTCGGTAATAAATTATTTTAGATTATAGACTTCTTTTTAGATAATAGATTCTTTGAGATAATAGATTCTAGTTGATAAGATTCTTTTAGGTAATAGATGCATCTAGGTAATAGATTCTTCGTAATCGTAATAATTAAATCCTAATTTCTAAAGCTCTATTCAACAGCTAAGCACAGGGCACCAGCTTATTCACAGGCGCTGCCTCGTGTCAGAGGAGAGGTCCAGAGATGTCAATGGATGATCCGAGTGTGGATGCCAGAGAGACCAGTCAGAGGAGTCAGCGTCGAGGAAGAGAACGCCTGAAAGGTGGATGATTGTATGGATTAGGTTCTTTCAAATAGAATCTTGTAGGTATTAGATTCTTTTAAATAGATTCTATTAGACTGGTCAGAAAGCGATTAAACTGCCCACGTAGGCCTACCGCATCATTAACGCTAATTATAATTTGCCATATAGAAATTAAACAAAATGTCGCTTATTTTTTAAAGGGATGCGACATTATTTGTTTTCACGCCGTAGGAATCAGTGTGGCCTGCAGTTGAAACAGGGAATGATGTTGGCGTTTATAGGTCACATTGAAACAGAACTGCTTAGCTGTAGATAACAAAAACCGTGTTATGATGCCAGACAGTCGATGCTGGCCAACTTTCTGGCTACACTAATAAGACGAACCAACAACCACTGATCCGTTCTGGTTGGATTTATTGGCTGCGAATGACGCAGGCGAGGCCACCGCGTAGGCCACGACGGTGGCCTAAAAGGGACAATTCTATTAAACCCTTTTTTGATACGTCAAGGAATCTGTCAGAGTCACAGCCCATTTGGATTTGTAATGGTACTTTGATCCCTAGAACCTAATCGTCGTAATCGTAAGCTCTAAATTTATTAAGCGCTACTCGAAGGTTTAGACTTGAATAAAATCGACGAACTGACAGAATGGGTAGAATTGGGAAATGAATTCCACAGCCTTGGAACCAACAACAGAGAACGTTGAAGAGCGAAACATGAACTAAAGATACATACATGGGACTAGATGTCCATTGATCGACTGCAGTAATCGCTTGTGTCATTTCGTTCTCAACTTAAAACTTACCTCTTTCAAATTGCCTATTCACCATAGGTTCTCCCTCTTGTCTTTGTGAACTGAACTTCTGGATATTGACCTGATTACGGCTTGGATTTGGGATGCCATCGGTTGATGCCTTGTGTATTAGACACCGATGCAAGAGAAGTAACTAATCACAATAACAATTGTAATTACAATAATTGCTGTATACGAAACAACGTCGTACACTGTGGCAATTAATAGCCACCGTAGTGTGATGTTGCAATCTCGTATTTGTAAACATGAGGGCTAAAGACTGGAATTGTACCTCACGCCCCATTTTGCCATATATGCACTGACAGAAATAGACACTGATATGGACCAAAGTGTTTTAATATTATGAGCACTAGTTAAATGACTACATATGTTATTGAACGATATTTACATGAGTGTAGGCCTATTAATTTAGTTGCAAATGACTTTAATAAATAGATGTTCATGTAAGTTAATTAATATGAAAAAATTTTAAATATTCGAATTAGTACTTGTTTGGAAGAAAATGTTATTTCTAGGTTATCGAGATTGTTGACTCTTTGAGAGGCAACAAAGGGGACAGAAGTGTCATGGTTTTTTTATTTTAAGGTCATCTGGTGAACCCGGGTTCAGAAAGCGATTGAAACCCACCCAAACAAAGCCATTAAC
>OY744605.1:78762533-78792533 GCA_963556255.1 Allolobophora icterica | reverse complement strand
TACTCGAAAAGCCTTAGATATAATTTTTAAGTCGTACGCCGTAGGCCTACATGGTATTGGCAACCAACGGCCGCTCGACCGACATGGGGCCCCTTTTGGAACTTTTTTCACCGACCTTCGCGGAACCTTAAAAACGGCCCTGAAGTGAATTCATAATATGACGCGATATAGGCCTAATTAGTGTCTGATTATTAATAATGATAACAACAATAACAGGAACAACAACAATAATAACAATAGTAATTAATATTATTATTATTTTTATTATTATCATTATTATTATTATTAGCTGCAACAGCAGCAGTAGCGGTAGCAGTAGTAGTAGTAGTAATGATAGTAGTTTAGTAGTAGTATGAGTGTTATTGATTGTAGCAGTAGCAGTAACGGTATGTATGTATGTATGTATGTATGTATGTATGTATGTATGTATGTATGTATGTATGTATGTATGTATGTATGTATGTATGTATGTATGTATGTATGTATGTATGTATGTATGTATGTATGTAAGTATGTATGTATGTACGTATGTATATTCGTTTACTTCAAATACAATAGGCAGAACGCTGTAGTTTACATAGATCAAGTTTAGTGTGACTACTAATTAGTGGTTTAAGTTTAGAATAATTTCATGTTATTGAACAAAAGTCGAGGATTAGAGTTAAACGAGTTCTCATCTGGCATAGAGGAGTTGTGCATCCAGTGTTTGAGTTTAGTATATGCTTTAAAACAACAATCGTGGAATAAAGTTCATCGAGTCCTTATCTGCAGTAGTAATAGCAGCAGCAGTAGTAGTAGTAGTAGTAGTAGTAGTAGTAGTAGTAGTAGTAGTAGTAGTAGTAGTAGTAGTAGTAGTAGCAGCAGCAGCAGCAGTAGCAGCAGCAGCAGCAGCAGCAGCAGCAGCAGCAGCAGCAGCAGCAGCAGCAGCAGCAGCAGCAGTAGTAGTAGTAGTAATAGTATATCAATAATAATAATAATAATAATAAGGTTAAAATAATAATTTAATTCTAATAACACAAGCATTAAAACTCACGATTAAATAGTTAATTTGATGAGAAATCTATGGTCGTTATGATTTCTCTTTAGACACCTTTAAAACGGTTTCAACACTGGCTATAACAATCGTTAACCATACAGATTCGCTATATTATACCAAATCCTGAATAGAAAAAATAAGACGATGTTAACCACCAGAAACAGCCATTAATTTTCATGGGTACTTTACGAAATAGTTCACTAAAAGTTTATCAACATCTTAGGTCATCAAAGGCAGTTTACGTCAAGGAAAATTGTGTCAAAACCCTACTAGAAGTTTAGCAATTAAACGAAATATGGCTTAAGTAGGTTCTGTTTTACGACGCGGTGTATTCACATAGACGAATAGTGTCGCCCTCCTCATTTATTCAGGCTTTGAACTAGCACCACCCCAGTACGGCAGTCGTGGAATTAATGGTAATTTCCAGTGTTTAATGGCTGCCAGGGCCCTTGTGTCGAACTTAGCTAACCTATTCGAGGGCAGTGGTGATTGTAATCTGAATGCCTAACGATAGTTAGTCATTTCCAATGTCTAACGTCATCATATACGACCTCTAATGCTGTTGACGACAACCCGAAAATATATTTGGTATTTTAAATTCTCTTTTCTTTGAGAATCCCCTTCATGCTACTGAATATAATTATCTTCCCGAGTTTATTGCCTGTTGTTATTGCGTTTGGTCAACGCTTTATAAAGGTGTATAAGAAGAAACGCGTGCAATTGACGCCATTATTATAAATAATTATCATCATTAATTATTACTATTGTTGACTATTTTTTTTATTGTTGTCGTTGTTATTATTATTATTGTTCTTGTTACTTTTATTATAACTATTATTATATGAAGATTTATAAAGAACAAGTTATAACCTATAACTAAATAAACGGTACATTTATTATTAGAAGAGAGGCCTAGGCCTAGTCAGATGACGTGAAGAGGTAAGTCTTAAATGTTTTTCCTGAAGCTTTGGATAGTAAGTTCTGGAACAATGAGTTCTTCGGTCAGTGCATTCCCAAACCGTTGGACCGGTTGTATCCGAGTCCGGATCACACTAAGTCCTTTCCCCAACGCATGCTCCTGGATGGTTGAGACCGACCAGGAGCTGATGTGCCATCTCTTCACCTGGCATGATGGCGCCTTTTCGTGAAGGCGCTAGTCTTGTAAACAAAACTAGTGTCACCCCCTTGAAGTCGTTCGAATGGGTTACCAGTGGAGTTCTTGAAGTACAGAGATGGACTGGTCAAACTTTAATTATAATTATTATTAGGCCTACTAATATTATTGCTTTTTTTATTATAATTATTATTTTTATTCTCCGCGGTAGACAAGGTACCTACAGAGAATTTAATGCTACTATTATTTATGCGAACAGTAACACAATTCAAGTGCAGTTGAGGCTTTAATTAAATTAAAACTTAAATTAAATCACAAGACAAGACAAGACAAGACAAAACATTTATTGTTCCCAGTAAATTGTGTACATCAACAGTTATGCGTATAATACAAGTTACCATAGAGTATTAATCATCAATGTTAGGAGCAGAGCAAGTAATGGGAGCAATAGGCACACCTAAAGGGAGTGATCCCGCTAAGCAGGGGCCTAATTGCTTCATGCAGGGTAAGTCAGGATGAAGGCCAATTTGCTATCAAAGAAGAGGAGGGAATTAGATAAGCTTAACTACCAAAAGAAAAAACAACAAACTTAAGTAACATATTTCAGTGCGTGCGCGCGCACCAGTTGTCTAAAGAGAGCGAGGCTGGTGACAGTACGTATGTTCAAAGGAAGGTTATTCCACGTGAATGGGCCCTGAAATTTGAGTGAAAATTTACGAGTGTTAGTTCTTGCATAGATAGATCTATAGTCACTGTTACTTCTTGTGAGGCCAGGATGCAAAGTGCGAATAAAGTAGGAAGAGAAGGAGGGAGGGAGAAGGTTATTAGTATACTGATACATAAGTACCCCAGTCTGTACAAATCTGATTTGCTTAATGCTTAGGAGTTTATGTTCAGCGAATAAAGGACCTGTGTGACAGAGACCATAAGATTTAGTGATGGTTCTAATAGCTTTTTTTTGTAGTATCTTTAGTGCGTTGAGATGAGTGTCGTAAGTAGAGGTCCAGATCAGGTTACAATATGTAAGATAAGGATATATTAATGTGTAGTAAAGGTCCTTTAGGACATGAAGAGGGATCAGATAAGAGACTCTCTTAATAATTCCTATACTTTTTGATATTTTTTTGCTTATTTCATCAATATGAGTATGCCATTTAAGATGCTGATCAATGTGGACTCCAAGAAATTTTGTTGAAGAAACTTGTGGAATAGTTGTGTTGTCTATAAGTATCGTCTTGTTCGTGAGGGGTATCGGCTTTTTATTGGAGCGAAATATAATGTAGTTGGTTTTATTGAGGTTCAATGATAGTTTATTGGCTTTAAACCAGTCACTAGCTGACATTAATTCACTGTTTACTGTTTGAAAGAGGTGGTCATATGAGGCATGAGACAGAAAGACATTGGAGTCGTCTGCAAATAATATGTAATGTAAGATAGTTGACGAGTTCGGTAGGTCATTTATGTATATAATGAACAAAATAGGTCCAAGAATTGAGCCCTGGGGGACTCCGAATTCCATGTGCTGAAACTTGGAGGATTTACCATTGCAGAGGACCTGCTGTGATCGATTACTAAGATAACTTTTAAGCCAAAGCAGGGCATTACCTCTAATGCCATAGTGTTCGAGTTTGGCAAGGAGAATTTTGTGGTCCACGGTATCGAATGCTTTTGCCAGGTCTAGAAAGATACCAATTGAATATTCGTTTTTATCCATGGCCTTAGTTATTTTATCATGAATGTCAATCAGAGACATGGAGGTAGAGTGGCCAGGTTGGAAGCCATGCTGGAACGGGTAGAAGATATTTTTTTGTTTCATAAACGAGAATAATCTATCATACATTACTCTCTCAAACAGTTTGGAAAAGAAAGTCAATATAGAGATAGGTCTGTAGTTAGTAATATCATTTTTAGAGCCTTGCTTGTGTATAGGTATGACCTTGGCAAGTTTGATTTCCAGTGGAACTTCACCATTTTTAAGCGAGCAATTGATAATTTCGGCTAGTGGATCTGCCAGGAGTTCAATGACGGAAGATAATATGTAAGGGTTTAGATCATCGGTACCAGAGGTGTGAGTTGGCTTTAAAGTTCTATTGATGGCCACAATCTCCTGGGGGCAAGTTGGTAGTAGAGCAAATGAGTTTGGAGAGGACGGCGAGAGGTAATCATGGAAGCTCTTCTTAGATGGTTGTATTTTACTTGACAGTGATTTTGCTAAGCCTGTAAAGTAAGAGTTGAAGTGCTCAGCCATTGTTTCAGGATCCTGTATTACATTCCCTTCAAGTTTAATTTCGGTTATAAATGTATCGCTGTTACGTGATTTAATTATAGTTCTAATTACCTGCCAGGTTTTTTTTATATCATTGGCATGTTTAATGAATTCATTAGTATAATAAGATTGTTCAGCGGTAGTACGAATAGTTTTGTATTTATTTCGATATTTGATAAAAGCATTTTTGTTGCCAGGCGTAGGGTTTTTGATGTATTTAACGTAGAGCTTTTCCTTTTTCCTTGTGGATTTCAGTAGGCCCAGTGTCATCCATGGTTGATGGAAGGTATTATTTTTAGATGCCTTTTGGGGTATAAAGGGAAATGCTTCATCATAGGATTTTTTGACCAAATTTGTGAACATGTTATATGCTAGGTCAGTGTTGTTTTCGTTGCACAAGTGTGAAACAGGATTCCAGTCAGTATTGGCTAATTTATGTTTGAAGTTTGTGGAGGTTTCATCAGTAATCTTCCTTTTCATCTGAGACTTTCCTATGTTGAGAAATGCTTTTGGTTCAGCTTTAGTCCAGGTAATTATAGGTAAGTGATCAGATATGTCAGATGTTATTATGGCAGACTCAAGTATGTTATCAAGTGAGTTAGTAAAGATGTTATCTATTAGGGTCGCTGTGGTTGGGGTGATTCTAGTAGGTTTGAGAATCAGTGGGATGTAGTGGCGTGACGTCATGGACTCCATAAATTGATTAGTTGGGGTATGAATTCCATATGCCAACAGATCAACATTAAAGTCGCCAGTTAGAAAAATTTCCTTGGGTTTGTTCTTATTCTTATTTAGAGTTTCCATTAGAATATCGAATTCCTCATTAAATTCATCAAGATTAAGGCCAGATGGTCTGTAAATCACACCAATAAGTTTATCTACCGTTTTGTGTTGTGGGATATTAATGAATAGGCTTTCAAATGAAGTCATGGAGTCAGTGATGTGGAGATCCATTATGGAGTACTCAATATCCTTTCTGATGAGGAAACCAACTCCTCCGCCCCTCCCCTGTCCTCTACTCTTATGCAGGAAGTTGTAGCCAGTGATAGAAATTGTATCCGTCATTAGTTCATTTAGCCAAGTCTCAGTTAGTGCAAGAACCGACACCGGAAGCTGATGCAACAGAAATAGGATGTCGTTAATTTTAGGACTAATTGAGCGACAATTAATGTGCATGATAGAGAAAGAGAGAGGATGTTCATCGAATTTATCTACTAGTTGAGTTGGACCAAAATATTCACTATCTTTGGCAATATTACAAAAGTAATTTCCATCAGGATCCAAGTCTTTATTGTTGAGTAGGGGTCGGTGTGATTCCTCACTGTTAAATAACTGAAGTGTAGTAGGTTTAAGGCATTCTGACTCATATCTACTGGGTGGAGAGGACTCAACATTAGTGTCAACATTGTAGGTAGGGCTCAATGAACAAGCATTGTCTGAACTATCATGGGAGCGCCAGTTCGTTAAAGAGGTCAAGGTACAGGTACAGGTACAGAGCCTTATGCCAGGGCAGCCACATGCCCTCTGGTCAACAACCGGTCGGGGCGCGCACTCACGTTTTAATGGTGTAGTTCCCTGAGGGACACTAGTCATTAGAAGACGAAAAGAGCAGAGAAAAAAATAAACAAAACAAGTCCTATCCGGACAATCAACCTACATATAAACACACACACAAAAAATAAGAGGAAATCAGACCAAACCATCTGGTTCTCTGAGCAATCCCACTTGGGAAAAGTAAATGCATCTGGTAGATGAGGAGTAAACAGTGCTGTGGGAGTAAGACACATCAATTAATTATTATAATGAGTTATATGAGTGACTATAGTAGATGAGCTGATGGTGAAGATCACAGAAGACTAGAATAGCACAATAGGGGCAACAAAGTATTGTTGCAAATCACTAGGGCTTCTCATGAGGTTGCACCACATGCAACCACTCCACAAGTGGAGGTGCACAGATAGTGACAAGTGATCTAACAACTATGCACAGGAGACAATCCTACACCAACGCACAGAAGACAGGTAGCATAGCATGCTAGTCACCAGAACATTGACATCAAATTTCCATGAGCAATGGTGCACAGTTAGTGACAAGTGATCTAACTTCTTTGCACCATAGCCAAGGCATGTTGCATAACAGTCAAGAGAATCTCAACAGATAACATATCACGTCCATTTAGTAACTCACAATTAACACATTGTATATACAGTAGATGTTTCGTAGGGGCGACTACTGACCAGTTGGCCAATTGCAATCATGCACCGTGAATAGCATCAGTTTAAATTATGCATGTGATGTATATAATATGATGTATATAAATTAAATCACTGGAATAGCTATGAATAGGCAAATTGTAAACTGATCCAAGAGGGATTTCACTTGTGGTTTTACTTGCTGTACCCAGTAACTAGTTACCATTTTCTGTTTAACGACGCTGTGTCATAACGAAGATGATAAATGTCGCCCTCCTCTTTTATCCGGTGTTTGGACTAGCACCACACAAAAGAAGCTTTGGCAGTATGGCTTCAACAGTGCAAAGACATCTTATAACACCACAGATCGTTATTGTTAACATAGAAAATCAAATTGAACATGACTTGATTGACGCCGTTGTTCTTATATAAACCTTGGGTAAAAGGCTTTTAAAGGTGTATAACGAGTACTGCATCTTACGGCTGTGAAGACCGCTTTTCGTCGCCATCTAGTTAACCAAAGCAAGATTTTTATGGAAACTAATTTTAGGAAACTAATTTTAATGCAGCAGCAATATACAGAGGCTAAAGGCATGTGATGGATATCAGGGTTATTCACGTCGACCTCTCAACGTCACTTTACAAAATTATGCTTATGATATGCAATACAATACAATGTTCGTTTACTAAAGAAAACAAGTGATATGCCGCAACTTGGTACATTATAGGCCTACGATAGTTTGCTCTATTGGTAAGAGTTCTTATAGAGAATTCGGGGGATATACAGGGTGGGCAAAAAAAGTGACCCCTAGACATTTTTGCTAATATTTCGGCCAAAAGTAAGAATTTCTATATCATATTTTACTGGCTGAAAAGTAATTCATATATACGTATGATAGCCAAATTTCACCAAAATATTTCAAAGAGAACCAAAGTTATATCACTTTTACTGAGTCCACCCATTGTTTTTTTGATGTTCCAAAAACATGTAACGCAACATACAGTAACAAAAGTCACATTAAGTCACATCTCAAATAATTGGTAATATTTCGGCCAAAAGTAAGAATTTTTAAATCATTGAATGTAATTAGTATTATTAACATTTAGAAAAGAAGCGGGGCACCAGCGTAGCTGCACGTCAATGTGACGTCATTTAGCAAGAAGATTATCAATTTGGCGAATAAACAATATAATATAATAGCCTAGTAGTGGTGGTGGTATTAGTAGCAGGAGTAGGCCTAGTAGTAGTATTAGTAGTAGAATTAGTAATAGTAGTAGTAGTAGTGCGGTAGTAGTAATTTTGTGTTGCAATTGAAACCCATTCTTTTAATGTGGAGGTTTGTATTAACTGTATCTGTGTATTTATTTTTCTCATTAAATAAGTCATGCATCTTCTTTTAATCACGTAGGCCCTATTAATGTCTATGTATACAGATATTCACAAACCGATGTAATGTCCACCATTTAATTCTAATGGAAGTTTAAATATTTTTTATCAATCAGAGTCAAATTTTATTTTAAGTAAGTAAGTAAGTAAGTATATCCTTTATTAATCCAACTGCTAACCGCATTTTGGTTTACACATGTATATCACGTCCAGGTTAAAGTACTAAGGCCTATATTCCGGTGAAAATCATCCTAATTATGAAAGATTTACGAGCTAGACTGTCAGCAGTCGGGAGAACCCGATTATGAACACGGGGTCGCAAAGTATAACCCGTATGCTTAACAGGAGGTAATAGCACATGAAGCATATTTGTAGGACATGTAAGGACGGTCGTGAAAAGTTTAGAATCAGCAGTACGGATCAATTGTTCGAATCTAGGGTAGTCCACAGGAAGATAACCAGCTTTAATCAGTCTCCTAAATATTGCCTGTAGTCTCTCACGTCCCCTCTGCCCCACATAACCCCACCAAGCGGACGCAGCGTACGTCATCCTCGCCACTGTGGTAGCTGTCACCACATCGTACATTGAGGGGCCAAGTAATCCATGAGTAGTCAGGATCCGTAATGCATACATTGATTGTCTTGCACCAGTGCATAGATTGTCAACATGCACGTCAAAGCAGAAGTCATCGGAGAGCGTGACACCCAAGATCTTCATGATTCTGACTCTGGAAAGACCAGGAATCTCCATCGGCTGGTTTTCATTCATTTAGCGCTGTAAGCTGGAGCCATGCGTCTATTTCGTGAACTGCAACCGCCAGGGATCAATGCGGGATGTATTGATCGACAATTAAAGCGTGCAGAAAGTGGACCTAAAGCGTGACTGGAAGCTTTCCACAGTTGCGAGAAGTGAGGCCACGGTTGAATAACCTGAAGTGAGACCACGGTTGAATGACATCTGTGGTTCTAGTGCGTTGTTCTGCAGTGGATGTGTGAGTGTATGTGTGAGTGGGTGTGTGATGTGATGGTCACAGACACTGATGGCAAACAGACATACAGACAGACACACACATACACAGACAGACACAGACAGACATACAGACAGACACACACATACACAGACATCAGCTATTTGCGAATTAAATAGTAACTGAATCAGCGTTTTCTTGGCTTATAGAATTACAAAAGTTGCGTTTCTTTGGTTTACAGAATAAAAGCAGTGTTTGATAGGCTAACAGTGAATGATTACAGATATCAAGGCAAACAATGGCCGACAAGAAGAAGAGACATTTCGAAATGAGTTTAATCTGTTCGGAGGAAAAGACTAGTTTGCACATGCAGAAAGCATCACAGCATCGGATGAACTGCTGCAACTGGAACTACCTGTGATGGTCACAGACACTGATGACAGACAGACATACAGACAGACACACACATACACAGACATACAGGCATGCAGACACACAACAGACACACAGACATTTAAACACACAAACAGGCTCACAGAAAACCGTTTCAAGTACCTTGTGGGAAAGGCAGTTTGTTTTATATAGTGTCTATATGAGCCTGCCATAGCTGATGTAGTCCATAGGCCCCGACTTCTTGGGAGCCTTGGGTGCGTATGCACCAAGAGAGAAAGTTCAGTGGGTGCCTGGCACCCAGAAGAATTCGGACCTTAAATTCACATTTTTTACAACTAACTAATCTCAAAACTTGAGAAGTACAACTACAACACAAATACCCAACATTGCATGATCTCACAGTCACAGCCCGTACATAAATAAATTATTTATTTATTATTAAAAAAAATAAATAACAACACTGGAACTTCGTCAACGATTTCCAATATTTTATCTAACCTCGTAACGTTTCACAAGAAAACAATTTGCTTTCTCCTAAAATCCGTTAAAACTCACCCACCTAAGGAGAGAGGGAAGGGGGAAGGAAGGGGAGGAGACAAATTAAGCAAAAGTCGGCGCCTATGAACTGTAGTCTAATATAAGACCTTGTTGAAAATATATTCGGGCTACGTAAGGGGGAAATTAGAGTGAAACACTAACGACGTACTGGATGAGAATACAATTTTATTATTTTATCGTCATTAGGACAAACGATAACGATACAACGGTGATAAAAGTGCAGTGATGACAATAAAATGATTATTACAATAAAATAATAAGTTCAATAAAACGGATAAGCTATTATGTGTGCAACGCTTTCTGGAAACAATGTCAATACATCATTGCGATGTATGAACATTTATGAAACCGTAAATAAGTTTACTGTCATCATTATAATAACCACAACAAACAGAACTGTTATGCGTTTTCTTTCAAGGAATAATATGAAGCTGTTGGAACAAGCGCTTCATGACTAATTGGCAAATTAAATGATAAGCCTACTATTGAAAACCAGATTATATAAATAAGTTTATAGTGCTTATATAAAAGATAATATCACTAAAATCGTCAAGAAATATCACTTTCCGGAACCCTCGCACTTTCAGGTCTGTAAACTTGGCATACATCCCATCATGCATTTCACTTCCGGCCGTATCGCATGGCTTTCATGATTACCTTCGACTCCTGTTGATGATTGTCTTCCGGTTCAAGTCTCCTACCAAAGGCCACCGACCGGATATCCGGTCGTCGATAGGGACGACTTGGCAAGGCCACTTCCGCTCTGCCGTGTCCGAGAATACGCGCTAAGTCCTCTCCCTCTGTATCCTCCTCGTCCTCTTTCTCCAGCCTCAGCAACTGCCTGGCCATGTTCAGCACACCGCTGAGACGCGCCTCAGATTCCGATCCCATCCGGTTGCCATGGTAACCAAGGTCGGCCTGAGCGGCCTTCGTCGCCAAGGCGACAGCGGTCATGACGTCATCGTCGACGAGCTGTGACGTGTCGGCGGAAGGAGAGCGACTGACGTCAGCGGTTGACGTCACTTTTTGATGAATCAGGAAGAGAACCGCCAACTGCAGCCTGAAGTTGGTCACGCCAACCATTCTGCGATTTACGATGCCAAAATTGAAAAAAATGAAATAGTTCACATGCACATTATTGGCTGGAAATTTCTAAAAATAACATTTTGTTCAACCCACAGTCATATCCAAGTCCCAAGCACAAGTGTAGCGCGTAGCGTTATACTCACTACAATAAGGGTGTCACTCGGGAGAGAGAGACAGACAGACAGAGAGAAAGAAAGAAAGAAAAAAGAAAGAAAGAATGAAGGAAAGAATGAAGGAAAGAAAGAAAGAAAGAAAGTTGGACTAAGAAGTATAAGCACGCTGAAACAATATCATCTTTACTCTTGGACGGAGAGACACGCAGGACTCAGCAAGACAGCAGTTTGAAAAGATTGAGAAAGCTTATTCAAGAACCTTGGCCCAGCTAGAAAAGCCCTGTCTCCAAGAATAGTTTCATTCGAGGCATGACAAGAGAAAGGAAATCAGAGGAACTCGTGGAGTAGGCCCCTATCTGAGGTATGAGCACATTGCTCTTTATCTGAATGAAATGTATCGTAGTCAATAACACCATTAACACTATTCTCAGCTGCCCTGCGATTCAGTGCACAGTTGCTCTGACCACTGCAGCTGAATGACGTTACAAAACACCTGGAATTCCACCAGGGATAGCTTGCATACGGATCAGTGCATTGTCTTCGTCAAAGGTAGTTAGAAACCACATTCTACAAACACTTGAAAACTGCTGTTCCCCGCTAGGGTTGCTTTGGGATCGCCTCTGAGTAGGTTTCTTGGAGAGACGCTATATAATGATTTAATTAGTTTATTACTTACTTAACGAATGAATCAGAGAATACGTATACTAACTGTCGTTTGTGAAATCTCCACTCGAAACTTGATTCTCTGAGACTCTCTTCTTCGGCTCCGTTAAGGGTCTTCCCATCTCAACGTCCTCTTATATAGGGAAACAGTCACTCGCCAGTTTCCGCTCCGATTCACCTCGTTTCCACTCACTTAACCCCTCTTCCTTTGCTGCTTCCTACATTCAGTGGCGTATCCACGGTTTAAAATATAGAGGACAACAGTGAAATGTTGCCGTATAGTTTGGAGCGCTTTTGCGCTGAAGCTTTAAGATTGAATTGATATATACGAAGCGGCTTAGTATGCCCAATGGGTAATAAATAATATAAATGGGGCATATTTGAGACACATATTAGCAATTAATATCAGCATAGCATTAGTTGTATAAAATCGGTTTGCATTTGGTTCCAATAAAGAATATTCTATACATACTTGCATACGTACAACAGTACTGAGATCACAGGAACAGTGGAACAGACGAATGAAGTCTTGGGTTTGGCCTCTAACAACCCTAACAAGGTTGCAGAAGAAGCAGAAGGAAAATAAGAAGAAGCAGGAGATAAAGAAGAAGAAAAGAAAAGAGGAGAAGAACAAGAAGGAAACAGAAGAAAAGGGAAAAGGAGATTGGTCCTCTTCCTCCTGTTCCTCCTCTCTCCCTCCTGTTCCTCTTCCTTCTCTTCTTCTTCACCTGCTGCATTTTCTCCTGCTTTGCGATATCGGCCATGACCCTTGTTGCAATCTGACCCCCTCTGCACCTTTCTGGATGCGCCACTGATCCTACTCCATCTACACATGCACCTGGATACTCTGAGAAAATTCGGAAGATTTAAACAATTATCAACAGACCGCGTGTCTAATTAGTTCCCGAGGATGTGACAGTCTTCAGCGAATCGGATGACTGCTTTTCAGGGACGAAATTTCCTTATTTTGCTACTTTCAGTGCTCCATATAATTCGCTGTGAAATGAAGTATGCAGCGACAGAAGCGTGACTTGGTTTCGACGATGATTTGTGGCAACAGCCGACACCTCTGAATGGAAATTCACTGGTTAGGTTCTACGTTTGTGCGAGAGCTCGCCATTAGTGGCTATTCTAGTGTCTGAACAAGTTGTGCTTACCGAAGAACTTCTTTCCTTAGAGAATATTGAGATCGTTTTTAGAAGCCCAGAGCAGCGCTTTTACTATATCAGTGTATATATAGTTATTTACTTATTTTACGGCTTGGCTAGGAATTGTCAGATTTCATATGCTGCACAGGGACGTCATGTCTGGCAAGGCCAGACAATGTTGCGAAATGTAGTTGTAATTTGTAACTGCTGTCACCAAGGTGACTAGTGCACAAAGCATGAACCGATGGCTATTGATGTGTAACTTGTGTCACATACGTGATCAAACAGATCTTTACGAGCACACAGGGTGAGAATTGTCGGGTTTGGGGGTTCAACCCCCTAGTCTTTCTTAGGCCCCACAGTTAAGTCTTTAGTGTACACCCCAGGGGTTGTTAACTTGTTTCCAACCCCCCCCCAGTTATGCTAGTGTGATTTAGCATTATTTGACTCTGGGTCTCTGACGAAGAGAAGAAATTTCCATGGTGTATTATGTAGGCTATGCATTTTTTTAAAATCTCAACAAAGGAATTGACTTGATTCGAGTCTGACTTGAAATAAGCTGCTTTCAAATTTCGGTGACATCAGTTTGAAAAATACGGATAAAATGTTCAACCCCCACCCCCAGTCTTTTCAATAATTCCCACACTGCGAACACATACGAAACTTGGATATATAAGCAGCTTTGTCTCCGACAAGAAGGATTTTTTGACTCAAGTTAAAACAAAACCAATATAAGAAAACCTTTATAATGAGTCCAAAATGAATCTAATAAGTTGTGTATTTACTGAAAGGTGCTTGTACAAATAAGCAGCTTTGTCTTTGGTGTGCAGGATTTCTGGCTGAAGTTAAAACACGACTAAATAAAGAAATTGTAACAAGACCCTTTTAATGAAGCCAAAAGAATTGCGTTGACTGCGAGCGAAATACAGTTATTGTGGCCCAGAACTTGTGAGACGTTATACTGCTATCAAACAAAAGTGTCTACGCGTTGGATATAACGACTGTTCTTCAGTACCAGGAATCCAAATCGTTCATTCAGATAATTATGTAGCCTAACGCAATTCGTTGGTACACGTTCTAAACCTCTCGTACAAGCCTAGAGTAATATGCAAGAGACGCGGACAAACTTCAGAAGTTTTGTGTTTTCAAATGTTCTGCAGTCATGTCTAGTAACAATTTTTGGCAAATATTGCGGTTTCTTATACAGTCGAAGTCGCACTATCCACACTGTTGTATACACCTAGACAATTAAGTATCAACGCTATTGCAAGACACTTGTGCCTATATTCAACAGCAGACACTGTATGTGAAAGTGTACCACAGCTCTTGGCGAGTTCTTCAATCACCTAAAAAGCATCGTTACACTTTGTGGATATTATAAGACGCGTAACTATAACGGTAAGTTGCAAGATACCGTAAAGATACCCTGCATCATAAAGCCTTACGGTACAGGGATTTTCAAGCAGTTTTATAATGCATCACTGACTCGAGCTCATCGACAATGTGCGCCATGGTTTGCACTGCGAGACAACTGCACAATTGATCAATGACTTGCCCCATTTGACATGGAGTCCTTGAGGCAAACTGAATCCTGGAGGAAAAACAGACGGCTGAGGGAGTGGTTAGTCGTAGACAAGTTACATGTTAATCACATTTTTACAGACAAGCCACGGGTTAATCACATTTCAACAAAATTAATGGACGACTCATAACCTGTGACGTGTCTGTTGAAATGTGACTAACCTGTGATTATAACCTGTGACTTACAGGTTAGTCACATTTCAACAGACACGTCACAGGTTATGAGTCGTCCATTAATTATGTCAACAAAATTGGAGAGGGAAGGGGGTTTGAAAAGTTTGACAATTCTTGACAAGAGGTGGGGGGGGGGGGTGTTCAAGACAAATTGACGTCAACAATAATTCTATCAAAAAGCAACCATATATTCGGAAAGTCTTTATGAGTGATCTATTTTTTTTATTTAATCAAACGCGATATTTCTTCGTTTTAAATTATCTTGTTTATTGTTCCCAGATCAATGAGAAAATGTGCTGCATAATCTCTGAAATTCGAATAGGCCTATTTCTAGTTTCTTTTCGATGGAAAGATAATTTGTTTTCGGGATGGGTAAAAAAATTTTTACACAATTTTATTATGGGGGTCCTTGTATGTTTGACAGTTGTTGACAAGGGGGAGGCAGTGGGTCAAAATACCTAAAATTTGTTGACATAATTAATAGTCACATTTTCATTAATAGTCACATAATTAAAAGTTACATTTTCAAGCGGTGCTCATTATTCGACATAAAGTGTAGACAACGTGCACGCACTGTCGTTATAATCTGAGAATTCTGCGTCATCGGAAGATCGTCAGAAGTTGACGTTCGAAGGTCATGTATCGAATGCAGAACGCTAGAATTCGTCTAACGAAGATCGGAATTTATCTAAAGTGTCATAGTTTCGTTGCTAGACCTCGGAATTCATTGGCTGAACGTAGATCTCCTCCGATTGAGAATTCGTCTCGAAAACCACATTATAATTCGTCTGCTGAATGCTATAATGTGTCTGTTGACCGTCAGCTCAGCATAATTTCAGACTGCTAAGAGAACAAAAACGCCAATGAAGACGTGCAAAAGAGGTTTCGACAGCGATACTTTGCCACTAAGGGTAGGTCATGAACTCATCAGGGACCCGGGTGAAATCGAAAGCGTAAGTGAACGCCCAGCGTTGGAAAGGGTCGTCCTTCAAGCACGCTCCTAGCTGGGGCATTTGCTCACCCTTATGTTCTGTCATGGCATTTGTCACCTGAACAATACACCAGTACTCCAGTACCCCGTCGACGTTCGTCCGGCTGACTTTCAGGTAACCCCAAACGACATCGATGTTCTCCAGGGTCCATACCCCAAACGCCTCCAGGGTGCTCTGGTTCGACCCAGCCGGCGGGCACTCGTCGATCACCATGTAGGGTTTTGGCGCCAAGATTCGCACGCACTTGTCCCGGTAGCGAAGCAACCGGTCGGCGCTCAGTGCGAAATTATTTTTCGGGATGATTTTGTGGTCGTAGCAGAAGTAGGTAAGGCCGACGTAGTAGTCCTCTGTCATTTCCCAGCATGCTCTCGTGTGGATGTTCATGATTTCGCCGTAGTACTTGGCGTTCATCGGAGGAATGTCCACTTCCGGGATTATGTTGTACAGGTACCAGTCGAAATTGTGGCAGCTGAGCTCTGCAACAGGTAACATAGTGCAACATAATAAAATTATGATGCATTGATCTATAATAGACATCAAGAGTATGTTGGTCCTAGTAAATATGTCTTGTTGGCCGGATATCGTTCACGGTTGCTAGTCCCTCCATTGGGGCCTTCACATATTCGAGACTCTCTTCCCAAAACTAGCATTCGCTTTAAACTGAAATCGCAAAACGTCCTCTAACACAGCGGTTCTTAAAGTGGTGGTCCGCGGACCGGCGCCGGTCCGCGGAGCTCTGGGCGCCGGTTCGCGAAACAGTCCTTAAAAACTCATAATTTTTCAACTTATTCGCGAAAGTGTATAATATTTCAAACGTATTTTAATTAAAATCAGCAATCATTGACAATATTTAATTTAACAATTAAATATTAGGCTACAACATAATAAATCTGTAAATTCTAATTCTATATATTTAAAAATAGTCAGTAAACATTCAATTTTATTTGTTAGTTGGCACCACGAAACGCTACGAAAGTGGGCATCATTCTGTTGCTTTTTGTTTTTTGTTCACATCGTCAAAAGAGTCGACAATTGAGTAGACATAGTAGAACAGACGCTTGTTATTAATATATTTAAAAAATTAATCCTTAAGACATGAATAAACAAAAGCAATCCAGTCTGGACCGTTTTGTAAGTAGTAATAAAAACAGCAAAAAAATTTATCACTCTGGCTCTGAGAGCGAACAAGAGAGCAGTAATAATTGCCAAGTGGGATCCAGTTTGTATAAAAGATGATTAAATTGATAAATACTTAGTCAAACCAATGCCAGTAGCTTTTAACGTGAGCTGTATCCATGCATAAATAAACATAAGAACAGCGTGAAAGGGGTTAAATATTTCAATAACATATGAAAAATACTTCAGAAGTAATTTTAAACTGTGAAGCACACCATGATAATGTAAACTGTAAAACGATTTAGTTTTGTTTACCAACTTTAGCAGCAAAACTCATTCATCCCCCATACTTTATGTACGTATCCCATAGGTTGCGATCCCGCGGTTGCCATTAGTGGTCCGCGAAAAACAACATAAAGACGGTGCCGGTCCCTAGCTTTAAAAAGTTTAAGAACCACTGCTCTAACACGATGCAGGGCTTGCAAACAGGAACCTGACCTCTAATTATAATTATGATTAGTAACTTCTATCGCGCGACTGTCTCTAATGCACAAGGTATTAACCGATTGCGCACAAAAACCAAGCGGTAATCAGTTGCCAGAAGATAAACCCTGCGTTTGGCTTTTAGATAGCGCTTTAGAAAATCTGATTTTACCATTAACATTTCCTCATTCAATCTGTTTTAGTTCCTGGTGTTTGCTTTTGCCGGCGTTCAGATATACCCAGTGTGGGAATTGTAGAAAAAGACAGTGGCGGTTTGAACATTTTATCCGTATTTTGCAAACTGATGTCAGCGAAATTTGAAAGCAGCTGATTTCAACGCTAGCAGTTTTCCAAGTCAGACTCGAATCAAAATCAATGCCCTTGTTGAGAAAATAAAAAAAATTCATACACCTACATGATACACCACGCGAATGTCTTCTATTTGTCAGAGACTCAGAGTCAAGTATTGCTAAATCACACTAGCACAGCTGGGGGTTGGAAACGACCCTCTGGGGTGTGCAATGAAGACTTAACTGTGGGGTCCTAAGAAAGACTATGAGGGTTGAACCCCCTAACCCCCGACAATTCCAACCCTGGATATGCCTCTCAAGAGCTGCAAGGGGAATTATCAAGTTTCAAATTTATTGCATTGTATTGTATTGTATTGTATTGTATTGTAATAAAGTGCTATGACTGAAAGACTGAATGAGAGAACGAGAAAAATGAATAAACTAATGCTTCGGCGCTGTAAAAATCTTGAGATCACGATCATGTAATTGAAAACCCCATCTAGTAAACTATTAAACTTTCTATAAAGAACGTCCTGGTCCGTTGGTCACATGCAAACTCCTCCCTTGTTGAAACAGTTGGCACGCCTGGACATATCTCTTCGCCACCACTTGTTTCAAGACAGGTTCGCCAACTTCGCTTGCGTGTTAACCGTAAACCATTCGATGTGTTGTTCAGGCACTTCGTTGGAAATTAGCATACGACGGCTGGTGATAAGTGTTGATCAAGTGGTTCCATTGTAGCTGTTAACTCGAGCAAATCATGCCGAGTCAAGCAAGAAAGCGACAGCCAAGTGAAATGGCAAGCGAAATGTGTTCGTGATCTATCTTGGTTGATGAATTGAACAGACCCAGTACGAAACCACAGACATTCAAGGAACTCATCCATCATCAACTTCACTTTACAGTGATTGTGGCCAAAGCATTCACAGAGGCGCAACAAGGATTTGGAGTTGGGGGCGAAGCTGTAGTTGAATGTGGAAAACGATTACGAAGGTATCTTTGAACCACAAAGATAAGGCGTGAGCTTATAGTAAGTGATCTCTTCCCTTAGAAGCCGCTCTTGCTTTAGAAATGATGCACAAGCATTTAGCTCTTCCAAACCACAGTCTATCAGGAGCAGAACATTGTTCAGTTGTTTTTTTTACTATCTGGTTGACTTACTTCCCAAAGAGTTGACTTATTGATCATCTAATTGACTCAACGCTTCTATGGTCGACTCAATGACTCTCTGGCTGACTAAAATTACTCTCTGGCTGACTCAATGACTCTGTGGCTGACTCTGTGATTCTCTGGTTGACTCTATGACTCTCCGGTTGATTCAATGACTGTCTGGTTGACTCCATGACTCTGGCTATCTCAATGACTCTCTGGTTCACTCATTGACTTTCTGACTGACACAACGACTCTCTTGTTGACTCAATGACTCTCTGGTTGACTCGATGACTCTCTGGGTGACTCTGTGACTCTCTGATTGACTCAATCACTCTCTGGCTGACTCAATAACTCTCTGGTTGACTCACTGACCTCTTGACTGACTGATTTACTTTCTGACTGACTTAATGACTCTCAGATTGATTCGTTTGCTCTAAACATCTGACTTTAAGGTCGACACTTTGTTATCTTATGAACTATATGTTATATTTATGACTGTCTGGTTGAATTGTTGTCTGTCTGGTTTTATGTGCATTATATATTGGCTGTTCGGACAGAAAAACAGACAAATAGTTGTCTGCAAGATGACAAGTAGACAAGCACACATAGGGATGTTGATTTATTCATTCGCTCATTCACCCAGGCAGTCATAGTCAGTCGACAGTCAGTCAGTCATATAGAGAGGAAGCCAGGGAGGCAGACAGAGAGACAGGCAGGCAGACATGCAGGCAGACATGCAGACAGACAGGCAAACAGGCAAACAGGCAGACAGGCAGGCAGACAGACAGACAGGTAGACAGACAGACAGGCAGACAGGCAGACAGACAGGCAGTCAGACACATACAGGCAGACAGATAGGTACACTAACTTTTCCTCAGTTCCTTTCTGACGTCGAGCGTTTCCAGTTCGTCCTTCTCAAACACGGCCTGCTTGAAGCTGTAGACACGCGTCGAAGCGTAGAAGAACTTCCTCATCCCATCCATCCAGGCGTCAGCAACCCTCATCAGATTCTTCTGCACCGTCTCCTCCTTGTTCCCGTCGAACGAGTAAGGAAAGTTCTTGAAGGCGTGACCTATACGCGAGCAGGTCACGGTCATGACCTTTGACCCGCACATCCAGGCGCGGAAGGACAGTTCCGAGTTCTCTCCGCCCCAGATGCGAAGGGACTCATCGAAGGACCCGATCGACTCGAAGAAGGTCTTGTTGACGGCGATTACACAGCCGACGATCGTTGGCGTCGGGAAGGGAAGGCCCGTCTCGATGGCCCTTGCCTGCTCATGGTCCGCCATCTTGATCCACGTGTACCTGGCCAGCGTATATTTACAAGTAATCGTAATCGCAAACTCGAGATTTCTATAGTAGCCTAAAAAGTCAAGTCTTGGAAATCGGATAATTCAAGATTCACCCTGGAATCTCCGAATTCACAAATTTACGGCTTGGCTTCCGTGAGCCATCGGTTGATGCCTTGTGCATTAGATACCGATGCGATCTAAGTTACTAATTACAATACAATTAACATAATTATAAGATAGCATAACATAACATAACATAACATAACACAAGGTGTTTAAGTAGTTCAGAGGACTTGTAATCTGTGTTAGAAGCACTGCAAATTAAACCGCAGCCTAATAGCCTATCTCTCCTATTGCTTCCTCTTGAAAGATGTGAGTGTCCACTGAGACAGTACCATCATCCAAACCATTCCACAAGTCTACAGCTCTTGCACTGAAGAATGTCTGCCCTTATGTTCTTTTCGGTTTATTTTCAATTTAAAAAAAACCCAGCACGCATTTGTTTTAGCACCCACCTCAGATCCCAGCTGAAGGCGCCCTTGTGGTAAACAGATGGCGCATTGTACTCCAAGGTCATGGTGTCGATTCCATCCACGAACGGCTGCAGAACCTGATTGGGATCACGCACCAGTTCCGCCAGGGTTGGTTCCAGCCACCCCTCGTTCACCTCCGTATGGGCGTCCAGGAAGATGACGATCGGGGAACGGGCTGCTCGGAAACCATTCATGCGTGACACGACGAGCCCGACCCGTTTGGAATTGTGGATGATCTTGACCTTCGGTAGGAGCGACAGGTGGTTGTCGATGAAGGCCGACTGAAGGTGAAGGTCAGTGCTCTTGTCGTCCACGAGAATGACCTGTAACAAGGTTAGGACGATGGTCCAACATGTGTGCAGCATTTTGGATCATTTCGTAACTGCCTAAACTTGTTGACGGAACTTTGGATTGACAGAATCCCTCTTGACAAACTCTTTGACTGATATCTTGATCGGCATATTCTCGACTGATTTCTTGATTGAAAACATGGTTGATTGACTCCTTGACTGATTGATTGATTCTTTCTCGATTCGTGAGTGAGTGAGTGAGTGAGTGAGTGAGTGAGTGAGTGAGTGAGTGAGCAGGTGAGCGAGTAAGCAGGTGAGTGGGTGAGTGAGTGGGCTGGTGGGTTTGTTTGGTTGGGTGAATGGGTTTGGGTAGGTGGATTGGTGAGTGGGTGGTTGAGTGGGTTGGGTGGGTGGGTTGGGTGCAACTTGGTGTGTGAGTGAGGGTGGATTGAGCGAGAGAGCGAATTAGTGAGTTAGTGAGTGAATGATCGAATATTTGATTGACTGACTGACTTACTGACTTACTTACTTACTAACAGCCCGACTTACTGAATGACTTCGTGACTTGCTAAATTCTTTACTGAGTTGACTAATTAAAATTATTTGCGAGGAGCATACGATCGAACATAAATGCAAATTTCGATTCTAGGACGTTTGGTCAATGGACGATTGGTCACGGACGATTGATCAACGGACGATTGGTCAAGCATACTGTTCGTCAAGAGGACTGTTGATCAGAAATTTTAATTTTAGATATTGGAGACGCTTTTAAAATATGCCAGTTCTCTTACCAGTACAAACAACTGCACTGGAACAGATATACAATAACCCTTAGAAATCGACGACCACTAATTATCCCTAGACAGACCAATTAAGTCATTACAAAACCAGGCATCTTTACATGCACAGCAAAGCGTAGCCCAAACACAACTAAAACAAATATCGTGATTTGGTCGAAAAAGTCAGACGTGCTGTTGGGGAAATGGAAGAGCGAACGTGCTAATATGCATATAACATTTGCCTCACAATTAGGTACCTTCGCGTTTTAACTATTTGACTACATTTGATATAAAAACTACTACATTAAAGGGTATTATTTTGAGGAATAACAATGCTTATAACCTCATTGATTGCTTTATAAACTATAAACTTTATGACCTCATTGATTGCTTTATAAACTATAAACTCTATAACCTCATTGTTTGCTTAATAAACTATAAACTTTATAACCTCATTGATTGCTTTATAAACTTTTGATCAACCGTCCTCTTGACGAAAGGACCCTTGATCAACAGTCCTCTTGACGAACAGTACGCTTGACCAATCGTCCATTGACGAATCGTTCGTGATCAACCGTCCGTTGACCAACCGTCCTTTGACCAAACGTCCGCATACCGAAATTTCATGGAAGTGCGAGATCTCTATTGACCGACTAACCAACCATTCAGACACGCCATTCATAGAGAAAACAGTACACGAGAAATAGCAGAGCTTAGTTTAGCTCAGCATAGCACAGCATAGCACTGCATAGCTTATCATAATATAGTGTAGCATAGCTTACCATAGCATAGCACAGCATAATATAGCATAGCATAATATAGCATAGCATAATATAGCATAGCATTAAATAGCATAGCACTACATAGTTTAGCGATATATAGCATAGCATAGCATTCCGTAGCATAGCATAATATAGCATAGCATAGAATTGAATGGCATCGCACCGCATAGCTTAGCTTAGCATGAGAACAAGGTGTGAGTAGATCCGAATCAGAAGACGCAATGCCATGTGCGTTAGAAAGGTCATACCCCTTGACCTACCTTACCTCTTCAAGCAACTGATCCGGTGACCTATTTAGGACGCTGTGAACCGTCCTCAGAATCATCGACAGAGCCTCGTTGTAGTACGGAATGATGACGGTCACAGTCGGCAGTTGGCTCAGGTCGTATTTAAACCGGAAGCAGGACTTGGGTCGCGTGTCCGTTACTGGCCTATCGGGCGGAATTAGGTCACTGCGCGTGACGTTTATGTTGTATCTGCTGTCTGGCGCCCTCTTCTGGTTGGCAATCAACTTCCAGTGATCGCTGAGAATCAGGTCACGCTTCGAGGCCGCAGCGTCCATTGCCATGCGTAGTTTGCCAGTCGCTTCCGGTTCTGGTGTAGTTGCCGCTGGACGTCGCTGGCGTTGTACTTTAACGTCATCGGTGTCTTTTCTAGCTTCTGGTTTCTTAAGAAGAGATTGGTCGATAGGTGTTGCTAGATGTAGGGTGTCGTGGCTTCCGGAATTGGTTTCGTTGGAGGATGAGAGGAAGACGAAGAGGAAGATGAGAGGAAGGGTGAAGGCCAGGAGGCAAGCGACTAGAGAACGCTTATCCGAGGAACACTCGAGGGTGACGATCGCCCCTCCGACCCGTAACCGCATGTCGACGAATGCCCTGGACAAAAAGTACTCAGTTGATAAAGAGCGAGAAGGCAAATGAATGGATGAATGAACGAAGGAATGTATGGATGAATGAACCAATGAGTGAACGAACGAATGAACAGGTGAACGAATGAACAGGTGAACGTATGAACAGGTGAACGAATGAACAGGTGAACGAATGAACAGATGAAAGAATGAACAGGTGAACGAATGAACAGGTGAAAGAATGAACAGGTGAAAGAATGAACAGGTGAACGAATGAACAGGTGAACGAATGAACAGATGAACGAATGAACAGGTGAACGAATGAACAGATGAACGAATGAACAGGTGAACGAATGAGCAGGTGAACGAATGAACAGATGAACGAATGAACGAATAGAGTTCTGGCAAACCATTTTGTGGATGGTGAGGGCCAAACAATTCCATCCATTAATCCATGCATTCATGTATCAATTCATCAATTCATTCATCCATGATTCCATGCATCCATCCATACAATCATTCGTTCATCCAGCCAGCCAGCCAGTCAGTCAGTCATTCAGGTCGTCCGTGAAGTTGATCTTACAACCAACCGATTAGCCAGCCAAGCAGCCAAGTTACCAGTCATGCAAACATTCGTTCAACCGTTACCCAACCAACCAGTCAACCGTCAATTCAGTCCAGCACTCGAGCAATTAGCATGAACATGTTATGTTGTCAAAGAAGTTATTAACCTCAGCGTGACGCGCCGACACAGCTATCATCAAATTACGTCATATTACATTAATCACTCCCTTCACAGGGATGGTCGATGCTCCGAGCAGGGCGCCCGTGGCTCCCCTTCTGTCGAGGTCACCCAAGCGAGGTATGTGTGCTAGTGAACCATGGAAACAGCATAGTTTGTTAATATGAATGAACTGGCCAAGCACGCCTGGTTTAAAGACGCCAAAGAAGAGTACGAAACACGTACACAGCAGTTGCATAATTGAGGGCCGTTATGATAAATGCGACTTATACACGGTTCAACGAACAGCCCTGATATCAAATGATTAAAATTTCACATGTTTTAAGTATCGTATTATAGGCTTAGAATAATGGTATACACGAGGCCTATAATTGGCCGCCGTGGGTCACGGAGGTAGAACGGTTGGCACCTGAACGACTTCATAGTTCTAGCAACATTCAGACTCGTACAGGCAGCACTTTCTGATTACTTTAAAAGCGATATATACAGAGAGAAAGGCAGACAGGCAGACAGACAGACAGACAGACAGACAGACATACAGACATACAGACAGACAGACTGACTGACAGACAGACAACACATTCACACACATGCATACATAGTATACATACATACATAATTCATAATGCATGCACACATATGCACATAAATACATGTACATGCATATATAAGTACATACATACATTCATCGAAATTTTGCCGCTATATAATTAGAGCAATTACGATATGTGTTTGCAGGACCCATACACGTAGGACCGCGCCAGACTTTGAAGATGGGTGCCACTAAGACCCTTAAATTGCCCAACAACACCCAATTGAGTAATGTGACGGGCCAGAGGTCTGACGACATCTTATTGCATTTACTAGAAAAGTAAACTTTTATTGTCATTACCCGAATCGTAGGAAAACCTATTTAGTCAACCGAAAACCTCAGCACTTTGCTAAAGCAGTAGTCTAGTGGTAAGAATGCTGGACTGTTAGCCCAGAGGTTGAGGGTTCACATCCCCACAGAGATTTCTGCTCCATTTGTGGGACACGGCTGCCGATTGGTTCAGCCGATTGTGACGCGGAGAATACGGGTTCCAGCCTCCTACCCTGATATTTTTACTGTGTATTAGTCCTTCACTTGCACTTGTGACGCTTCATATATGCGTAATTATAAGACTTGTTGTCCTCGAGACCAAGGTCTTGGTCTCGAGTGCACTCGAGTTCGTTTTTAAAAGTCTTGGTCTTGGTCTTGAGACCAAAAGTCTTAGTCTTGCTCTTGGTCTTGAAGTTCAAAGTCTTGGTCTTGAGGTTCTTGGTCTTGGTCTTGGTCTCGCAAGACCAAGACCAAGACCGGCTGTCAATATGAACAGTCATTTAAAAAACTCAAGAATTAAAAAAATTATCAAGCCTGTTTGCTCCATAACCTACGACAAATACCTACGGACGGATACAAGTCTTGTTGATCAGGAAAACCCATCGGCAGCAGCAACTAAGTTATGTTGTATTTGGAAGCCCTGCCGAGGTTTTTCTGAGCCAGACGCTCTGATAAGCCATGGGAGGATTTAAAAAGACTCACGATTTGTACATTTAAATCCAGTGCTTCAAAAGCTACTGTGTGTGTGTCAGCGACTTCAGCACCTATGAAAGTATTTTTCACATGGCGAAAGTTTTATGAGGCCCCACAATCCACGTCTTGGTCAGGAAATTCTGAGCGAATTGGTTTTTATAAAATACAAAAGGCATTTGGAATAACATTTTGCATGAAGGACTTTTGTAAATAGGCCTACGAATTCGGAATTCTCTGCAGTCTGCATTTAGGCTAAAGTTTATTTGCTTGAATACAATAAAAGACTCACGTTTTCATTAAAATAGCGAGTCCGACTTGACCAGTGCTCGAAATGGACCGGAACGCACCGGAACGCCGTTCCGGTTCGTCAGCGTTCCGTTCCGGTTCGTCAAATGAATTATTGTGGAAAATACTATGACATTAACGTGAATGCTCCCATATCTTTGACTAGCGTTCCGTTTCGTAAAATTTTCCATTTCGAGCACTGGACTTGACAATTTGTTTTGTAAGGAAAAGAAGTCTTGGTCTGAATGTGATTTTTTGGGTCTTGGTCTCGGTCTTGGTCTTGAGGTTCAAAGTCTTGGTCTTGGTTTGGTCTTGAGGTTCAAAGTCTTGGTCTTGGTCCTGAGGTTCAAAGTCGTGGTCTTGGTCTTGAGGCTCAAAGTCATGGTCTTGGTCTTGAGGTTCAAAGTCTTGGCCTTGGTCTTGGTCTTGAGATTTAAGGTCTTGACAACAAGACTGAATAATAATAATTGTAACCCAAGCAGCCCACGATCCACTGGAGACCTCATACTTGTTTCAGCGAATTTCGGTGGCTCTTCAACGGGGAAAACGACATCTGCCTCTGTCCGGGACATTGCCATCACACTTTGAGCTCTGCTGAGATGGCGCTTCAGACAATAATAACAATTACAGCTTTTTGTACGATGATGGTGATAAAAATAATAATAATAATAATAAAATAACTAAATTATTTTTTAATAGCTGAAAAATGTTCGGGAACGCCGTTCCGGAGCGTTCCGGTCAAAAAAGCACTGATAATATTCAGTGCTTTTTTCAGCCGGAACGGCGTTCCAGCACCTTTTTCAGCTACTAAATATAATTTATTTATTTTAATACACAAAAAGAATAATTTAGTTATTTTAATTCAATTTAGTGTTGTGAACTGTTTTCAGTGTATATTGAGACCCCTCCCAACTCCAAATCCAGTTTTTCTCTGGATTTTAGCCCTTCCATAATTGTTCAGTTCCGCAACTTATTGGTCAGTTCCGAAAAAAATTTTTCTAGAAAAAGGCACTGATACTAATTATAATAATAGTAATAGAATTAATAATAATAATAAAATAATAATAATAATTTACGGCCTGAGCTATGAAATGGGTAGGCCCTAGACTGGCCGTACAGTGTGGACTGGAAAATCAGGCGACGGGAAGAGGACTGGCCACTTGATGCAGAGACTAAGAAAACTGAAATCGCTTATAATACGTCATTGTTCATACCAATGTCTGCCCCTAGTTAAGAAAAGGAGTTCTTCTGCCCAAGCAAAAGGTGACCCATTAACTCAACAGGCCTGCAAGCTGACAAGCTGGAAAATTATAGTGACGGTCTAGTGATCTGGTACGTTGGACTGTCGACGCCGAGGTCTCATGGTTTAGAAGCCCGCTATAATAGAGATCTAAGGGCGGATGGGCGAGTTAGTGATCTCATGAGTGAGTTAATGAAGTTATAAGCGAGTTAGTTATCTTATGAGCGAGTTAGTGATCTTGTGAGCGAGTTAAAGATTTCACGAGCGAGTTATTGATCTAGTGAGCGAGTTAGTGAGCAAATGAGTAAGCAATCTGAGTTGACCACTTGGATGTCCATTAGTTGAGAAGGTAGGAAATTGGATCGGATGAGATCGACTCGGATCTTCACTAGACATCTCTGGACAACCCCTCTGACACAACGCAGCGCTCGTGAATAAGCTGGTGCCCTGCTCTCGCCTTAGAGTAGCGCTTTAAAAATGTAGAGATTACGATTACGATTACCAAAGTGCGTATGTTAGTTACACTTCATTGAATGCCTCGTCACTCACAAGCAGTTAACAATAGGCCCTTAATATATTATTTTTAAAATTGTAATTGCAATTATATATCGCCACTTCAGGAGAGGCTACTCAGAATCGCTCACCTGATCACATTTAAATAGTGTGACAACAGTGGTAATAAGCGCATATATTCGGAATATACAAGTGGTTCAACAGGGCGCAATATAAATTCCTATTTACGTTACATTAAGAATTGAATGCAGGTCATGCGTGTTCAGTTCTTGCCACTGCTACTCTATGCCACAGCTACTACTGCTTTTACCAGAGATGTTTCAAGTACTTGGGTTGCAAAGTACAAGTACTTAGATATATTGCAAGTACTTAGATACATTTCAAGTACTTAGATATAAAGTACAAGTACTTAGGTCTAAAGTACAAGTACGAATACAAGTACTTAAAACTCTACTCCATTTGTACTAGAATACAAGTAGCCTACAAGTACCAAGTACTACTTTTCTGGCTGTACAACTACTGCCTGCTACTTTTACTGCCCACTACTGTTACTGCCTGCCACTGCTTTTACAACTGACGCACGCTACTGAGTGCTACCACTACAGCTATTGCACATTACTGCTATTGCTACTGCAAGCTGCTTCTAATTCATCCTACTGCTAATACTGAATATATGAAAAACTTTAACGATGCGCTACAGAAATATGTTCTGATACAAGTACATTACCAATGCAATACCTTCGATTCCAGAAATCGTCTGCAGTTACCGTACTTTCGCCCTAGATCGTCGTATTATCGATCACTAAAGTCGCATCTCCGTATCACTGCTATGTCGCTTATTATCGCTCAGAAGCTGACGAAAGCTCGAAACCGTACGAGAGCTCTTTCCAATCAAGTACTTTCGCTCAATCTTTCTGCTAACTGTCTATCCCCTCAGCTCGTTTACTTTTAAGCCTACTGCTTACTGGCACTCCACTAAACACTCTTGCTATTTTACATTTACTGTTTATCCACTACAAACTCCTACTGTTTCACGGGTAGACTTACTGTCTAACCGGTGAACACTCCTGCTGTTTGAGACTTCGCTCTCCACCCCAATTTTCGCCCGGTCTCTCTGCTCAGCAAACAGACCGTTCTCAACCTACCTAAAACTCTGGGACCAAGGCACTGATGCGTAAAACCAGTATCGTCTCTAACGACGAGACAGCGTTCCGCTTGGCTGAAGATGAAGGCAACTTGCACGTGGCCTACAGCGCGTTCTAAAAGTATAAGCCGACCAGTCATTTGCTCCTATATATAGAAAAATTTACATATTACAATTTATATGAGTCTATATTCAGACCCTTGTGAAGCAGCACTTCGGGTTTTCGGTTCTTAATTCGTTACAGAACTGGATCGACGAGAGTCATAAAACTGTCCATCACCCTTTACAAACAGAGAAAGCTTCTGTTGCATATACGAAGTGTCCAAGTCGAAGTTAGAAGTTAGTCTCGGAACTTAAATACGCCCTTTAAGAAAATAACAGATTCATCATGTGTGTAATAAATTAAATATATGTATATATATTCATTAATACATATATAACGTGAATTTATATATATATATATATATATATATATATATATAAATTCACGTTTTATAGTCTACGACTTATTTTGTGTGCATATGCGTGTAGGCTTATATGTTTATATAGGCCTATATAAATATGTGTATATATATCTGTATATTTGCATACGTCTATAGATATGTATGTTTATGAGTGCAAGTATGTTTAAGGCTATATGGACCCTATGCAAATATATGTATAGGTATATGTACACATACACTAATGTACATAAAAAAATTTAAATGTTGTTTATTTTTGTCCTTGGTTATTGAGAAGATCTTTGTTTCGTTGTATTTGAACTTTATTTATTTTTTAATTCGTGAGCGATAATACGAAGATCTAGGGCGACATTTTTCTTTATTTTGTTTATTTATGTGGGACATTGATTTTTGTTAGACAAAAATGTAGGGCCTACCATTATTTTGCCTTTAACTATGGGAATATCTAAGCAACCCTAATTAAGTACCAACTGTACAGTCATTGTAATACATTGCATTCTAGTCTAAGGATCTCGAAAGAAATTAAAAGGACGACGACGACGACGACGACGACGATGATGATGATGATGATGATGATGATGGTGTTGATGATGATGATGATGATGATGATGATGATGATGATGATGATGATGATGATGATGATGATGATGATGATGATGATGATGATGATGATGATGATGATGATGATGATGATGATGATGGTGTTGATGATGATGATGGTGTTGATGATGGTGTTGATGATGATGATGATGATGATGATGATGATGATGATGATGATGATGATGATGATGATGATGATGATGATGATGATGATGATGATGATGA
>OY744605.1:78690033-78757533 GCA_963556255.1 Allolobophora icterica | reverse complement strand
TCGTTCACTTTAATTTTCTGTGACATTTTCAGGCCCCTTAATTTGCGGGCCCCGTGCGACCGCACGGTTCGCACGCCCCTAAGGCCGGCACTGGTTTTTATAAAATACAAAAAGGCATTTCGAATAAAATTTTGCATGAAGGACTTTTGTAAATAGCCTACGAATTCGGAATTATCTGCAGTCTGCATCTAAAGTTAAATTGCTTGAATAAAATAAAAGACTCACGTTTTCATTAAAATGGGGCCTAGCGAGTTTTTTTAAGGAAAAGAAGTCTTGACCTGAATGTGATTATTGGGGTCTTGGTCTCGGTCTTGGCCTTGAGGCTCAAAGTCTTGGTCTTGGTCTCGAAGTTCAAAGTCTTGGCCTTGGTATTGGTCTTGAGGTTCAAAGTCTTGGTCTTGGTCTTGAGGTTCAAAGTCTTGGTCTTGGTTTTGATCTTGAGGTTTAAGGTCTTGACAACAAGACTGGCATGTAGCATAACATTAACCTATATGTAGGATAGTTGACGCTCGTGTATGCAGCATATCGGTTCGTGTCGAGCGCTATCGGCGCGCCCCTAGGACGATCGGGTGGAGCATCTCTCGTGCTCGACGACCAGCCCGGCTCCCCAGGACAATGGCCCGAAGGAAGACTAAGACGACGCTCAACAGTAATCGATGAGTTTATTCACAAGTTAAAACGATGACCACGCACTGCTGCTTCTTCTATATAGTTCGTGACAGCTCTCTCTCTCTCTCTCTCTCTCTCTCTCTCTCTCTCTCTCTCTCTCTCTCTCTCTCTCTCTCTCTCTCTCTCTCTCTCTCTCTCTCTCTCTCTCTCTCTCTCTCTCTCTCTCTCTCTCTCTCTCTCTCTCTCTCTCTCTCTCTCTCTCTCTCTCTCTCTCTCTCTCTCTCTCTCACACACATTTTAAGCTGCTCATCCTCTATTTATACAGCAAAATCAATCGGTAGGTTACTCGCTTCCTCACGTGGCCACGTCTGTTCATCCCTCTCTCTGTCTCTTTCTGTATTCGTCTTCGTCCGTCTGCATATCTCTGTCCACGTGGCATCTTGTCAGATGGTCAGTGGGCTCCTACGTCAGACTAACTAGCGCCCCTTCAAGATTGCCTACTCAGGAGCACTCCCAGCCCAACCACGGGGGTCGAACAACGCAGTTTTGAGGACAGTATAAGAAACAGGGTGAAATGACCAATCGGTATTTGACGGTGCTTAATAGAGAGCCCATTCCAGGTCATGGGGGCAGCCACAGAGAAGGCACGGCGCTGCCGTATGGCTGTCCGCGCGCGGGAAACAATATGCATACACACTCACATACAAATGTAGAGGCATGCATACATACATATTCCACATTAGGTAAGTTAGGCAAGGAAAGATACGCTACGGTTAGATAAGGTAAGACGGGCTGCCACGGGCAAGCTAAGATAACGCAGATATGGGTGTCATGGGTTGGTTACGTGGGGATGACGTTCAAAGTGGTTTGCGATAACTTCCAAAAACCTTCAGTCCATGACACATAAAGTCTGATGACAAACGTGGTCGAAACCGAAGTTCCAGGATCTGTTTCTTCAAGTACCTGATGTGGTAACCGTCGAAGCATTACGAAAGTGGTTCTACGTGACCTGTTTTGTACATAGAATATTGTATCTGTAGGTATGCAGATATGTACGAGCGCATTTTTATGACTGTTCATGTATGTATGAACGTATGCTAAACTTTGTACTCATAAAGAACATCTGCTTCATTTAGTTGACATTACTATAACAAAGGTTTATTACTACCTTTGTAAACTTTGTATACATAATAAGCGATCATGTAATGGTCTGTTGTATCTGTGCTATAACTCTAACATATGTTTGATATCTTCCTTTCTTCATGGGGCAATAAATTGATTTTGATTTTATTTGATATATGTATGTATGTTTGTGGATGGATGTATGTTTGCATGTATGTATGTATGTATAAATGTATGTATGAATGTATGTACATATCTATGTATGAATGTTTACATGTATGTATGTACATGTGTGTATGCATGTATGTTTGTATGTATGTAGGCATGTGTGTGTGTGTTTGTATTTGTGTGAATGTACGCAAATGCTCATTTGATGATTACGATGATGATGATGATGATGATCATGATGATGATGACGATGATGATGGCTGCGACGACAACGTTTATGATTGTAGTAATTAGATGATGACTACGACGATGGCGACGATGATGGTGATGATGACGACAGCAACGACTATGATGATGACAACAACGACTGCATTGGTTAGATGAGAATTCATGTCTCTCGGCATCCGGCATAACAGCGGCGGAATTTCGTCGGACGGAAGGAAGGCTGATCACGTCTCCCGAATAATCATATCTGGAGAAAAATATGGTCATCTGTGGGTCGTTCTTGTCCAGCTGGTCACTCAACGGTCAGCTGTGGTCAGCGCCGCTTCAACCCGTGTAATGCAATTACCGGTCGCTAGATGGAGACGCATCCGAAGTGTCATGCCACAGAATTCGATTAGCCCTGGTCCCGGATTCTTCCCTTTCTATCGCGGATTTGATGACCCCGGTCATCTTATGGTCATCTTATATGGTCATCTTATATGGTCATCTGCCGCACTGGTCACTTAGCGAGTGACGAACGGAAAATATGAAGCGTCTTTAGATCCGAATGGATAGAGTCCGGTTCTGAGTATGAGGTACTTTGAGAGCGGTCCCAAACAGGATATACAGAGGAATACACCGTGGTCGAAAAAAAGGGATCCTTCATGGTTAGATTTTGTGGAATGCTTACATACAAAGTCGTGCATTGGTCGACATAAAACAGTCAAAAAAGGAAATAAGAGGTTAAGCAGACAGAAGCGGAACAGAATTGGAATCTTATAAAGACAATGGATTGTGTAAAAGACAATGGATCAGACGAAAGGGAAAAGGAAAGAGACAACGAAACATACACAGACAACGTTGTAGTAATGTTAATGTACGAATGGATAATGTGATAAGTTAAGGCAGGTTAATGTAAGTCAAGTTAAGCTGAAGTAAAACAGGTCAAGCAGGGCAAAGTAAGGCGAGGTGCTAAGGTATAAGGTAAGGCGAGATAACGCCAAGTGGAGTCAGGTAAGTTATGCAAAGTTAAAGTTATCAAAGGTACAGTAAGATTTGGTAAGGTAAGATGAGCTAAGATCAGGGAAGGTAAAGTAACGTAAGGTAAAGTTAGGTTATCTAAGGTAAGGTGAATCATGATAAGGTAAAGCATTGTAAGAAAAGTTAAATTAAACAAATGCATGCCGAGTAACAATTTTTAGAACATGAGGGGGGAATAGAAATAGTTGAGAAAGGAATGGACGTGGTGGATGTTGGGATGCGGAATGAAGATGCTGGAAGAAGTGGAAAAGAAGTAGGGAGAGGAGAGATCGATGGTAGAGAGGCAAAGCGAGGGAGGTAGAGAGGGTGGGGAGAAGATGGAAAGCGGGGAAGGGGTGGAGAGGAAGGCGTTGCCCGCGACAAATTGACTCGGATAAGATTAGATTAAGTCACTTCCGTTCAAACATTCGTCCTTTCCGGCGCCCGAGAGACGGAGGAGACACAGAGACATAGAGAAAGGTATATATATAGAGAGAGAGAGAGTGAGAGAGAGAGAGAGAGAGAGAGAGAGAGAGAGAGAGAGAGAGAGAGAGAGAGAGAGAGACAGAGACAGAGACAGAGACAGAGACAGAGAGAGAGAGACAGAGAGAGACAGACAGACAGACAGACACAGAGACACAGAGACAGACAGAGACACAGAGACAGACAGAGACAGACAGAGACAGAGACAGAGACAGAGACAGTACAGACAGACAGACAGACAGACAGACAGATAGACAGATACAAAGATAGACACAGGCCAGGGCACAGAGCGAGAGATACAGACAGACACATACAAGGATACAGAGAGACAGATACAAAGATAGACAGCAGACAAAGGTGCATTGACACAGATACGCACACAGACACAGGCACAATGACAGAGAGACAGATACACAGACAGAAACAGAGGTACAGACAGAACCACAAACAGACAAAGAAAGACAAAGATACAGAGGCATAGACGGAGACATACAGAGTTATGGACAGCGGCAGACACAGATACTAACAGAAACGCAGACAGATTGAAAGAAAGAAGCAAAGGCAGAACAGCACACAGACCCACAAACAAACACAGACACATTAAAGGCAGAGAATAAGTCAGAGACAGTGAAAAAGACAGACAGAAAGACAGACAGACCGAGACAAGCTAATATACCAGGAATAAGACAGAGACTCCAACTGACACGTAGACATTCGTACACAGGTACACAGCATAGATTTAGTTGGACGTACAAGTATAAAGATGGATGTCCTCAGATACATTACAGACAGGCGTAGAAATAGGCCTACTCTGACACATGCAGACAGTGAAGTACTCAAAAAGTATACAGACAAGTACCCACAGACATTTTTCATTTCTGGATACTTGTATCTATGCTTTTTACATATATAAGTACTCAGAAATATATAGACGAACATATAAGTACACAGAAATATATAGACGAACATAAAAGTACTCAGAAATATATAGACGAACATATAAGTACTCAGAACTATATAGACGAACATAGAAGTACTCAGAAATATATAGACGAACATAGAAGTACTCAGAAACAGTGCTTTTTTTCAGCCGGAACGCGCCGGAACAACGTTTCGGCACCTTTTCTCAGCTACTAAAAAGTAATTTATTTATTGTAATAATAAAAACAATAATTTAGTTATTTTAATTTGATTTCAGTTTTGTGAGTTGTTTTCAATGTTTATTGAGACCCCCCACAAACCCCCAACCCCGTTTTTCTCAGGATTTTAGCCCTTCCAACATTGTTCAGTTCCGGAACCTGTTTTTCTAGAAAAAGCACTGCTCAGAAATATATAGATGAACATATAAGTACTCAGAAATATATAGACGAATATAGAAGTACTCAGAAATATATAGACGGACATAGAAGTACTCAGAAATATATAGAGGAACATTATAAGTACTCAGAAATATATAGACGAGCATAGAAGTACTCAGAAATATATAGACGAACATATAAGTACTCAGAAATATATAGACGAATATAGAAGTACTCAGAAATATAAAGACGAACATTTAAGTACTGAGAAATATATAGACGAACATTAAAGTACTCAGAAATATATAGACGAACATATAGAGTACACAGAAATATCTAGACGAACATACAGACGGTGGCGTCACTAGGGTTGGTGTAACCCAGTGCGGTAAGTCATGGCACCCCCATGGACCTCCTCCCTTAGTCCCTTACCAGACCATACAGTAGGCCTATCCTTAGTAATGTTTTTGTACTAATGTTAGCTTATCCCATGTAGGGTAAGGTCGACGTCAACAGGACTGCATTAAACCCACTATTGCAGTTAGACACCTTTAAAGCGCAGTCACTCTCTACTACATATTTATCAATCGCATTCAACCGCTGAGTTGTTGGAAATATCCAATTGCTATGTAGGGTAAAGTTAATGGGACTGACACCATAAGATGTCGCTAAACATGAAATAATGCTGATTTAAATCATGAACTTCTATATGCAGTTGTGTTTTCTGACCAATTTTCTGTGGGGCCTCACAGGGCCATTTTAAAGTCGTCGTAGGGCCCAGACACTCTTGCATTCGTAGACCCCAACTCAACTGCCAGATCCAACTCCGCACAGCTTAACGAAAACTGTCTCAGTACAAAATGCATTAAGTTTGAATTTGCTGTTATTTGCAATTTTTCTTTTCCATTTTCCCGGTCAACCATTCAATATCCTCTGAAAGCTTCGTTGGCCCTAGGAACAGTGCCTACTGTGCCTAGTGGATAAGACGGCCCTGGGCCTCATAAAAATTGTTCCCAAACGTAACGATATGCGTGGAACCTTTGATTGACTAGAGCTCGCCATTATGTTATAACAAAAGACTGACACACAAGAGAAAGAATGCAAAACCGGGAGTAAATAACCGAAAGTCTTAATAATTGTCCAAAAATAGGAAAGCCTCATTCAATTGTGTTAGTAATTATTTGATAAATTTTTAAAATTCATGCGTTTTGTTAAGTGACTGTTCATAATGACAGTCAACTCAGTGGCGCCGCCAGACGCCAAAAAAATGGACGCAAAGTCGCAACATATCTAAACAATATAGTTTCCTTATATATGCAAATTTGTCCGTCGTATGACGCAACGTCACAAACGGCTTCTGTTCTATTGTGAAACCGTTTGTGACGTCAGTACTATCGTCTTGACGACGGTCGTCTTGACGATGGCGATCAGAGCATTTTAACCAACGATACATATAGGCCTATTATGATACACTGTCGTCACGTCATAATTATGACGGGCAAATACACTAGTTTAAGACATAAAACATTGTCTGTCATATTGGTCAATCAGTGGTCATCATCATTCATGTGGTAATGAAGCATAAATGAACATTACATAGGTCTACCACTACATAGAAGAAAACTCTTAAAGTCTTAAACATTTTACAATCACAGTGTCAACGGTGACAACGCAGTATCATGCGGTCATATGTGGAGCTTTCATTTAGAGGTGCTCATTAGTTTCATTGATATTTCATTGTTTATATTTTAGCCAAAAATAGACGCTAATGCGTCTATTGCGTCCGCGCTGAGTAATGTCTTGGTCTTGGTCTTGGTCTTGCAAGACCAAAATAAAGACTTTGAACCAAGACCAAGTCTTTGAATCCCAAGACTAAGAGTTTTGGTCTCAAGACCAAGACTTTTAAACACGAACTCGAGTGCACTCAAGACCAAGACCCTGGTCTCGAGGACAACAAGACTGAGTAAGTTTATTAAGGTCGACAACAAATGAAATAACACCCACATGATGTCACTAAGCAATAAATATCACCTCCTGCTACACAAAATCAATGACAATTTCAGGTGGTGCCAGTCCAAATTCTGGTTAAGGAGGAGAGCGACGCTAATCATTTGTGAATCATGGCACAGCGTCGTTATACAGAAACTAAACCCAACCAATCTCTAGTGTATCTCAAGTTAGAAGATTTTTAATATATAAGGGTTGCTGTTAGAGTACCTTATGGCTGACAGGGTACGTAGGGTTAGGGTTGGCCACGATACCACGTGATCTGAAGCGTTATTGTAATTGGGTAATAATGACGGCACTGACTGGAGCGCAATAGGTTCAAAAAAGTAAATTAGCATAAAGTTTCAGCTTTAGGTAAATTGATGCTGATAGGCTTACAGTACGTCTAAGCTGGGCTTAAGAAAAATGTTTTTGTTGTTATCTGTTGATGTTAATTTAAAAATAATAAATTTCTGCTGAAATTCTGCACAACAATTTTTAGACAGTCATTTTGTCATTTTGGTGTCACCCCCTCTGAAGGTGTCACCCGGTGCGGCCCGTACCCCTGCACTCCCTAGTGACGCCACTGCGTATAGAAGTGCTCAGAAATATATAGACGAACATGTAGAAGTACTCGGAAGAAAATAGACGAACATAGAAGTACTCATTAGCATACAGACAACCGTGCAAAACGTTTTCGGGGCGGACACTTGTGGCCATACAAGGAAGCCTCCGACGGTAGCTCCTTCTCTGAGAATGGAAGGGAAGTGGCTATGGACACTGGAGGAAGAATTGCAGACACAAGGAACAGGCTTGGAAAAGGAATAGAGGCGGAGAAGGAACATGAAAAGGAGGATGTGATGAAAATTAGGTTCACTTCCACAGCATGCTGGAACCGCGCCTATGAGATGTTCTGACAAAGCGCTATATAAATGTTCGAATGTTCGTAAATATACATATATACATGCATATCTATGCATGTATATATATGTATATATATATACATGGAATGTATATACATAGATAGCCCTACATGCATGTATGTATATGTGCATGTGTGTACGTTTGTGTGTGTGCGTTTGTGTGTGCGAGCATGTTTATGTGTGAATGAGCGTGTGTGTTAGTGCCTCTGCGTGTGTTTAGCTGTGCGTGTGAGTGCTTGTATGTGTGTACAATGTCCGGACAAATAGCCTCTCCTGCGTCTGAGTTTGGTCAGTATAAACCGCGACCTGGGACAGCCTGGTCCTCATCCGTTGACGGAAACTGTTACTAACACCTAGAATTGATCAAACATTGCTGACTGCAGCCACCGACCGAGCAGAGGAGTGAGTCGAAAGAAAGAGTTTGGAGACGGAATTACTCCACTGATCATCGCCTTTCGAATGTAAGATGGATTGAGAGACGGCGGCTGTTCTTAAGAAATGCAGATTTGTTGACGGAAGGACATTGGAAGATCTCGTCGGACCGATTCTTGTCGATTCTACGTCTAATGTTGACCAATGCCTCATTGGCTGCGTAAGTGCCTGTTTGGATCTTTTTGTCCTCGCTTTCTGTGTGTCTTCTTCTGTCTCTTCGCGTGTCTCTCATGCTTTTACCTCTGTCTCCATGTTGCTGTATCTGTGTACCATTATCTAGCTGTCTCTGTGTGTGTGTGTGTGTGTGTGTGTGTGTGTGTGTGTGTGTGTGTGTGTGTGTGTGTGTGTAGGTGTGTGTGTGTGTGTGTGTGTGTGTGTGTGTGTGTGTGTGTGTGTGTGTGTGTGTGTGTGTGTGTGTGTGTGTGTGTGTGTGTGTGTGTGTGTGTGTGTCCTTTCGTATCTGTCTACCTCTATTCCTCTCTAATTTGGTGTCCCGCTCGCCTCTCGCTTCTTGTGCCATGCTCTATCTTTCTAAGTTTCTACTTTCACCCGTCTCTGTATCCTTATCTGTGGTCTCTAGTTTCCTTCCTATATGACTCTGTATGTTGATCTATCCTTCATCCTCATCAGTGTCTCATTCTCTGTGTCTGTCTATGCATCTGTTTGTGTCTGTTTCTTTGTCTCTCTGTCTCTGCCTGTGTCTTTCCATGCTTTTCTTCCGTCCTGCCCTCTTCCCCATTGCCTCTACCTCCTTGTCCGACTCGCTCCTTGCCATAATGAAACGTCTTTGCTTTTTCTTATTGAAGCAAACGATTCCATCGCCATCGATGTTGACTCAGCGTCTGCAACCGTCATAATGACGTCGTCCTTTGGCACCCAGCGTCCATCCTTCATCAGTTCACAACCGTGACATCTTCCTCAGCCTCCGTATCCCAGTGGCACCACAGACGACACTGCCCAAGCAGATGCTTCACAGTTTCAGCAGCAGTCGCATATCTACTGGCATCTTCAGTGACGGAACAAGTTTTGCGTCAAGTTCATCAAGTAGGTGGAACAGTTTGTCGACTCGCATTTGCTTAATTTGCCAAAACCTTTTTAATTCTAATAGTGACACTCCATAGCATCGTTAGTAGGATTGAATCAAGAGTTTAACAACAGCTTATGGGAACGAAGGCCGTTAACGTCGACAGGAATATTATTAGTTTTAACAGTTCTCACCGTTTGTATAGCATAATACAACCCCGTTTAGGGTACACAGTACTGCCGAAATACTCGACGAATAAACTCATTTGCAGTATATATAGTGTATTTGGATTCTGTTTTTAAGGTGTCTAAGGAGAATAAGCATTATCCATTGTTTAGCAACATCTTGTAGCTGTTAGAGCCATTGATTTTAGCTAGTCTGCCAGATCAACTCCTCCCATATATTTATTGTATTCTTTCACCAATGATGGAACGTTGATAACCTTATAAAATCTTTTTTTTATTAACACTGGCGATTGGATCCAACAGTTTAACGACGTCTTATGGCAGGTTGACGTCGGCAGAAATTAGTTTGAACAGTTCTCACCGTTCTTTTGACGTAATAGACCTACATATTAAGCTTAGGCCTAATAGCCTACATTGTCAGTAGGAAGGTACTTCTATTTCCCTCTAAGTTTATCTCGAACTTCCATTTAGTCAGATTGCATGCTTTATTATTAATAGTTAACTCAGTTTGAATCTGTGAATCACGCGTTCTTAGAATGACTTGAAACGCACTTGACAGATCAGTTACGATGCCATGTGTGCAAGACATTTGTGATCTACTTAAAGAAACTATTTAGACGGTTACGTTGACGATGATGACGATGACTTTGCTGTTCACAGTGACAAAGGAACGAATGCGACCTGTTCTGTTTATGATAATGTCGAATTGTCGATGAATTTTGATATTGATGAAAATGATGCTCGATTATAGAAACGAGGCGGGTGGTAATGATAATGACGACGATGACGACGATGACGACAATGACGACGATGATGACGACGACGATGCTGATGATGCTGATGACGATGAGGAGAAAGAGGACGATGACGACGACGATGATGATTATAATTATGGTGATGATAACGACGAGGACGATGACGTTGATGATGATGATGATGATGATGATGATGATGATGACGACGACGACGACGATGATGCTGCTGCTACGCATGTACTTCACAGGTTTCGTGTCAATGAAATGTTGCCATCGGTCTGCTGATATCTGCCAAAATAACTCTTGCCCATGGTGTGGCATTCGTGACTCATTATGAGGAAACTGTGAATCAATTCTGTACCTCCTCTCACATCCCTACTGTTCTTGTCCTTTCGCGTCTCAGAGGACCGGCACCTCCTCGGGAGAATTCAGCACATACTGCGGTAGGGCAACTCAACTTGGAGGTTATTTCCGCTTTAAAGTCTTGCAAGACTTTCGGCTTTCTTCACGACGTCTGAAACAATTATACGAACCTCTTCATAGGTCATCGTTGTTTCTATGCAGTTTTTTTGCATCGATAGCACAGAAAGATTATTCCGAGTGCAGCAAAATTGGAAAACTTTCATCTTTCTTCATTTCATCAACAAATTGTGGAGTAAAAAGCATCAGAACTAAAGCCATAGTGTCATTCTGTCGCTCATATCGTCTTTCCTCCGGCACTTTACTTTGTCATTTGCCTGCTCTGACCTTAGCACGGCAATCTGGTGGCACTTTCGTGACATTTTATACCCTCTTTTACACCTCTTTTAGACACTTGAGACATCGATCTCTCAAGACATCGATCACTTACTTGGAATCAGACTTTCATCCAGTGACACAGTTCGACATCTGTCGATGATCCTTGGGAACTTTTCACCTTTGTTATTCTTTGAGATTCTGCTGTTCCTCTTTGACACTTTTGCCATCACTTGGCCCCTTTAACAATTGGCGTCATTCTGTTGATCGGTAGCACTGTTTGACATCTGCTTTGATTTTGGCGCCTAATCTCTGGCTCTCACTTTACGTCGTCGCTTCCGTACCAAGCACTCGATGCCTGCGTCAAAATCCAGCCAGAATCTTTGCGCTTCATCCCTTGCCCTACGAAGTCATCTCGTTCATTCTCGCTTCCACAGCCACGTTCCTCTGCTTCCGTCAACGAGCAGCGAAATCACCAGTCCTCTGTCGCCCACGTTCCATTCTTCCCATTCCAGCCACAATCGGAAGAACCCCCGCAAAATCATCGGACACGGCCAGTCCGGTCCTCGCAGGCTCACAACCCACAAGTTCAAGGTCAAGGAATCAAACAACGATCAGCAACCGGATGTGGTGAAAAGTAGCATGCATCACGCTTCGAACCCGGAACAGCCGAGCCGACAGGAACGCAGACGACATCGAAGGGCGACGGAGAAATATCGCATGGCCCATGCCACACGGGAGAGGGTTCGGGTCGAGGCGTTCAACTCGGCCTTCGCTGAACTTCGTCAGCTGCTGCCGACCCTACCACCGGACAAGAAGCTGTCCAAGATCGAGATACTGAGGCTGGCCATCTGCTACATCGCCTTCCTCAATCACGTCCTTGATCTCAGCCAATCAAATCAATAACTAGGATCGAATGTGGATCCTTTCGAATCAAAATCTAGTATTAATTATGCATACTTTAGAATAATAACTAAGATCGATTATGGATCCTTTCGATTCAAAAACGCAGATTTATTATTGATCGGTTCGAATCAATAACAAAGATCGATTATGCACCCTTAAACTTACGACGAGTCAGTTAGATCGATCGATGATAGATATTCATTCTCAGCCAGCCAACCAATAATACTGTTCGATCATAGAGCCCAAATCAAAAAGGAGTCAATAAGATAATCGATTTTAGTCGAGAAATCAATAAAATAGATCGCGATACCCAGGGGCGTCTACACTCTACAGCATAGAAACCTTGGAGCAAATACTCCATCCAAGAAATAGGGGGGAGGGAGACCTGTCAGTGTGTGTGCCACCATTTGGGGGGAAGGAAGGAAAAGAGAGAAGGGGAAAGGAGAAGTTGCTCCAATGACTTAGGGGGATAGACGCCCGTGGCGATACCTATGTTTGATGTAATAGCAGAGGTGTTCTTGCTCATTTATTTGTCGCTAATACCAGATCACCAATAACTTGGTAGATACTGCCGCAATATGCGCAGATATGCTCAATCAATTCTCATTAGACATCAAGGTATTAAGTAACTTAGACGCTGTCTCATATCTAATTTGGAACCCAGAGCCAGCCACTGCTAAAAGAAATCTCCATTATGTTAGTTCAGACATATCATGATTTGTCAGCGTGATGACATCGTGAAGACAAAAGACTTGTTTGTGTGACGAAACAAAATGTTCTGAACACGTGTCACTTGGTTAAATAGTAATCCCATCGGGTTGATTTTATTTTATTAGAAGCACCAATTATATAGCAAAAAGCACCTTGCAGATGATACGCGTCACGTGGTTGAACCCAGAACAATAATGGAAAGTAGACTGATAACGGAAGTCTTTGACAGGTTCTAAGAATGCGTTAAATGTATAGCCTATGGTCAGATGCGTATATAAACACAAACATACACATATATGCACACAAACTAATTGGTACCAATTTAGAGGTACCCAATTTTACTCCCATATTTAAAAAAATTCTGACGACCCTTTCTTATTTCTTATTATAATTTCTGGCGACATCTTTTGACGTTATTTTCAGTGACTAAGTACTAACCTCTTCTCTTCTCCAGAATCAAGATGACCATATTTTCATGCAGGCCCGGTTCAAGACATTTGGCGGCCCTAGGCAAAGCTACATTTGAGCGGCCCGTCGACCCATAATATAATATTATACCTGCGATTAAAATGAAGTCAATCGCCTTTAGTTCCTTTTATAGCTGACATGGTTTACTGAAATTTACGTTATTTATTTTCAAACATTCATTAAAATAAAAAAAATTAAAATAATGAAAATCGTATAACCGTCTAGACTAGAGTAAACTGAACTGCTGATTCAATACTTCCGGAAAAACTTATGATTAAAACTTAACGGTGAACCCTACCTTAATAGAACATAATTTATTACACCAACACTATAATACTTCCATCTAGCGAATAATAATTAAAAAATAATCCAACGTTGTTTCATTTATGAATTTCCAGAAATTACTCTTTTTTGTTTATTTTGGAAAAATGGAAAATTGGCGCCCCCTAAAAATCGGCGGCCCTAGACGGCTGCCTAGTTTGCCTAACAGACTAACCAGGCCTGTTTTCATGTGACACGTCCTCCTCTGAGACGGTTACTGCGTAGAGGCCTTGATTAAGTCCCTCACTCTCACTAATGCTTAGCCCCATACATTGATGCTTGGTCATTAGATACATTAATAAATGCATAGTAATGCATAAACAGAATAATAATAACTACAATGATATTATCATTACTATAATCAGGGGCGTGACTTTGGTCTAAGAAGTGGGGGTACCAATTTCTTACACACACGAAGCAAGGCCGAGACTGCGATGTCTCGGAAGTCACAATAATAAAATTTTGATTGGCATTGTTCAAAAGTTGGGGGTCCGGTACTCCCAGTCCAAAATGTGGGGGTACGGGTACCCTCGAACCCCCACAAATTACGCCTGTGACTGCGATAAAAATAATTGTACGGCCTAAATGTAATTGCGAATTTATAAAGCACCACTTCAAGAGAGAGTTGTCAGAGGGGCTTCAGACCTAACACAATGAAACCACAATCGAACAGAATGGTCTTCAAGCGTTTGTGGCAGGAGGAAAAGAGTGGCTGAAGAGTTCATGTCACAGGTTCTTAGGCAACTTATTCCAGAAGAATGGGCCGACCACAGCAAAACTCCTGTGCCGGACCATGGAAGTTTGACCGGTGGAACAACCATTTTGTTGGAAGTTCGACACATCAATCAATCAATCAATCAATCAATCAATCAATCAATCAATCAATCAATCAATCAATCAATCAATCAATCAATCAATCAATCAATCAAAACTTGATATCAAGTAATCTAATAATAATAATCTTCGTTTAATATCTTCAAACTGACAATAACGCAGTATGATTACAAATCAGTATGAACGGATGATCACAAGTTATTACAGGAGTCGAATTTAACTGTACACGGCAGCCAGACAAGGCTCCCATCACGTCCTACATCTCATTTTCACAACGCGCCATCTCGCGAATGAAAGGCTGAGTGGACCTAAATTTGGGGAGGTTGCGGGAAGCGATCCCGCTACCTCTTGCTCTTCACGCCAGTGATGTTACCAGGCGCTTAATTAAAGAACAGATTATTATTATTATTATTATTATTATTATTTTTATTATTATTATTATTATTATTATTATTATAATTTCAAAATTTTATTTAACGCTTTCTCTTTAGCAAGTGTAGAAACCAGTGTTGGGTAAATTCACACAAGAAATGAGTTAAACCAAAACTCAACTCACGCACCTCAAAATGAGTTTAAACTCAAACTCAGCTCATCCTAAGTGAAATGAGTTAACTCAAACTCACTTGTTAAATGAGTTAACTCATAAACTCACACGTTTCATACTAGCACGTTCTAATCGAGCAACAATTTTTCCATCACGCCTACTTGTAACAGAAAAATATATTCCATCAAGAATACATGGTACTTCAGCCATGTTGTTCTTAACTGTTCACAATATACAAAATATGCAGTGCTTAAATACTGTCCGCTAGCAGTGTTTACGACCCTCCCTGCCATCACCACTCACCAGTATGGCAAGCCGACGATATAAAAAGGCTTGTTTCAACATAATATGCGCCGAGTGCTGAAGAGTGAGTTGAGTTTAAAATAATTGACAGTTACAACTCAAACTCACAGAAAATATGAGTTAACTCAAACTCATAACTCACTCTTTAAGGTGAGTTAACTCAAACTCATAAATCACAGCAAGTGAGTTAACTCATGAGTTTAAACTCATATGAGTTAACTCATACCCAACACTGGTAGAAACGATCGAGTTCCAACAGTTCAATGTCTCCAGCAATATCATGTTCAGTTGATAAGGTAGCTAGTCAAACAAGTCTTTCTTGCAGCATTAAGGTTCGCAAATAATGTTTTTATCAACTTGAGCTTCGAGAAGTTTCTCTCACCTCTAGCCAATAGAAACTGGAAGTGACAAGAAGATTCGCAGAGCAATTTGGGACACTATCTGTTAGCTTATTTTTCAATATAAAGTTACGTAGGCCTACATTCTGTGGTGATGTACATCTTGCAACTCGTCTTGAAATGGCTTGCAGTTCACAACTGCAGACCAACTGCATCAATATCTTTGGAGTCTCCATGTTGCAAAGCTTGCTCGAGGTTCAGCAATGTTCCATAATTTCCTTTCTTGGAACTGACGTCATATATAGGACCTTACAAAAACCCAGAGTACAGCTGCGGGTCTATGAACGTATGCAACTATGCCTAGACAACAACTAGGTGGTTCCTGTTAATAACTTTTTAACTGAAAACTCTATTGTCAAACAAATTGTGTTATTACTATTTATATGCATTTATTAATTGTGTTATTACTATTATCATGCATTTAATAATCGTGTTATTACTATTATCATGCATTTATTAATCGTCACTATATATCTGATGATCAAGCATCAGTCGATGGAGCGAGCAATTATGAGTGAAGGACTCGCTCAAGGTCCCTACTCAGAGGATAAGACTCGAACCCATAATATCCGCATGACAAGACTGGCACTCTATCAAGCGGCTACTATGTCCCACGGTAACAAGTGTTACTAATCAAGAACAGGAAAAGTAAAAGAACAACCAGGATGGTTATCCAGGGAAGGGGATAGAATAATGGTAACACATATGGCCAGGAGAGCATTAGATTCGAGGTTCGATACGCATAACAACCCCCCCTCAAGGGCAGCGCCTTGTATGGCTGCCAAAACGTGTTTTTAATTAAGATCTTGATTGTACGGTCATGTTTCAATGTAATCTCACTGCGTACTTGTCAGTTTGAATTAATAAAGATTATTATTATTAACAAACGCTTCCATCCATTACTTTGAAGACAGTAATCATACAGGAATGGTAAACTTCTCAATTTATTACAACCATGTTTACATGTATACTGTAATATTAAAGCCATTGTTAAAGCCGTTAATTATTATCGCAATTAAATATTCACCCCTTACTTTACGATTCAGTTACAAAGTTTACGCTACACTCTGCTAAATTAAGTTTCTTAAGATACATGCACAAATAATACTTTGAACAATTATTATGATTAAGTAAAAAATTCTGAAAAATACCATATGCATCGTAATAGGTTTTCTATTTTAAAATATAAATGCTATACAAATATGCCGATCATATTTCTCGTAACAACCATGCAGTTTTACAAAGTACGGTAAATTTTCCAACAACATTTCAGCGTCATCGCCACAAAAAACTTACAGCAACAATTTATTGGAAACAACAGCTGTAAAATTATCATCAGTCTCTACTTCATCATCATCAACAACAATAGAAACAACAGTGATTTGTAACAGCTGAAACAACAGAGAATTTTTCTTTTCTTTCCTACAGTATGTTTGGCTTCATCCACCGTTTTAATACCTTTCTGACAACTGTTGTACTTTAAGTCCGTCTGCATTAACAACTGTTTCGGTGCTTCAGTAAATAGCTTCAATTAAACACCTTAGTATTTGTCCCTCCTTTTCTTGCTTAATTTAGTGAATCAGCGGTTCTACCACATTGCCTGAAGGCTGAAAACTGCCACTAATTAGCTTGTTCTGTAAAACCCTTATACAAGTTCCCCAATACAATATGTCACAAACTTTCTTACTTGTTAAAAATTAATCAGATGTCACGAAATTAATGGTCCCTTTTGTGACTGAAAAGTGAAAACCTACTGAAAGGGAGAAAACCCAACGACCAATACTAAACTTGACTTGAAAGTCCTTATTTAACATGTTATTAGTTGGAGCACAGCCCTCTGGCGGAAAGGAAGGTATCGCCTCTTGTTCATATAACAAATGCATTTGCAGTTTCCGATATTTATGATGAAAACTTAACGAATACCCGGTAATAACATTTGCAGAGTAAAAATTCTTGTTGGAGAGTAAAACAGCATAGAAAATATCTGATGTAAACAATGAAGTGGTGCAACACCTGTGGATAAGGAAGCATACCGTACACATTATTTTTGCATGACTTTCTTTATTATACATGTATGTAGAGAGATTCCTTGTGAGAAAACTAAAATCAAGCCAGACAGCGATTAAGTAAACAACAACACTTCAAGTATCCACAAAACAAGCAGATGTAATGCAAAAAACTACTCTACACTATAAATTTGCTATACCATACCTTCATTTAACTAAAAAAAATAACAAATACAATAAAGAACTACATGTACCATTTTTACTAACTGTGAGATAGGCTCATTCACGGTCTTTGGCCCCGGGGTAGTAATAACAAAGAGCGAAGGTTTTTCTCTAGCAGCTGCCGCCCAGTCAAGGATACCTCTGTGCTGTGCAAACCAACGAGGCAACACAAGTCGGTGGGTCTACCGTGCTTTGTGAGCGCTACACTTCCTCATCATCTTCATACACACATACATACATACAAATGAACATATAATTATACCATTACCATATCATGTACCCAGATATCGGTCACTAAAAACAGACCATAGAAAATGGTCCAAAATGCCCAGATATCCATAGCCATCTGACATAAGATGTCATAACACACATTTTAGTCTAAACCCTTCACAAACAAGCTTCCTAAATGCTGGTACATGCAAATAAATCATACATGGAATTGCAATAAATAGAGTGTTAATATATATAAATATATATATATTCATACATATATATATATTCATACATATATATATATATATGTATATATATATATATATATTCATACATATATAGTTGTAACATATGTACACATACATTATATATATATTTTTTAATGAATTTATTCAAGAAACTATGCACCACAAAACCACATGAGTAATAATCGACTTTCCATCAACTAATATATAGAATTCCATTAATAGTAGAGATATATTAATTATAATTTTATATCAGTTTATAATTCTAACCATATAGTAACCACACATACATGCTGGTCATACATTACAAAATCAAACCAGTATTAATAGATTTCCATTAAATACTATATAGAAATCTATTAATAGTAGTAAAATATTAATTATGATTTCGCATCAATTTATAATTCCAAATATATAATAGCCATTATGTACAACCTCACCACCATTACAAAACCAGATCAGCATTTATTAGATCTCTCATTTTCACAGGCATATTAAAACTGACTTTGGCAACTGATTTGTCGCAAAAACAAGCCAACAAGGCAGTAAGAAAAATGGGCAAGAAAAATCAGATCAAAATATATAAGTAATAAACAGGCGATTCAGATCATGAAAAAAAGAGTCAGATCTTGCAGCTTAAACTAAAAAAATTATTACATCACAACGCATCTTTGCCAATATCACTCGAAAATTGGCTCCGCCTCCTTGTGTCATATTTATGCAAATCTATATAATATTGCAGTAATACCATACAGATGATGGTGTCCGGTTAACACCACTTTTTAAAGTGGTAATGACAGTCACCACCACTTTATGGCCCTGTGCTGAATTTTTTTTCTGCGACATGACAGCATTAATATGGTAAAGAGATGGAAGAGGGAGGTGATGGAGGATGGGATTGGTTACCACCCCTTTATGGGGCAATATCAGTCCATTCAGTAATCCATTCTTTGTGAATAATAAACAACTATCTGTTCGTCTCCTTTTGTCTGGTTTAATCCCTTAAAATCAACACACAGTGACACACAAATGGTGTATGGCAAACGACAAAAACAACACTGAGAAAAAATAGTGCAATTCTCACCACTAAAAGTGCAGAATTCCGACATCTACTGTGACCTAAATTTAAGTCATGTGCAAGAATGGGAGTAACAAGTAGTCGAAAAACAGAGCCCTATCAGCTATTTGCAGCCATTAATATTATTATTACGCAGTTATTAAGCGCCACTTTCTAAAGACCAAGCATCAATCGATGGTGCTGAGCAAGCGTCAGTGAAGTGCTTTCTCAACGTTCATAGACAGTAACCATCTCAGGAAGGAGACTCAAACTCATACTATCCATGTTACAAGGTGAGCGCTCTAACCAATATGCTACCATATCCCACAATATCTTCCAACCATACAGCTCTGCGTGGCATAGTGGTAGATAGCTGCATGTCTGTCACCACAGCTTCCTCGGTTCAATCACATTCTGTGTGCATCCTGTGAAATCAATCATTTCTTCGCTCATTCATTCCTTGTGAAGTCATAAATTATGACCTTATCAGATCACAATCTAATCTAATAACTTCAATAGCGTTTTTATCATAATAAAATATAGTACAACTGCATTTGATATTGCCCTCCTTCAAAAGTTCAGAAGGGCACGCACAACCATGCGACAGAACATCGATGGTTGACCAATTGTCCATGAAGGACTTGCTCAAGGTCCTTCAACAGCGACCACCTCAGTGGAGGCTCAAATCCGTACACTTTGAGTTACAGGCCAAGAGCATTAACCAACTGACTACCTACCATGCCCCATAATGAATGCATGAAGAATAAAGCATCAATCGATGGACATTTCAACTGAACTCACAGTCAAGATCATAATCCAACGGAGGAGCAAGGTACACCAGATGAACATTGTCTCCAAGGTGACCAAATATGGGCTTTATATGTAAGCCCAGCAAACATTAGCGTCAGGGTGAATGTAGCCCCGGGTGAATGTAGCCGAAGAGCTATTGGTTTATTTTCAGTGACTGCTTTTCTTTTACACTTCCACCCCAGTCACACACATACCTATTAGGACTTACCATTTTTAAAAACTTGTGATTACCTTACTGTAAGTTTTACTATTACAGTAGAAAGAAATTCGTGAAGGACCAACTCGCCAAATCAGAACCACATATTTCGCAAAGTGCATCAATACAACAGCCTCAAAACTATTAAGTGTCAGAAATCCTAAGAAATCCACAGAACATTTAATGTTTCATATTACATCAAAATGTATGAACGATATTAAAATATTTAGTTCCTCATTTTCTGTTACTGTTACTAAAACCAGACCTTGAAATGCAGCACCAACTTTGATCTGACCAGAGTAAAACAGCCAAGTTTAAATGAATTACTAGTCTGAGAGCTGCAAAAGCTGTTACAGATTTTAGTCAGCCTGCTATTAAACCAATGAATGATCACCGAAAACAGTAATTCATTTGGGTAACAGACAACACACAACTGTAAGCAGGTTCTCTGAACACTCTGAAAAATTAACAAACATCCGACAATTCTTTGTTATTTCAGTGCGGTTTTGGGCTCCTATAAAGCTACAAGAGATGCGAAATTCTCTTCTTGCAGTTTTATTGACGTCTTCAACACCAATAAGTAGAAGAGCTTCTTCTGTCGAAAAGCCACAAAAGGACATACATTTTCTGTGTCTGGGTCTCTTCCAGATTCTGAATACAGCTTAGGAATTTAGAGAAGCCCAAAAAACGCATCCTTGGTTATATCAGTAAAATGCAAAACACGTCCAGACAAAATGTCCAGCAAAATGATTATTTCTTTAAATAAATAGGTTTAGTCATGACGTCGCTTTTGATGACTCGAGTGATTTGTCAGCCGTATCTGCACTGACGTGGATTATGTACAAGATGTCTGAAGCAAGAGGGGCAAAACAGATCTGAGGGTGAATGAGAAATAAAAGCAGTCTGGTTTCATAGGTCCCTGGAAGACAAAAAGAAAGAAATGTTAGTCAAACCAAATTTTAAATGTTAAATAGTTAAACTGTATAATGAAACTCATTCATTCACTCATACATCATGCATTCATTCATTTACTTAGAATGTTGCTATACTGTCTCTTCAAGATAATACTCTTTAATAATGTCATAACTTTGTCACTGACTTTTGTCATTCCAGAGTGCTGGACTTTCAACCAAACCCCACCATGGCAGAAATTTGGTTCGAGATTTCTGCTCCATCTGTGCCCCCAGACAACTCAGCTATAATGAGCACTCATTATAGCGGGTTGGTGTGAACATGAGACGGCAAGGTAGAGGACTGGCCATCCACCGTCATATGCCCAGGCTAAGAAAAATGAAGCTGCTAACATGTAATACTCATGGCTGCCTCTTAGGCTAGCTTAAGGAACTGCTCTTTTTTTCTTCGGAATGACATCAGAGAACTGGGAGATTGGACAGAAGAAGAAGATCAGACCCTTAAGCTACGAAATGTTAGCAGCTTCATTTTTCTTAGAAGTGAGCAAAGATACGAGATGGGCTGGGTGACCCAGTTTACAGAAATCCCGAATTACTTTCTGGACTGGTGGGGATTTGAACTGCCAACCTCTGACTTGACAGTTCAGTGTACAAACCACTAGACTATTGAGCACATGTCTGCCTATTCAATCTGCAACTTTTATGGACCTGTCAAAAACCTTAGCATCTTGTAGACAGCCTTTATAGAGGAACACTTTAATGCTTCATTTTCTTATAAGCCTTACATCTATATAAATAAAGCTAGAATTCTGTGTGTCTGTGTGTCTGTTTGACAGGGATTAACTTCTACAATTTTGCACCTTTTCACTCGAAACCTTCACTACTGTGTCGGCCTCGGCATCGGACACCCAGTGGAGGGGTTCGCGTACCCCCTTTTGACCGCTAACATGGTGAAAATCCCCAAAAACTCTACCCAACCGACCGTCCCTCACCGCCGGTATTACCCAACGTCATTAATAATGCGCATAACGCCCCAGCTCGCCTCTTCCACTGCCAAGCGGTTCTATTTATGGCGCGGATATTCCCCAACGTCATTAATAATGCACATAACGACGTTGTTTACTTTCGCACAAAATTTAATTACGATCCATTCGAACTATATTCATCGTTTTACAGGAAAATTGTATGTTCAAAGACCCTGCTTTACTAAGGGCAGTGACGGCTAGATTTCTGGCGTTTTCTTTAAGCCGCCAACGCCGGGTTCACCCTCTTCGACTGCAAAGCAGTCAGTCCAAAGGAGACTGCGAAGCAGTCGTCGCCACAGGGCGACTGCGAAGCAGTCAGTCCACGGGAGACTGCGAAGCAGTCGTCGCCACAGGGTGACTGCGAAGCAGTCAGTCCACGCCTAGACTGCGAAGCAGTCTTCCCCACAGGTCGCCTAAATTTCCTTATTCGCTACACGCATTTAAACTTATACCTAAATTTGTTGCTTATTCGCTACAGGGATTGAAACTTATAACCCTGGGGCAACGCCGGGTAAACCAGCTAGTTACATATAAATGAAATCAACTGGGTGATAAATTACCAATACTTACTTAATTTTTTTCTCATTGTTTAGACGACTTCATATTCGCGACGTATCGCTGCGGCCAGACAACCAGCAATTATGATTCCAATCAGCTGCAATCAATCAATCAAGTATCTTTAAGAACATGAATGCAATAGGAGCGAGAATAGCAGTCAGGTTAAGTGGAACACTGTCTAGCATACACAAAATACAGCAACCAACTATATACGTGTATGTGTGTATATGCATGTATGTATGTAAGCATACATCTATGTATGTATACATGTATGTACACATGTATGTATGTATATATGTACGTACTATGTACGTATGTATTTATGTATGCATGTATGTATGTATATTACGACATTATAATTAATATTATTGCTTACGTTGTTATTAAATATCATTATTTTTCTTACCACTATTCTGATTCTAATACAATATAGGCACGGATGTCAACCGAATTTCACTGATATATCACTGATATTTCCCTGTTATAACACAGAAGCTGCTGTGGTCACTAATGTTAGCACAATAACGAGGTTCCTTTGTATTCTATAGAGACAATAGACGCATCTCTACCTCAATGACGGTCAATCCAGCTGCCACACCACCAACGATTACGATATTTTTTTTGACCCACTCATTAAAGGTGATTACGCAGCCCTGCAAGAAATCAAAAAGAATTATAGTCAAATTGTGTAAATTGGTGCTTTCCTAAAAGAAACTTTGTTACAACACAAAATCTGATATTACGAGGTCCAGCGAATATCGATCTCACGTTTAGCGCAGCCGTAGAAAATGACTAAATTAAAGTGTAACCTCAATAAAAAAAACAAAGCCAGAGAACCACGCCTCCCATGAGCAGATCCAAAGGGGGCCATTCTGGCCATGGGCATATCCATAGGAGACCACACTGGCTATGGATAAATCTAAAGGGGGCCTTGCTGGCCATGGGCAGATCCAAAGAGGGTTACGAGCACAGTCAGCCATGTCTGCCTCTTCCCTCAGAGTTCAAACAGCCAGTGCAAAGTACAGAACATAGAGCACCGAGAGCAGGTAAACTCAGATGGAACGTCCCCTGCAAGAGGGGCCTCTTGTTTTAAAGCAGTTATTAATGTGGGGGTTAAACTTGCCTTGTCACCCTATATCAGGGTCGGCATTAGGCACATTTTAAGCATTCATCCGAAGAGGGCTGCCAATTTCCGGACATCGCTGAATTCTTGGCCGAGATTTTTCTTACAATGAAATAATTACCAGCATGGTGGCTGCGTCCCCCAGTAGTCTATAATTCATCGATGCCTATATACAGTGGATGACTGTTGAAACGTAGGTCCAACACAGGACTGGGAAATGGGCTCGAGTTGATTTGTTGAAGTGCGACATCAGTACATCACAAGCCCGGTGATATGGTAATGGGTCACTGATTAGAATCACCTTATAGCAGCGATGGTGTTAAAGGGTATTCGAATAGTTGTAATCGTAATCGTAAACTCCAACTTCATAAAGCGCTACTCTCAAGCTAAGCGAAGGGCACCAGCTTATTCACGAGCAATGTGTTGTCTCAGAGAGGTTGTCCAGATGCGCTAAGTGAAGATCTGAGTCCGGTTGTCAGAGAAACAGAGGCAGAAACAGAAAATGAACCAAATTAATTACATTTCCTTTTGTGTGCAAAGCTTATCAACTTTACACAACAAACAAGAACTCTGGAGTTGAATTTGGACCATTTCCACTCGTTAGCCAGTTTCGAGTCTGTTGTAAATTTATAAAGCATTTGGATTCAGTGGTAATTTAGGAGCTTTTGGCTTTGACTGTGAATTTTAAACCTTTAGACTTGGCTGTGTAATTGGAACCTTAGAACTAGAATGTGAATTCGGAACCTTTGAGCTTGAATGTGAATTCGGAACCTTTGAACTTGAATGTGAATTCGGAACCTTTGAACTTGAATGTGAATTCGGAACCTTTGAGCTTGAATGTGAATTCGGAACCTTTGAACTTGAATGTGAATTCGGAACCTTTGAACTTGAATGTGAATTCGGAACCTTTGAACTTGAATGTGAATTCGGAACCCTTGAACTTGAATGTGAATTCGGAACCTTTGAACTTGAATGTGAATTCGGAACCCTTGAACTTGAATGTGAATTCGGAACCTTTGAACTTGAATGTGAATTCGGAACCTTTACACTTGACTGTGTAATTGGAACCTCTGATCTTGACTGTGAATTTCGAACTTTTGAATATGATAATGAATTTGGACCTGTGGACTCAACACTGATTCTGGATCATTATTAATAATTAACATTTTGACTTTTTGTACACTAAAGACAAAGACACAGAAACAATCTCTGACCTCCGTGTAGATGAAATGTTGTCTGCTTGGATTATTGATCATTCCTTTTCCACAGCCAGTAGCAGTTGAATTCATGCAACAGGAGTCTGGAACAGAGCTTGTGTTTTGGAGATGAATGTTGTCCTTCCAATCCGTGTAGTTGGCTCCACCACAGCACTTGAACTGCAAAATTAAGCAAACTTCTATTAAGTCTTGTCAGTTTACTAATGAATGTGTTCAAAAACTACCTGACAGTTATTTTTTTTACCCGAGGTATCAATGATCCATCAAGATTTGGACAAACTTATTTAGAAGCAGAGTAAATGTCTGGAGGGTCAGGTATCATCTTCAGGAAGGAAGGTTTGAAGGAAAGGTACCTTTATTATTATTATTATTATTATTATTATGCATTTATTACGCACCACTACCTCATGACATCAGGCATTGACCAATTGTCGCTAGGTCCCTACACAGCAACCTTCTCAGAGGAGGCCCAACCAAACCGTACTCTCTGCTTTACAAGGCGATCAGTCTGACCAATTGGCACCCATGTCCTCAGTTCTTATGCCCAATAGCAGTAACTTACAACAAGGCTCACACTGTTCTTCTATATGTTCTTTACAAGCAATTATCTCTGGTAAAAGTCATAATACAAGCGCTCAAATAACTTCTAAAGCTTAAAAACATAAATTAAAATTAGCTGTCAATTGTTGCCGAGTGTTTATCTCTTCTAGAATTTATCTAAGGGTCAAAGGTCAAAGGTTATCTCTTTAAAAGTGTGTATTACAACCATAAGGCACTTCTGAAGTATTTATCAAAAGGTAAAAAGGTAAAGATAGGATAAAGATAAAAGGTAAAGATAAGTTAAAGGTGCAAGATAAAGATAAGATAAAGACAAAAGGTGAAGATAAGACAAAGATAAAAGGTAAAGATAAGATAAAGATAAAAGGTAAAGATAAGATAAAGGTAAAAGGTAACGATAACACATTCGTCTCTTCGAAATTCTCAGAACTGTCATCACAAGGTAGAAAGAAGGTACATGCAGCTGAAGTACTGCCTTGATCACAGCCTAACAACTACTGGTAATTCTTTTGTTTCTCACTGACCTGTTCTCTATTGTTTCTCACTTACCTGTTCTCTTCGCTTACTCACTTACAAGTTCTCTTTTGCTTCTCACTTACCTCCTCTCTTTTATTTTTCACTTGCATGTTCTCTTTTGTTTCTCACTTACCTGTTCTGTTTTCTTTCTCACTTACCTGATGGTTCTTAACATACCTGGTTCTATAGAAACCTGGTAGTTAAACTATTACATGTACCATCTAATCTGCTCTTCCGGTTAAACACAAACACCACATACCTCTTTCTGGACACTGTTCCAAGCTTTGGTAACACCACTATGATGGGGATCATCATAATTCTTAGTTGCAGCCATCATTTGCTTCGCAACAGCCGCGGTTACCTGGAATTAAGCAACACAATGTCATACAATACAACTGTGTTTAACATTGCCATCTTTCCAAAGTTCAGAAGAGCACTTATGACCATATGACAAAACATCGATGGCGCTGAGCAATTGTGAGTGAAGGACGTGCTCAAGGTCTTTACACAGTGCAGGTTCGAACCGGTAACCTTCATGCTACAGGCTGAGCACTATCCATTTGGCTATGGCTACCATGACCCATGACAACAGTAGTTTTCAGATCAGATTGGAACAGATGACATTAGAACAGATAAGACTGGAATAGATGTTGAGGACTCACTCTTACACATGTTTCATTTGGCAATGGAAGAATTTTTCGATAATTTCCAGTCAGTGGAGGAGACTTGTTGAGTGTCTCTTATAAGAAGGGCACTATGTTAATGATTATTCAAAATGTGTGCATATTATGTAAATACTGACCTTTGCCCGTAGAACAAATGCCACGATCGCAGCTGCGATCTCCAGAATGAGAACAACACAAAGAAGAACAACGAACTGGACAAAAAGAAAAACATTAGTAAATTAAATTAAACTTGAAAATAACAACAACTTATTATGTAAGTAGGTTTATTGATCCCAAATAAACAATGCATACAACAATTCCTTAAAAAACCTAAAATATAACCTCGTGCACTGACCAAGCCTAGGGAACAAGGGAGACCCAAAAGGGGCACAAGCCCTGCTTACTTAGGGACCACCTCATGTAACTCCAAGCATTTGGGCTAACAGTTGACACTGTAAGCCAATACAGAAACAGCCTGCTACAGACAATGTCATATTGTTTCACTTACAGCAACAGTTCAGGGTGTAATAACAAACTACAATTTTAAGTAGTACAATCCCATACCGTTAATCATCAGGCAAGTTTCACAACCACCAGACGAGGTCACTGTTTCCTTTGCTAGGGTAAAGTTTCACTATTTAGGAAGACTGTCTAACCATGTCTCAGATTCGCATTTCTGTGTGATCCTGCGCATGTTAAAAATGTTTGTAATAATAATAATAATAATAATAATAATAATAATAATAATAATAATAATAATAATAATAATAATAATAATAATAATAATAATAATAATAATAATAATAATAATAATAGAAGTAATAAGGGCCATTCCAGACTTTTAGTTTGCTACATTAGTTAATATTCAAGTACCTGAGGGAACCTGTGTACCTCGGTGCAAAAAAATTGTAATAATAATGCAGTGACAGGAGACTTGCATGAGACCAGGCCTCCACAGTCCATGCAGGAAACATATATAAACTTATAATTATATATAATTATAATTACACATATTAATATAATTATATACAACAATCTATCATATACAATTATAATTATATATATATATGTATATATATATGTGTATATATATATATATAAACCTCATAATTATACATAAGCATCTGAGCATGTAATTTTATCTATTACTTATTTTTATTTATTATGGTAATTTATATAGCGCCACTCAAATAATCAAAGGCACTGCACTCTCTGGGTTAGTCTAAATGCTGTTAACTGTCATCAAGAAAAAACAAATCAACAGCAAAAAAACATTGTGCAGAAAACCAGAAGAGTCACCGGGGGGTGGGGGGGGTCCTACAAACACACCTGGAGCCCACCCAACAGATTCCTATCTAAAGTCGATATATTATCATGCTCAGAATCTCTGGACCAAGTTGCTTCGATAATGTTGATCGAACAACCAGATATGAGGAAACTTTGATCAAACTTCGTGCTTGTCCTTTAAGCACGGAGCTACCTTCCTGAATATTGTAACTTTATCCCAACAAATGAAAATTTGCGATCAGGTTCCTCTGACAAGCTACTTGCACCAGTGTAGGATCCCCAACAGCACCGTCACGTGTAGTATATACAAGGCCCCTATGTTAGTACTCCCAAAAGGGATTCATATATCATGTCCTACATATGAGGAACTTTTCACAGGCTGTTTACTGGTTTTACATGAAGCCGGAAGCACAAACAGGAAATTAGCTATAGTTTACTTAAATATAAGTACAGCGTGTTAACTAATTCAAACTTATAATTGGAACGACGTTTAATAAATAACAACAACTATATTATAATATCCTGAAGTTAATTTGTTTGTCTACGTCTAGAAAGAACACTGGCTGGCCACCATAATCCTGGTACTGCGGGTAAAATTCCACTCATTGTAGAGACAAGTAAATGATCTGCTACAGGCCAATATTAACCCATATGCCAATACAGCATTTCCCCTTAGGCTGTTACCCCAAAGAAAACTGTAGTATTCCTTATAGGCTGTTATCTCGAAACCCATTGCACAATGACCCCATATGCTGTTTACCCAAAGGCCCTTACATTTCTCCATAGCTTGTTCCCCACAAGACCATTAGTATATAACCCATAGACTGTTACCCCAAAGACCATTGTAGTATTCCCTATATGCTGTTACCTCAAAGCCCATTACAGCATTGCCCCATCGCTCTTCTCGCAAAGGCCCTTACAACATTTCCCTATAGCTTGTTACCCCAAAAAACCATAAGTTATTACTCAAAGGGTGTTACCCAGTGTTTCAGTTGTCAAAAAATCTGGGTGCGGCAGGGTAGACAGTTTTACAGATTACCAAAGTACACAAATGCAGATAAATATCTAATTTTGCTAATATGTTGCACATGAAGCAACTGATGACTCATGAGATATTTTAGTTTCCTTTTAAAATTTATTATGCAATAAACAAGAATTAAATTATCACACATCTAAATAGGTATATGCAAACAAAACATAACCTACAGAACTGTTACGCAGTTTACAAAAATAATTTTGAACTAGGTTTGGAAAAATTGTGGTCATTGGGAGTCCAGTGGTTTTGCCCAAAGCACCATGCCTGCCAGCATTAGGCTAATAAATAACATATTGATGCCATAAAAGAGCGGGGGGTCAAAATCTGACCCTCCTATATTTTTACAGCTACTTAGCTGACGGGGTTAGAAGAAGAGCTAAGGAGTTGAACTCCCAACTAGGGAGTAACGGTTATTGGCTCGGAAACCGATAAGCACCGATAACTACTTCAAATCCCATTATCGGAAAATCCGATAATTCAATCACCGAAAAAAGTTCGAAAAATCGTAATTTTTAAGGGGGTGCGCATCCTGAGAAAGCTAATGAAAGGGGTGCGCTTCCTTAAAATGTGCTTAAAATTAATCTAAAATTCTAAATTGATACATTTTCAGAAATAAGTTTTTCATGGACCGAAATTTTCTGCAACTTCAGCAAGGCTATCGCAAAATACATAACGAAATGCCACAAATTTTTAATATATCTGTATATAATATATATTTTAACATAACCATCATATTGTGATAACTTCACTCACAAGCTCAACAAATATTTGCGATTATCGGTATCGGTATCGGAATCACCAATAAAATGTGCTAAATTATCGGTATCGGTTATCGGAAGAAAAGTGCTTATCGGTTACTCCCTACTCCCAACACCCGCCCCCACCCAATAATTAAAACACTGCTGTTACCCCAAAACCCAATAAAGCCTGGTGTTTATTGCTCTAAACCCAAGGCGCATTATAGCATATCCCCCATGATCGTCACCTCAAACTTTGTGCTTACTGTAAAGTTGACCAAACTTTAAGCTTATTGAAAAGTTGATCAATTATAGTCTATTATTACAGCATTTCTCCCATGGTTGTTACTCAAGACCTTTCTAGCATTACTCCATTGACTGTTAGTCAAGACCCTTATAGAATTACCCCATTGGCTGTTAGTCAAGACCCTTATAGCATTACCCCATTGGCTGTTAGTCAAGACCCTTATAGCATTACCCCATTGGCTGTTAGTCAAGACCCTTATAGCATCACTCCATTGACTGTTAGTCAAGACCCTTATAGAATTACCCCATTGGCTGTTAGTCAAGACCCTTATAGCATTACCCCATTGGCTGTTAGTCAAGACCCTTATAGCATTACCCCATTGGCTGTTAGTCAAGACCCTTATAGCATCACTCCATTGGCTGTTAGTCAAGACCCTTATAGCATTACCCCATTGGCTGTTAGTCAAGACCCTTATAGCATCACTCCATTGGCTGTTAGTCAAGACCCTTATAGCATTACCCCATTGGCTGTTAGTCAAGACCCTTATAGCATTACCCCATTGGCTGTTAGCCAAGATCTTTTTAGCATCACTCCATTGGCTGTTAGTCAAGACCCTTATAGCATTACCCCATTGGCTGTTAGTCAAGACCCTTATAGCATTACCCCATTGGCTGTTAGTCAAGACCCTTATAGCATTACCCCATTGGCTGTTAGTCAAGACCCTTACAGCATTACCCCATTGGCTGTTAGTCAAGACCCTTATAGCATTACCCCATTGGCTGTTAGTCAAGACCCTTATAGCATTACCCCATAGGCTGTTAGTCAAGACCTTTATAGAATTACCCCATTGGCTGTTAGTCAAGACCCTTATAGCATTACCCCATTGGCTGTTAGTCAAGACCCTTATAGCATTACCCCATAGGCTGCTACCTCAGCAGAATCCAACCCCCAAAATCCCACATCATAAACCAAACATCCTGCTGCTGAATATAATCTAATTAAAGTTTTAATTATATCTTCAAAATCTCAGCGACATACAAAAACGCTGACTCAGGGAAACCAGTTGATTGACCAGCGAAACCTTTACTGGCGACCCAGTTGCTTATTCAGTTTCCACCCCCTAAATATGGAGACTTCCATCCAAAAGACTGCATCACACCTAAAGTTTACGCCCAGTTGCAATAATATTTATGCCTAAATGAATCCTCTTGTGACAGTATTCCACATGACAATATACCGTATGTTGCACAAGAAAATGAGATCATCTGGACTGCACTCCTTCCACTGAGGCTGATCCCAAAACAACCTGACCCTTGCTCATCGCCTTCGACTAATCACTGTTTGAAAAATAAGCAGATCAGCTTTCGTGGTAAATACTGGTAATGCAAAAATTCGTCGATTTACACTACATTACAGCAACCTGACATGAGCTTCGTGGTCTTACTTTAGGGGCCGTCCATATATTACGTACGCAAAGAGGGGGTCGGGGGTCGGATTTTGGCGATTTTGCGGACGGGTGCGTTACACTAGGGGGGTCAAAATGTGTACGTACGCAAAATAAATTTCTAATTATGATGTCAACATTAGCCTATTTATAACTCTGTATTGTCCTATGGCATTTTATTATCTATACATATAGTTTCCTTATATGCAAATTTGTCCTGGTATAACGCTGCGTCACAAAGCCTTTCTGTTCTATTGTGAAACCGTTTGTGACGTCACTATACTGTCGTCTTGACGACGGTCGTCTTGACGACGGCGTTCAGAACATTTTAACCAACGTCATAGTTATGACGGGAAAATACACTAGTATTATATAAAAGCCATGTGCAGTTATTCTGTGCTGTGAACGAGACACCTATAATTTGTCTATATTGGCCCTCACTCATCCTTCAATCTGGCCTAAAGTGCAGACAGACACTTTCTGCGGCTGGTCTTCTGGGGGGGGGGGTATGCGTCAAGTGTACGTACGCAGGGTGGGGGGTGGGGAAGAAAGTACGCTTGCGGACAGGGGGGAGTCCAATTTTCCCGAATTTTTGCGTACGTAATATATGGACGGCCCCTTACCTCTATTCAGTAAGCACTTAAACCATTTTATTCGACCCTGGATTTCCATCATCTGGTCTGGAGTGTCTCAGATGAGTTTCTCTTGAATAGGTGCTATATAAATCTATGATTACATTACATGTAACATTACACTCGTCCAACACCGTGGTCCATCAGTAGTGTACCGGTTCTGCAATGTAACTATTGGCAGTCTGTTTAGTAACTCTGGGAAAGTTGTTTGCTAACAATTATCTCCGTCATCGAGCAGTAGAATTTGGTAACGCTGCAAACTGGGAAGTAAACATAAAGTCCTGCTATGTACTGTTTCCATGTCCAGGACCTTGGGATTCGCCCTTTCTGTACTGGACAGTGACGCGAGGAGACAGTCTCGTCTCCATCCTCACCTGCAGTAAGCAAGTCCTCCTCATTCCGGCCCCATCCCTGCATGTTTTGTCCCCATCTCCGCCCCATCCCTGCAGTACTAAATTACATTCCCGACAAAAAGTCTTCACCAATTAAAATATAAAAAAAAACAATTATTAGCTTACAAAGCTAAATATTTGCATTGCTGATTATTAAATTAATAAAACATGCACATAAAAACAGATTATCTTATCAAAAGTTTGCATTTACCAAGTCATGACTAAAAAACTCACGACTAGAAGCAAACAAAGCAATTAAATTTATGTATTTGCAAACTTTTCACTTTTTCAGTTATTGTTTTGGAAATAGGCTTGATTTAATCAGCACTACTTAGGCTATTACTGAACATAAGAGTATGCAAGCTGATAAAATTGGCAAATATCACTTTAGTTGAACTACAGTTCCTTTTAACACAAACTCAGTCGCTTTTTTGTTTTAACAGCTTATTTATATCGCACTTTTCCATGTTTTATACAAAAATACTGGAGACAGGAAATAGAAAATTATAGAAGCCTGTAGCGTCGAAAAGTGAATGGGAACTGAAACTGGAAATTTAAGTTACTGTGTACTATAAAACATGTTACCATTACCGTGGTTTAATCGCCGGCTCATTCTCATTACCGCGGTATTACCTCGACATTAAACCCCATTACCGTGGTAAAACCGACATTACTGTCCCCATTACCGCGTCATTTACCACGGTAAAAATTACGTCACTCTAGTCAATACCTCTTCTATGTTCCGCTATATCCCTGCTAGCATGCCCATATGGGGTCTGTAGAGAACCAATATATACCCTAATAGAGCCTGATTATTACTATCATTATTATTATTATTAGGCCTATTATTATTATTACAAACATTTGAATGCACGCAAAGTCACACAGAAATGCGGGTCTGAGGCACTGTTAGTGTGTCGCCAAGTGAAGAGTTATGGGATACGTTTACACTGCATGATGAAATCGATCATACCATGTCTGCAACTTGATCATTTTATGTTTGCACAATGACCATGTTTTTAAACTGATCATTTTTGCAAGCGTTTGTAAATGGAGCTTTTCTTGTTTACAATTGTTTATCCACCATAGGCTGCCTCTCTGTCTTAGTTGACAGATCTAGATACTGAACACTGAATTTTGCCTTCTGCATTAGACACCGGCGCAATAGAAGTTGCTAATTAATAATAATAATAATAATAATAATAATAATAATAATAATAATAATAATAATAATAACAAAATAATAATAAAATAATAATAATAATTGACCATTGTTTCGGGGGACCCGCAGGAGACAGCACGCCTCTTTCAACGTCTTTCAATTTGCACACAACGATTTAATGCAGTTGCATTTCGAGGCACTTTTGCACAATGGATCGGCGAAGATGACCGTTAACTCCAGAACGTCAAAGCTTTCGGATAGTTTCTAAGAGCCTGAGGGATTATTTTTACCTCGGGCGTTAAAAAAAAAATAATAATAATAATTATAATAATACTAATAATAATAATAATAATAATAATAATACATCACAAGCAAAGGTGAGTCTGTTGTGAGCATCTCACCGTCACGACCATGCAGTGATTTTCTTTGATGGCGCCACAGCATCCAAAGAATCCGATGACAAAGACGATGACGCCAACTATGAGGAGGAAGATGGCGGCAGCATTGGCAGTTCCGTCGAAGAACGACAGGTACTCGTTGAACTTGGTCTGGACCAGCGCACCGGCAACGATCAGTATCAGTCCAGCAAGCTGTTTGAACACAACAGAAGAACTATACGCATAATGGAATTAGCATATTCATAAGATTAGCATATTCATAAGGTAATTAGCATATTCATAAGGGCATTAGCAAAACTGAATATGCATGCACACAAGAGAGGAACTGCATATTCATTAGGGCATTAGCAAAACTGAATATGCATGAACACAAAAAGATGAACTGCATAATCATAAGGACATTAACAAAACTGAATATACATGAGCATGTTTTGAACACATGATTAGAAATCTTCAGATTATGATTATGATTATAATCTTTTTCTGTAAGCCATAATTCCTATCTTCTACAAAGTTGACTGACAAAAATAGGCTGAAACTAACTCTCATATAATTATCATCTCTGAAACAACTCTTCATACCTTAAATCATGACAAACTTCAGACTTAAGTAATTAATTGTGGGGCACAGCATCTTGCTGCTTAGTAGAAGTTTGTTCTTGTAATGCAAGCGCTCATTAAATTTCCTGGGTTGATTCCCTTAGGCATTTGGGTGTGCATTTAGTGGGTGGCCGTAGACATGTAACGTTTCATGAAGGGATGGTTGTACCGGGCATGTAATTGTATTGGGTCTCACGCCTCCAATTAAGATGAAATTTTACATCTTTAGGGCCTACTTACTAGAGACCTAGCCTACTCCTTGCCCCTTTTGACCTATGCCCTCCCTGCCCTGACTTTATCAGAAAGACAATTGAATAAATTAAACATATGCTGGAATTCTGCATATCGTCTTAAATTCTGGTTTAAGAAATGGAAAAGTGCTAAAAGTCATATTAATGGACTGGGCAGACAATCTTACTCTTCTGGCGAAAGTACATCATTGTAAATTGTATTTCCACTTGTACTTTCCTGTTTTACATTGCTACTCATAATCTGCTGTGGAAATACTTATTAGCTAATTATCATAAAAATGATCGCCTTGCTTGGTATTCGTGACTAAACATGATGTCGTAACTCAACTCTAGGAAAGTAGCCAAGTAAGTTTTATGACTTGCGTACATTGAGCCGATGTGCTCTGGGACTATAATTAATGCTCTGTGTTTTTCTCTTTCTTTTTTTCATTTCTGGATCATGTGGGTGAGCAATGTTTCTGCCATACTTGGCATAGTAAAGTTGTTCAATAAACCACACCCATAATCTCAACGATTCTACAGCGCCCAAAGAAGTCTAAGTTGTTAGAACCAGTTTAGTCACAGACGCTCAGTCAAAACAAATCGATAGGCCGGTAAAGTCAGATTTTTTTACTTAGCTGCTCAAAACAGATAATGATTCTTGTCTATGATCTCACTACAAGTGACCATCAACTTATGCATTATGATCGCGGCGCTAGAGAAGTCATTGGAAGATTAGATTAGATTAGATTAGATTAGATTAGATTAGATTAGATTAGATTCACAGGTTAAGATTTGCCCAGTTCAGGCTCAATGACTGACGACATTCACAATTAAATGACAAGTACACCAAAGACCCGTTATAATATACTTAATTACAACCTGAATTTTGATATAAGCTGGGGACATGGATAAAAAAATTAGCACACCCAGAGAAGCTAAACTCATAGCAGTTTCCAGTGTTTAGCGACATCTTGTGGCTGCCAGGGACGTTGATGCAGTCTTCCTCCTTTACCCAGTCTTTGGACTGGCACCACTCACAACTGACAGAAGTGGAGTTAACTAAACTCTTTATAACTGAACCTTTCGCAATTAAATGACAAGTACACCAAAGATGGCAGCTTGGAAACAACCCCAAAAGACTGCATTTAACGATTTTCTACTGTAGATAAATGCACTGGCCAGGCATTAAATGATTTTCATCTTAAACACATTGAACAGTATTTAGAATTCTACTCAGCTGCATGTCACTGTTTACGCAAATTACAGTGTGGGAAAAAGTCATTAGCTGCAACAGCCTGTGCCATTTGGCCGAAATTAGCATTCAGCCCACAGAGTATTGATTATTGTAGAGTCGGCTCTGGGTCATCTTCATTATGATGCCATGCAGCAGCAGCTTGCTCCGCATGATCTTAGACAATCACTTCTGCGTAGATTTATCAAAGGAGGCATTGTATTATTTAAACAATAGAATAAATTTACTCATATCTACACGCATCTTTGAGAGCAGTAATAAGTTTACTAAGTACTTCAGACGACTTCTAATCTAAGCAATTTTAAGTCTTTACCATCCCCTACTTTACTCTAACTTGGCAAAGAACATAAGGTAAGGGGCAAAATTGGGTATGGAAAGGCTAGGCAAGGTAAGGTAAGGTCAGATAAGGTAAAGTAAGGTAAGAGAAGGCAAGTACATAAGACAAGGTAAAATTACGTAAAGCAAGATAAGGTAAGGCAGCATAAGGTAAAAGTATTATGCAGTAAGGTAAGGTAAGGTAAGATCATAACTAATTTAACGATTGCCTCTATCAAGGATAGACATATTAGACATGCAGCAACATCAGAAATAGGTTGTGACTGATGTTGGATTTTCACATGTACCCCAACACATGAAGTTAACTGCAAACACATCGGCAACCGACCATCATTACTTACACCCCAACCATACGATGAAACTGTAATTTGTATAGTAACTAAAGTGTATAATCAGTGTTAAACTACATGCCTTGGAGCTAAGCATATGCAGCAGAAGTTCTTGATGATGATGATGACTATGATGTTGATAATGATAACATTACTGATGATGATGATGATGATGATGATGATGACGATGACGATGACGATGACGATGATGTTGCTGAAGATGACGGTGAAGTTGAAGGTGATGATGATGATGATTACAATTATGATGATCACGACTATTACGACGATGATCATGACGATGATGATCCCAATCGTGCTGATGATGATGTTGATGATAGAAAATGACAAAAAGATGATGACACTGATAGTGATGGCAATTACAATTGCAAAAATAAGGTTGAACTCACTAAACAAATAATTTCTCATCTCTACTTTAAACTGATTGATTCAGGTTTGAAATCTTCTTTTATGATTACAATCTTCCATATTATCTGAATAAATAAAGATCATAATCAGTTTTAAAATATTGTTAAAGGCAACCTGTGATAAATTACCATGAGACATAAATGTTTTAAATTTCAGTTTTATTACTACAAAAACGCAATTTCTAATTTGTACGAAAATAAATCGTCCGCTGTGAATGCATAGGCCTATATATCTGCATAAATTAACTTGTTTTGCTTTTACTTTTCCTCTAGGCTACTGTTTTTGCTTCTGCTTGGTTTTGCTTTTGTTTTCAACGTTCCCAAATTAATTATTTTCCTTTCTGCCATGTCACTTGCCACAATTTGTAACACGAGTAGATTTAACCGCATTTGGAAAACGAATTACAATCTCTTTCATTTTGGAAAGAATTTCGGAATGGCGCAGTTCAAACGATGGAATCGTTCATCAGAAAGTAGCCAAGAGCAGCGCTCCCTCCCGTTGCCATGGCGAGATAATGTTAACATCAATACTGAAATCTAATATTAGCCCCACTTGTTCGGGCCTCGTCAACGCAACATCCTCTGCAACAATGCAGGTCATCCATCTGTCACTGGTGCAGGACACATCCGCCACCAGCTGTACTGGCAACGGCAGCAGCCAAGGGAGGCTGGCAGGCACGCCGCCTCCATACACCATCCGCGGTAACTGGTACAATATGTTGGCACGGTCTCCTAGCCTCTCCAGGCAGACGGGTACGGTCGAAATATAAAAAAAATGGGACTAGAAACGCGAATTTCACTCACCACGATGAAGAAATTAAAAATGACCAGTAGGTATTTCACGCATTTCATTCCACCGGACACCATTTTGTTTTCGAATGTTGGCTTTCACGCGCGAGAAAAATATTCGTAAATAATTATAATTCGCTCCCGCTCTAAACGACAAAACATGCAACGGTGCGCAAACGCGGTTCTGCGTTTATATAGATGCGACGCATTACGCAGCAGGCGCTTGTGTTAAGCCGCATAGGAAAGTAGTTCGATGTTCGTTGACGCGATGCGTGACTACAGATCGTGTGACGAAACTGTAGAATGATGTCATATGTTGGGGATCATTGCCCTAGCGGTAGATGTCGAAAGATGAGCAGACAAGATGAAATATCAGTTTGCTAAAAACTCCGACGCATACATGAATAGGCTAGTTTGCCAGTTTTGCATATAAGGTCGAGACAGACAGACAGACAGACAGACAGACAGACAGACAGACAGACAGACAGACAGACAGACAGACAGACAGACAGACAGACAGACAGACAGACAGATACACGCAAACACATTGAATGAATGAATGAATGAATGAGCAGTTCACCGATCAATCGGTCGACTGATTGATTGATTGATTGATTGATTGATTGATTGATTGATCGATTGATTGATTGATTGATTGATTGATTGATTGATTGATTGATTGATTGATTGATTGATTGATTGATTGATTGATTGATTGATCGAGCGGATTGATCGAGCGGATTGATCGAGCGGATTGATCAAGCGGATTGATCGAGCGACTGATTGATCGAAGATCGGTCGATTTATTGAAACCACTGTATGACCAATACATGGATATTTCTTTATTCGTTTGAAGCGGTTCATCCTAAGACTAAGTACGACTCTCTAAGTACAGATTAATTTGGCAACCAGTGTTTAATCTAGCCCCCCTCTTCGGGGAGGGGAAACAAGGTTTCTGGGGGGGGACCAACGAATCTACGCAAAACTTTTTCTGTAATTTCATCCATCTTGAAAAAGTTTCGGACTCTTCCTAATTTCATCTTCAAAAAAAGTTGATGACCTTTTTTTAGTCCTTCGTCCGATCTGTGAAACTTTTTTCTACAGCAATTACTCTCTCAAAAAAGGTGATGACCGATGACCTTTTTTTCAGGAATTCATCTCTCTGGGGGGGGGAACATGTATACACATGTCTCCTTGGGGGAGAATTTTCCTCCCCTAAAGGTCTCTACATTGTAATATTGCTGGCCTCTGGGGGGAAACATAAATCCTGGGGCATTCCCCCCCCCAAAGGCGTCTAGATTAAACACTGTTTGGCAACTGATTGGGCTTCCATTTTTCAACTTACTAAGATATTTTCCTGTGAAATCTGGCTTTCAATACAGCAGAACTGCTTTCAAAATCGCTTCACTACGTTGTACAAAGTCGGAACAAACTTCGCACCGGAACCGATTTGGGACCATATCGAATTGCCGTTCTCATTTCCGTATTCAATAGGACCTACCCCTCCAACTATTGTTTCGTCTGCGATATTAAAGCGCGTGGGTTGATAGACTTGAATGAACTTTTGTTTCCAGATGTGTAGCCATGGTGCTACAGCAGAACAGATGTCATGACGTACATGTAGCATGGACTTCATTTTCTTAGTCAGAGTCGAAGTCGTGTCAGACCAGAGGAGGATTAAGGCATTGTTCAACATGTTCGGCCGAACAGGGCCCCCCACACTTGACAGTCAGACTGGCATGACTTCCAATCATTTATGATTTAACGTGTGTGAATGTAACGGGGAACCGTTTCAGTCAGCTGAACTATACCGTCGTGTGTCACTGCTAGGATGATGTACTTGTCGCCTGAGAGTTTAGACCCGTATGATGATCATTATGTAGCCACTCACATCCGCATAAACATAATTAAAAACTACGCATATATAGAAAGATTGATGATAGATGGATAGATTGATAGACAGACAGACAGACAGACAGACAGACAGACAGACAGACAGACAGACAGACAGACAGACAGACAGACAGATAGATAGATAGATAGATAAATAGACAGACAGACAGACAGACAGACAGACAGGCAGGCAGGCAGACAGACAGACAGACAGGCAGGCAGACAGACAGACAGATAGATAGATTAGTAGGTAGATAAATAGATAGATTGGTGCATGGATGGATGAATGGATGGATAGATGGATAGATAGATAGACAGACAGACGACAGACGGATAGATAGATAGACAGACAGACAGACAGATAGATAGATAGATAGATAGATAGATAGATAGATAGATAGATAGATAGATAGATAGATAGATAGATAGATAGATAGATAGATAGATAGATAGATAGATAGATAGATAGATAGATAGATAGATAGATAGATAGATAGATAGATAGATAAACTAAATAAAGAAATGGATGGACAGACATTGATATAAAAGCTTTTTTATTGATATATTTAAATCTATCATAGATAGATGGATGGCGGATGGATAGATACATGGACAAATAGAAAGGTACATGGATATAAAGAAGATAGATAAGATAGATGTATTACTGACACGACAGTTAATTGTAACAGGACCTGTATGTTGCTATTGTTGTAATTGTTACTAATGTTATGACATGCAGACGAATCGAACAGGACACAGATTCAGTGGTGTTAATTTCTTGTACCATGGCTGTTCTTAGCTGTAGTAGGCCTTCCATATGATTGTCTGCCTATGCTTGTGGGCCTACTGTAAAGTTAAGGCCGACGGGTACTAGGTACATGATACATCCGTATACCCTCACGTGTGCAGTAGGCCTATAGATTCACAGTCATATGCCTACTTTTTGTGGTAGAAAGACACGTAGGAGTTACGGTTTAAAGGTGGCAGAGGACATTGGTTAGGTTTCCAGGCCAAAGATTGAAGTGTGTCATCGTTGAATTAAAACTATTCAAGTTAAATTATTAAGATAAATTAAATTATTAATTATTAGTAAGTTTAAGAAGAGAGTGTGATCTCCCAGCCCTTGTATGTCTTCTAGTTCTACGACAGTACGTAAATGTAAATGTAGGTATAATATATGTAAATAAAAAAAATGTGCAGTAAATGTAGGTAAAATGTAAATGCAAACTGTAAATGTAAATGTAGATATAATGTTTGAATGTACGTATGTATGTATGACTGTATGTAAATATGTACGTACGTGTGTATGTTCGTCTATATGCGTTCGTATGTATGAGTGTTTGCTTGTGTACATAGGCGCCGACTTTTGCTTTTGTCTCTGGGTGCATGGGTCCTCCCTCTCTTCCCCTCCCCTCCCGTCCTTTTCTCCTCCCTTTAGGTAGGTGAGTTGTAGCGGATTTTCGGAGGAAGAAAATTGTTTTCTTTTCAAGGCCTGGTTACGAGGTTAGAAAAAGTAAGCTTATTGGAAATCGGTGACGCTGGAATTTCCAGCGTTATTATTTATTTATTATTTTAAATAATAAATAAATAGTTTAGGCCCCTATATATTTATGTACGGGCTGTGATTGTGAGATCAAGAAATGTTGGATATGCGTGTCGAAGTTGTACTTCTCAAGTTGTGAGAGTACTGCTTAGGTGTAAAAAATTGAATTTAAAGTCCGAATTCTTCTGGTTGCGACGCACACACTGAACTTTCGCTCTGGGTGCATTGGCACCCAAGGCTCCCAAGGAGTCGGCGCCTAAGCTTGTGTATGTGTGCGTGTGTCCTGGCTGGGCAATTTGAATGCCAATCCATTTGGCCTCCTGGTAAGGTTGTCCCCTCCCCTAATCACTACTGAATAGAGCGTACCTTAGGCAGTGGCGTCTATCCCCCTAAGTCATTGGAGCAACTTCCCCTTTCCCCCTCTTCTTCCTTCCCCTTCCCCTTCCTTACCCCTAATATGGTGGCACACACACTGACAGATCTTTCCCCTATATTTTCGATGGAGCATTTGCTCCAAGGTTTCTATGGTGTAGACGCCCCTGACCTTAGGTGTACTAGGCCTACCTCAAGTGACTGGATTCTCTCATTGATTCATCAGTGACCAATAGTTTTCTTTAGCAGGAGCTCAGATCATCGGAAAACTTCTATAGATAAAGCGCTATATAAAAGCCGAGTAGAACTAGATGGTACCGTATTAGTCAAAAGTGACGCGTCTGTTGAGAAGATCCGGTTGAAAGTAGGTCGATACAGAGGGTCGGTGAAAAGAGAATTAAATTAAATTAAATTAAATTAAATGAGGCAGTGTTAAATTGAGTCCAGTCCAGTTCCTCGGTCGTTGTTCAAAACTCTCTCTCTCTCTCTCTCTCTCTCTCTCTCTCTCTCTCTCTCTCTCTCTCTCTCTCTCTCTCTCTCTCTCTCTCTCTCTTTCTCTCTCTCTCTCTCTCTCTCTCTCTCTCTCTCTCTCTCTCTCTCTCTCTCTCTCTCTCTCTCTCTCTCTCTCTCTCTGTCTCTCTCTCTCTCGCTCGCTCTCTCTCGCTCTCTCCTCTGTCTGTCTGTCTGTCAGACCGTCTGTCTATCTGTCTGCCTGCCTGCCTGCCTGTCTCTCTTTGTCTCTATCTGTCTCTCGATCTTTCTGTCTCCTTTTTTTCTCTCGCTGTCTATCTATATATCTGTCTCTGTCTCTATCTCTAAGTCTCATCTGTCTCTCTCCTTCTCTCTCTCTCTCTCTCTCTCTCTCTCTCTCTCTCTCTCTCTCTCTCTCTCTCTCTCTCTCTCTCTGATCCTGTCTTCCGCTGTCTGTCCATATGCCTGCATCCGCGTCTGTGTGTTTCGGACTATTTTTATCTGTCTCTTTATCTGTCTGTATACCTCTGTCTTTGACCCTATCTTTGTTTATGTGTCTGTATATGTTTGTATCTCTATTTCTGTCTCTGTCTATTTGTCTGTATCTCTGTCTCCGTCTCTGTCTTTCTGTCTGAGCGTACTTTGCACGGAACCACAGATGATTTTTAATTTTCCTCTGCTGAACATATTAGAATTGTCATAAAAAATATAGAAAAAATTATAATTGAAAATTCACGTCGGATCTTGCTTAGTCTAGTGGCTAGCATGTTTGACTATCAACCGACGGTTTCGGGGTTCAAATCCCTGCCAGAGCAGAGAATTTGCCTTGAGATTTACGCTTCCCCTACCTTCCCCTACGGCCTACGCCTCCTAATCAATTCATCTGTAATGAGTATACTGATCGTATACTGCCAGTGGGGAGACCAGGTGGTGAGATACACAGTGTTGGGTAAACTCACACAAGAAATGAGTTAAATCAAAACTCAACTCACGCACCTCAAAATGAGTTTAAACTCAAACTCAACTCATCCTAAGTGAAATGAGTTAACTCAAACTCACTTGTTAAATGAGTTAACTCATAAACTCACACGTTTCATACTAGCACGTTCTAATCGAGCAACAATTTTTCCATCACGCCCACTTGTAACAGAAAAATATTTTCCATCAAGAATACACGGTACTTCAGCCATGTTGTTCTTACCTGTTCACAAAATACAAAATATGCAGTGCTTAAATACTTTCCGCTAGCAGTGTTTACGACCCTCCCTGCCGTCACCACTCACCAGTATGGAAAGCCGACGACATAAAAAAAAGGCTTGTTTCAACATAATATGTGCCGAGTGCCGAAGAGTGAGTTGAGTTTAAAATAATTGTCAGTTACAACTCAAACTCACAGAAAATATGAGTTAACTCAAACTCATAACTCACACTCTTTAAGGTGAGTTAACTCAAACTCATAAATCACAGCAAGTGAGTTAACTCGTGAGTTTAAACTCATATGAGTTAACTCATACCCAACACTGGAGATACAGGACTGGCCACCCCCGCTCCCCATATGCTGAGGCTAAGAAAATGAAGTCGCTAAGCACTCAGACCCATAGCTGCCTCTCAGTCTTGATGAAGAGACTGTTCTTCTTTTCTTGGCTGAAGTGCTGCTATCGTTCTTAGCATACTGACAGTGTGGGTAGACCCAATCGTATTAGTAAACTCCGAATTTTTACAGCGCTATACTCAATTGCTAAGCGCAGGGCATCAGTTTATTCACGAGCGCTGCGTCGTATCAGATGTGTTGTCCAAAGTAAGGCTGTAACTTTGATCCACTAAGTGATGGTGGTCAACCCCCTCTTCATAACTGTAGTTGCATAAACATCCTTCAGGCCAAAATAACGCTGCCATGCACTGGCGGCGATCTTGTTTGACAGGTGAGGGGGCACTTTTGAACTGATCTGGTCCAAAAAGTTTTGAACCGATCTGGTCAAAAATATTTTAAAAAATTTGCGCTCACGCGCGAAAAACTTACATTACCTTTCTTGGCGTTTCTTCAAAATTTGGGGGCGACAGATGTATGGTGCGTCCCCCACTGTTAAAGGTTGGGGGTCTTGTTCCCCTCGAACCCCCTGGAATCGCCGCCCATGCTGCCATGTCGAAATATATTTAATCACATGCCAAAATGTGATGGTGGATGGTTTACTACAGCTCTCTGAGGCTCTGAGCGTTTAACGTCGTAATGTAACATCAAAGGCCGTTGGCGACAATTTAAAAGTATAGAATTATATAGTAGTTTATATATAGTATTTTAAAGTTCTCTTTTGTTGGAGAATGTTCCTTTAATTGTTCATTTGTCTGACGTACAGACGACCTCAACGTCGATTGTAGTAGTAGGCCTAAGCCTAATCCATTGTTTAACGGCATACAAAGATCGTTGACGTCTTTAAAGTTATAGGCCTAGTTCAGTTCTTTTTCATATTAGGCTATTCCCAACCAGCAAACCCACGTTGGGCCAATGTTGGACAAACATTCGCCTGCATTGGCCTAATGTTGACTAACTCTGGCCCACCGTGGGTTTGCTGGTAGGGTAGCTTTCGTCCATCAATTTCGTTTGCATGATTGTATCTCTCGTGGTTGTTTCGTGTCTGACAGGTTGTTAGGCTAAGATGGCGATGTTAGGCAGATGGTTCATGGTTGGCGTCGAGCTTTGATAATATATAGATTAATATTCAAAATGCATACATCATTCATTAAGTTCTAGGCCTATACAAGGCCGTCTTAACGTATGGGCAAAGTGGGCAGTCGCCAGAGGCCCCACGATTCTGGGGGCCCAAAAGACAAAAACATAATGTGTAGGCCCTACGTGACCTCCACGCGCAACAATTTTTATCTCTGTGGGTGGACAGAGGCCCAGCCCATTGCTTTGCCCAGGGCCCACAATGCTGCTAAGACAGCACTGGGCCTATATATATGCTCTCATGGTGAAGGGTGGGAAGAGATGTAATTAATGCACAAAGAATGAACGGTATGTTCATCCTGGACCTTTGTGCCAAACTCCAAACTTACCGGTAACTAATTTTGCTTGGCTATTGAATTCACTGCAATAGGTTTCCCAGCTCGTTTTAGCTTCTGCAATGATTATTTTAGTTGTATACGGCATACCATGACTTGTTTCTTAAATTCCATATAGTCATCTAAATTTATAAATTTTTCATCTTATTACGAGTTTCATCCCTTTCATATATTGCTGTGTCACAATTTTGATTCCAACAGTTAAAGGTTTGTGTATTTTATCTTTATTTTTTGTTTATTTTTTTTCAGCTGGGTTAAAAGAATTTGTTAAGTTAGAAATCGCATCAGTAAAATTTGAAAAGGTTTTTCGATATCTTCATCCAATAGGCCTAGGTTGTTTGCTATATAAAATTTACTTTCACTTTTAAAATTCTTCCAATTTGCCTTTTTCAAGCTCCGAATATGCATGCCTATTTAATCTTCAAGATTTACTGTTTCATTAATTTTAGTTATAAAAGAAAGAAAATAAAATTGCGGCCTCCTCCACTATATATATATATATGGTGGAGGAGGCCGCAATTTTCTTTTCTTTCTTTTATAACTAAAATTAATGAAACAGTAAATATATATAGACTATCGTGATAAAGAAAAGTTTACCTATGATTGAACCAAACGATACAGTCTTTCGTAAATCCAGGCGAACACAATCCAAAGTCCTATATAATTATACCCTCAAAACTTAAAAATTATAGACACAAGTTAGAAAAAGAACTCCGAGTAAACTATCCGTGATCCATTTTGATGAACTCCCTGTTTAGGTGCTTCAACAGTGGCGGCGCCAGACAATTTTTGTAACCAGGGCAAAGCCAGGGCAGTCATACAAGTAACCAGTTCAGAGGGCAATTTATGCCTCGAACAAATTGTGGGAAGGGCACAAATTCTGGCAGGGCAACGACCAGGGCAAAGGCTCTTTTACCAGGGCATTTGCCCTGGCTCGCCCTGGTGTAGCGCCGCCTCTGTACTTCAAGCATCGATTCTACGCAGTCCATGAGCATATAAAATATTTTACAAACATTTTTAAGGTGTCTAAACAGAGCAACGCATTTCTAATTTTTAAAAGTGGGGGTGACCAGACACCACTGGCACAATACAAAGGTTACGCCTATGGTCCAGAGATAGGCCTACGGAGTGGAGAACGAAGTCCGGTTCCCCGAAGACCAGGGAGAGGAGGTAGGCCTAGCGGAGCTGATAAACTCGGTTTCGTTTATATTGAGAGAGATTGGAGGGTGGAGGAACGGATGGATCAGGATGGGAATTAGCGGAATTCCTATCATTAAAAATAGGAAACATTGGATCGATTAGGGTGGAAATTCGTGGGTGAATTAGGATACGAATTATATATTATAGTGGATGGACTAGGATATAAATTAGTGGATGGATTAGGATGTGAATTATTGGATCGATTAGGATATGAATTAGTGATGGAATAGGATATGAATTAGTGGATCGATTAGGATATATGACTTAGTGGATGGATTAGGATATAAATAAGGATAAGAATATGAATTAGGCTATTGATAAGAATCATTGGATCGATTTGGACATGAATTATTGGATGGATAAGGATGTGAATTATTGGATCAATTAGGATATGAATTAGTGGATCGATTAGAATAGGAATTAATGAATCGATTAGGATAGGAATTAGCCTATTGGATCGATTAGGATATTAAATAGTTGATGGATTACCATATGATGTGTTGGATCGCTTACGATGTGAATTAGTGGATCGATTAGGATAGGAATTAGTGGATGTGTTAGGATAGGCATTAATGTGTGGATTAGGCGGGAGCATCTGTGATGAGCAGCTCCAATTGGCGCTATATAAATTTTTCCGTTTCCGATTGTCAATACATTACAATTCTTATTAATTTTAACCCAAATAAAGCATATTGCGTCACCTAGCGAATAGCATATGCTCTAAACTTGTTTACTTTCAGGACATTCATTTTGCATTAATTACTTTATGCTAAATATGATTAGATGTTAGAGATTACCCGTAAAGTTTATTTTTAAAAAGTTTTTTGTTTCAGCCTTTACTTTAGACATAATTGTCATCTTGACATTGTGAAGCTAGAGCTTTGATCTCCAACACCTTTTTTTAAGGAAATCCAACAATTCAATGTATTAAGCAAGAGGGCTTCGGTATTAGTATCGTAGTCCTCCGCGTTGGACGTCGTTTCTTAGCTTCTATTGATCCTATCCTGACTGCTTATCGTAAAGTCAGTCTGCACATGGGGCCTACAGATACACTTGAAACAGCATCCGTATGGTCCTTTGGCAGCTGTACAGATTACTATATAGCAACTGCGGGTGTGATCGAAAACAGAACTAAGTGCTAATGACAACCCATCACGGGCAGGGACTCCCTTTTTCGTAACTTCCTGACAACAAAAGTGTCATCTACTTTTATGATATCTTAACGACCTGTAGGCCTACCTAACAATTGTTACAAATGGTATGTAAGGTTAATTAGTGTATATATAGTAGGCCCTGCTTTCTGTTTATCGGATACTCTTTTGTCCTACCATGGCGCTAGGCCTATATATTTACCGAAACATGGCGCTATATATTTATCGATCGCCTTAATTGCCAGTGCAAATTTCGCCATTGCAGCTCTGCTGGTGCCAGACCGAAACCAGGGTAGAGGAGGAGGGCGACGATGATCATCTGGCTTTTGACACAGTTTTGTTTAATAGAAAACACACACACGCACGCACGCACGCACGCACGCATACACAGCTAATAAACGCGACTTCGCTTCTTTTTGGCTCTGTAGAAATCTAGAGATTGCGACGATTACCTCGCAAAAGCAGGAATAGGTCAAAGTCAACGGCCTTCTCATTTTCATGGGCATTAGATTGTATTGTATTGTATTGTATTGTATTGCAGGGGCGTAACTTTGGTCTAAAAAGTGGGGGGTACCAATTTCTTACATACACGAAACAAGGCTGAGACTGCGATCTCTGGGAAGGCACAATAATAAAATATTCATTGGCATTGGTAAAAATGTGGGGGGTACGGTACCCCCAGTCCAAAAAGTGGGGGGTACGGGTACCCCTCGTACCCCCCACAAATTACGCCTATGTTGTATTGTATTGTATTGTATCTAGAAATTTCTAAAGCGCCTCTCGCAGAATAACTATTCAGAGGCGCTCTCAGCATAGAAGCCCCGAGGAAACAGAAATGCCTTTAGGGAACGCGAGACCGATGAGGAAAAGCCAGTCATTAGTTTGGCCCTGAGCACATGAGGAAGGTCATTCCAGATCGTGGAACCCACTACAGCAAACGCCCAATGCTGGGTCAAGGCAGTTTTAGCCCTGGGAACAAAAAGATCAAGCCAATTTACAGAGCGCAATAAGCGAGAAGAAGATGCAGATAGAGGTTTTCGCATATAGTTCGAGAGATATTTCGGGGCGGTAGGCTGCTGAGATTTAGAGACAAGGAAAAGGATCTTATAACGGATGCGCGCATATGGGCCCTATACGGGTCCCATATTGAAACATGGGTGCTATATGATTTGACTCCATTTGAGTAAGCTGGCAGGGTTTGCGGTGAGATTGGGGAGAAGAGGCGAATACAATGCTCTTCAGTCTTGTTGTCAAGACCTTAAACCTCAAGACCAAGACCAAGACCTTGAACCTCAAGACCAAGACCAAGACCAAGACCTTGAACCTCAAGACCAAGACCAAGACCAAGACTTTTAAAAACGAACTCGAGTGCACTCGAGACCACGACCTTGGTCTCGAGGACAACAAGACTGATGCTCTTCTTAAACACCTTTTAAACGTGGTCACACAATTAACATCAGCTCGTTAGAATCATCATCATCATCATTAACCATGGGTTCATCGCCCGTAGGTGCTTGATGCGCTCTTTATCACTTCCTTCCATGTGTCTCTTTCTCTTGCTATGTGGCTCAGGTACTGTAAAGAATCGTTTCTGCACCATGTCATGATATCGTCTGTCCATTCTCTGTTAGGGCGTCCTCTTTTGTTCTTCCCCTCCATCATGCCAAATACTAGCGTCTTGAGTTTCCTGGAGTCATTCATTCTACATATATGTCCAAACAGTTGTAATTTCCTGCAAATTACTTTTTGTAACAGAGTTTCTCTTGGGCCAATTTGACTGTACAGTTCTTCATTTGTCATCTTTCGTCTCCATCCGACTCTCAGCAGTTTTCGATAGCACGTTCGTTCAAAAGCCATTATTCGTCTTTCAATTTCCTTGGTTATCACCCACGTCTCACAGGCGTACAAAGCTCCACTGAACACACAAGTATCCAGGACTGCCAGCTTTGTCTTCAGCGCTATCTCTTTACTTTTCCAGATCTTGTCTAAAGCAGCGAGAGCAGCTTTGGCCTTGGCAAATCTCAGAGTTACTTCTCTCTTGCAACTCAGATCATGTGTAAACGTGCTTCCCAGGTACACGAACTCTTTAACGTTTTCTAGTACTTCTCCATCTAAGGTTATTTGCCGTTCAATTGATTCGCTGCCGAATACCATCGTTTTTGTCTTCGTCTTGTTTACGATCAGTCCATATGGTCTGCTGTCCGACGTCAATCTCGTTGCTGTTTTTTCTAGGTCGTCGATGTTTTCTTCAATAATGTCTATATCGTCAGCAAATCGTTAGAATGCTGATAATCATATAGAATCCTTTCGTTGATTAAGGCAAGTGTCAAATGTCAAATGTCATAATAATATTTCGTGCCAGCGTCTAATGTAGGCCTAGCATGAAACTGAGTTATATGCATTGAGCTGGTCAAAAATAAAGTTAGATAAGGTATAATAACAATAATAAATATAATAATAATAATAATAATAATAATAATAATAATAATAATAATAATAATAATAATAAATATAATAATAATAATAATAATAATTATAATAATAATAATAATAATAATAATAATAATAATAACAATAATAATAATAATAAATAATAATAATAATGATAATAATAATAATAATAATAATAATAATAATAATAATAATAATAATAATAAATATAATAATAATAATAATAATAATAATAATTATAATAATAATAATAATAATAATAATAATAATAATAATAATAATAATAACAATAATAATAATAATAAATAATAATAATAATGATAATAATAATAATAATATTAATAATAATAATAATAATAATAATAATAATAATAATAATAATAATAATAATAATAATAAAATGAAAGCTTTCCGCAGCACTTTCCCTCTCTCGAATCCTGAGGAATAGAGGCCGTTCCAGATTATTTGCTCATTTTAAATAATAATAATAATAATAATAATAATAATAATAATAATAATAATAATAATAATAATAATAATAATGAATAGGGCCATTCTGGACACTTTATTTTCAATATTAGTTAATATTCAAGTCCGAGGGATATTGTATACCTCGGGGCAAAAAAATAATAATAATAAAAATTAATAATAATAATAATAATAATAATAATAATAATAATAATAATAATAATAATAATAATAATAATAATAATAATAATAATAATAATAATCAACGCTATAATGCCATCGCATTCCGTGGCACATTCAATGACTCAGCGGAGGACGAGGCCTAATTTCCTAGAAATAACATATCAACAAATTAATATCTAAGTCCCCGAGGGATCATATATACCCTAGGGCAATAAAAATAATAATAATTACAATCTTTTCTTTATTAATTCAAACCGACAAACGCAGTAAGATTACATTGAGACATGACAGTACAATAATCAATATCTTAACTAAACACACGTTATGGCAGCCATGCAAGGCGCCTGCCCGAGGGGGTTGCGAGAATCGAACCGCATACTGCTGCTCTCCTGGCCATGAGTGTTATCATTACTCTATCACCCTCCCCAATATATATAAAGTGTTAAACTCTTGAATCCGTGCACCAAAAATTCCTTAACATGGCCGAGTATTTGATGTTACCGTTTGCATGGCCCCTCCTCTGAGTAGCTCCCAAGGCCAACCCATATTAAACCCTTAGTAGCTCTGCCCATTGTAAACCTCATCTAATTTGACGTAGCGCTCGTGAATTGGCTGGTACCCTGCGCTTGGCCTTCGAGTAGCGCTTTAGAAGTTTGGAGATTACGATTAGTAAGCTTAAAGCGTCACCTATCGATTAGCTTATAGGCCTACCGTACTTAACTCTATTTTACTTGAATTCCACAACGTAAGGCAACAATCGTAATCGTAATCTCCAAGCTTCTAAGTAAACTTCTAAAAGCGCCACTCGAAGGCCATGCGCAGGGGACCAGCCTACTCGCGAGCGCTACGTCAAATCAGAGGAGGTTTACTGTGGGCACTTGCGCTTAACTATGAACTAGGCCTATAAACAATGAACATTCAGTAAACATTTTCTTTTCCAACTTAGAAATATTGCTTAAAAGCGAAATATTTCTTCTGGGTAATCTATTAATTCAACATACAATTCAGACGTACGATTCAGACGATTCAACGTACGATTCAGACCCGATTCAAGCTAAAATTGAAACTCGATTAAATGCGAAATCATTACATTTATCTCAGTTGGTGCAACACTTCATATTTCTGGAGACCGAGAACCCAATCGTCAATAAGCGGGTGGCCTGTGGTAGTCTTTCAAGTAGCGCTTCAAATTTTAAAGGTTTCAATTACGATCCGATCGAAGTCTCTGACCTCCTTCTGCATTTGCATAGTTATTAGGCCTAATAGTAATTTTAACCTTATCGATGATATGAACTCACAGTGAGCATATAGCGACACCTAGCGAATGGCTTATACATTAAACTATTTTACATCAAAGCAGTAATTTCCTCAATACTTCAGCCTGAACAATTACATATTTTTAAGTTTTAGCCAATTTTATTTAGTTGTAAGTTGTTTGTGTTGGTTTCGGACCGTACTTTAGGCGTAATTGTCAAAACGAAGTTAGAGGCTTGAATTTGTTCTACACACCGGTTTTTCAGAGAATCTCACCAGGCAACCTATTAAGTCAGCGGTCCGTTTTTGAAATTGTAGTCCTCTGTGCTGGACGTGGATTCTTAGTATTCTGTTTTAATCGACGCCCATCTATGTGTATGAAACGACAGTGAGCACTTAGCACCCGGTAGATTTATCAGAAATCTGCTTGGTGCAAGTCAGCTGTGCGGGCAGTGTGCGTTGGGTGGGTGTGATCGAAAGCAGAGGTGAGAGGAAACTATAGCACGGGCAGGGGCTCTTTTAATATCTGTCCGTTGGCACAACGTTTTAGTTTTCAGGGGCGTGTTCTTCTTCTAATTCCCGCAGCTAATTAAATGAAAAGATGTTTGATGTCAAAGATCCCGTAAAAGATTGGTTAATGCAAATATTAGTCCTATGCCATCGTTATCTTTAAGACCTTAAACGTGCTCGAGCGATGCCATACAACAATCAATTCTGCGCGGTTTGAATACATCGGAAGATAATAATGTATTAACAATGTGCCGTGTAAATTCCAATAGATCAACTTTCTCAGTCTCTTCGGAGGGACCCTGTCTTTGGAGCATCCAAACAATGTTAACGAATGTACTGACCAGGGAGGAGAAGATGGCCACTTCTTAGTGCGGATAGAGATGTAAATGTAAATGTAAATGTACGCGATTTTCTATAGCGACTGTATTATGGCCTCGGCCCTGCTCATTTTTCAATGAATTTATCGGGTGAGATCTTTCACCACCGCTGCCCGTTTAAATAGGTGCCACGCCATTTAAGGTCCCCGTGTTGGGACCGTGCTAGCCCGAGATTTAAATCTATGAAATAAGCCACCTTCGGGAAGCGAACCGCGGTCTGCATGCTCTCTAACACAGAGTCGCATGAGACGCAGCCTATGCTATATTTTAAAGTTATCTTTTCTTGGAGAATGTTCCTTAAGTTGTTTGTTCATATGCGTGCTTCTATCATTCGATTAAACGCGTCGACTAATATATAGAGTTATCTTAAAACGTTTTAAAGGTGTCTAAAGTGAGCACACCAATTCCCAGTGTTTATATGTTTTTGCCCTTAGGGCATAACGAACATATAAAAGCAATACCGATATCGCGATATTAATTAAAAATCGAACCACCTTTGAATAATAGAGAGAATTTACCGACAACCCGTATCCACTTGAAAAACTATGACCCAGATCATGGCAGGACTAACTCTTGCACCATGTTCAATAAGGCATACAAACAATAGCTCAGAAACAAAGCAAAACTAGTGTCGTTAATGATATAGAGTCACGTGGGCAATTATCGGACATACGTCTCTCTTGGCATACTAAACTTAAGTTGCGATTTTGTTTTCATGAATCATCTGTTGATGCCTTTCACATTATATAATGGCGCTATAGAAGCTGCTAACTACTTCTACTACCACGACTACTACTACTATCACCGTGGTGGTAGTAGTGGTAGTCATGGTAGTAGAAGTAGTTAGCAACTTCTATAGTAGCAACACCACCACCCCCACTACCACCACATCTACATACGGCTTAAACTGGTTAGTTCCTTTGCATCCGATAAATTACTCCATCAAAATTCTACACTTTATATCACGGACTACTTTCTGCCAACAACTCTCAGTGGCGGCTCTAGACTTTTCCAACGGGGGGTGGCACGGAGGGGCCGGGGACCCTGACAGGGGGGCCAGTTGGATGTCTGGTTTCGTCACAACTGAAAGTTTTCACAAGAGACCTGTCTTTGAGCTATTTGAATTCTTGACTTCAGCAACCTCAAGTTATGCACAATTGGACACAGACATGGGCGTCCGGAGGGGGGCGCAAGGGGCCGCATTTGCGTCCCCTGGATTTTACAAGTATTTTATAAAAATAAAAAGTTTTTTATTATGATTATGACAACAGTCCCAACACGATTTTCAATGCGAAAAAACACAATTATTTAGGTAAACTCCTTGGTCATTATTTATCTTTTATTTTTTCTATGCAAATTTTTTATCTGCAAAAACGTCATTTTGCCCCTCCATAAAAAGATTTTTCCCTTAAAAAATTCCTGCGGACACAGACTCACTTTATTAAGAGTAAAACATTCAAACTATACAAACAATACATACACTAACTGAAGTGCAAGTTTACGACTGTCATGCCTAGAGTCAAACTTGTCCACAAAGGCATCCATGTTTATCGACTCTGCACGAACAGATTCAATTGACAGCATTGATCCCCTTTGAGCAGATTTCTCTTGCTGAATCCATTGATTCTCTCATGATCTTCATCTGTGGCTATCTCTATACCTCAACTCCTCTCAGACCCAACTAATCTGGTTTGGAACCAAGCAGCAGCTGCTCAACCTTGATCTCCAACTTCTGACGTCACAATGGACACAATTCACATACCTATCTAGTGTCCGTGACTTGGGTGTCACCTTGATAGGACCCTCTCATTCTCTGAGCATTTTAGCGACACACTGTGTGGGTGGTACAAAGCACCTACATGTATATACGACACACCTATCTAGTGTCACTGAACCGCTTCAGTTGCCCCACTGGTTACTCTGGGTATAATTCACCCTGTGCTCACCCATTTCTATATGTAATAAAACGTGAAGTAAAAACATATAACTTTTGAAGTAATTTTAAAAAATCCCTAACTTCTGAAATAAAATTACCTGCCTCGATTAAATTTAGATTCAATTTATGTGCATAACGATGGAACTAGGCCTAAATGGCCAACGGAGTTGACTGCCTTACCAACTAATGTACATCCCTATTTACACCACTCATTACATGTGTTCATTACACTTGCACCATCATAACCTTGACCCACTAAATATGTGCCAATGTCGAACTCCTGTGACTGTAAGATATCTAAAATAAGCCATGACCAATGACTACACAATTAATTCGTTTGCATGTTTCAAATCTAGAAAGCATGCATTCGTTAACTTCTTGTTGGAAAAAATCATATAGAGGTCTAACAAAAGATAGCTTTCCTTGTGACTAATTATACCAGATTTGATAATAGATCGGACTCTGATTTGGTGGGGGGGGGGGGGCACGAACTCATTTGGTGGGGCACTTACCCCCCCCCCCGGCCCCCCTGTGGAGCCGCCACTGACAACACTGGAAGAGGTTCGAACACTTCCTCCCCTAACAAAACTGGTCTCCTTGACATCATTCCTCTTTGGTTTCTGAAAGAGTGCTTTGATGTCCTGTTCCAACCATTACATCGATTATCAATTTATTTCTCATTGTACGAGAGCTCATTTCCATCAACATTTGCTCATGCCGTAGTTCATCCGCTACTTAAGAAACCTTCTCTTGAGTCTTGACCCAGGTGATCTGTCAAATTACAGGTAAATCTCAATATTGAATTTTATATCTAAAAGCCTTGAACAGATAGTCAGGAATCGTATGCAAACTCATCTTTCATCAAACTCACTCATCTCCCCTTTTCAGACTGCGTATCGTAAGTTTCACTCAACAGAATCCGCACTTCCTACTGTTCATAATGACATCATATGCTAAATGGACAGGAGTAAGGTGACAGCAGTTCTTCTTGACTTGTCTGCTGCGTTTGATATTGTGGATCATTCTTTTCTTTTTCATCGTCTCAAGCATTTGTTTGGTATCTCTGGTCCTGCACTAAATTGTTTTAGTACTTATCTTATTCTATGCACCCAATTAGCGTGTTTAAAAAAATAGAGTTTTAGATAGATCTGAATGCTTAAACGCAGTAAACGAATATATAGCACATTTTGAAATCGTGTTTAAGGTGTCTAAAGATTGTTACGCATTTCACGATATTTAGCGACATCTTGCCGCTTCTAGGGCCGTTGTCGTCGAAGTAACATTACTGTATTCCCGTACTCATGTAGTGCTAGTCCCAAGACTGGAAAAACGAGGAGGGCGATGTCAACGGTCCTGGCAACTACTAGATGTCATTAACACTGGAAACTACAGCTGCAGATGTTCATTACGATAGTGTCAACGATGAGAAGAATATGGGTTTTAGTGTCTCAATTAAGCCACATCAATGAAACCAATTTCGTAACTTAAGAAATCATTTTAAAACCTAAATAAAGCTACGTCAATGATACCGCCTTAATTTACACAGATATATAAGAACCGACTGTATTATGCCAAACGAACGGTGCGAATTGTTTAGATTATTTATACACCACTTTTAAGCATTACATTCGCCATATAAGTCGCCTATAAGTGTTCCTGCATTGAAACTAGTTCAGGTTCCACTTCAACATCATCAATGAGGCCGAGTTGATATAAAAAGAAACCTTTTCTAGAACCCACAATTACGCCATATCAATGAAACCAACTTAATAAATTAAGAAACCATTTAAAGCCTCAATTAAGCTCTGTCAGTGAGACCGCCTTAATATTATACATATATTATGCCAAACGTACGGTGCGAACTGTTCCGAATATTTACACACCATTTTAAAGTATTATAATCGCATCATAAGTAAAAGTGGTCCTGTTTTTAAACCAACTAAAGCCTCCGTTTATCAGTATCAATGAGATCGAGTTGATATAAAAAAAGAAACAGTTTGTAGAACCCACAATTAGGCTAAGCCATATGATTAATGAAACCAACTTGATCAATTAAGAAACCATTTCAAAGCCTCAATTAAGCCATGTCATTGAAACCAACTTGATAGAAATAGAAACCGTAAAAGTCTTCATTATGTTATATGTAGCGAATCGTTGATTTCGTCAGCGATTCTCGAGCGCTTTGGAGAGGTTTCTAAGTGCACGTATATAGTTGGGCTAAATGAGTTTCGATCAGAACGGTGCTGAGAAGCTGCGAATGGAAGCAGGCTCTTCACATTCTCAGAAGACTGCCACTAGCAATTAATGACTGTAAAATAACTTTTGCGATAAAAGAGCTTAGATGTTAGCTTTTAGGTTGTCCACCAGATGTTGGAAGGTTCAAATCTCCACCAGGGCAGAACGGTTTTGCGAGATTAAGCTTAATATTCCACTCATGACCCTCTCCCCAGTGAACGTGCAGTAACATGCTGTCATTGGGGAGATCAGATGGTGGAGGCGAGAGGACTTGCTACCCAGGTTCATTTGCCGACGCTCAATGTTGCTTAATAGCCTACTCATGGATGCCTTCCGGGTAACTTCAAATGGCTTCTCTTCTCTCCCTCTCCCACTGTCTGTCTGTCTGTCTGTCTGTCTGTCTGTCTGTCTGTCTGACTGACTGTCTGTCTGTCTGCTGTCTGTCTGTCTCTCTATAAATATATATATATATGTATATATTCTTTAATAGCGCTAGATAAACACTATAAATACATTCATACATGTATACTAGTGCATGTATCTGTGTATGATTAAACCCACCTACCGACAGAGACAAGGCGTATATATATATATATATATATATATATATATATATATATATATATATATATATATATATATGTATATACGCCTAGTCTTCTCTAATTACCGTTCATTTTGTACTCTTAATCCTGCTGGACAGAACTGCAATTAGAGTAGCGAACGATAGATTGCTACATTCAACGAATGGATTTCGGGTATGGGAGGAGGACGAGGAGGACGAGAAGGACGAGGAGGTGGAGGACGAGGAAGGAGGACAAGGAGGAGGAGGACGAGGAGGACTAGGACGAGGAAGGAGGACAAGGAGGACGAGGAGGACGAGGAAGGAGGATAAGGAGGACGAGGACGAGGAGGACGAGGACGAGGAAGAAGAGGAGGAAGAAGAGGACGAGGAGTAGGAAGAAGAGAAGGAGGAGGAAGAAAAAGAAGAGGACGAGTAGGAGGAGGAAGAGGACAAGAAGGAGAACGAGGAAGAGGAGGAAGAGGAAAAGGACGAGGGCAAGGACGAGGGCAAGGGAGAGGACGAGGAGAAGGACGAGGACGGGGAGAAGGGGAGGACGAGGAGATATTGGGAATGAAGTTGGAAGGGGATTTATACCGTAGACAACCATGATATGAGGGAGAGACATAGAGACAGACAGAGACAGACAGAGAGACAGACAGAGACAGAGAGAGACAGGCAGAGAGAAACAGAAACAGAAAAAGAGACACAGAGAGTGATGAAGAAGCGAGAGAGACAGTGACAAAGACAGAACGAGAGAGATATACATATATACATATATATAAAAACTCGATCTGGTCATGGCCAGATCGAGTCGTCTAAGTGGGAATCGACCTAATGCGTTTTAATGGACTCAGAGGAAGAGAAGGATGGGGAGGATCAGGAGGAGGAGGAGGAGATAGCGTTGGAAGCGGATTGCAGACGATTTCTCCTCTGACGTCCTCCGTCCTCCGTCCTTAGTCCTTCGTCCTCTTCAAGCTCTTCTGGTATTTGACAGAGAGGCGTTACGACATCTTGTTATTTAGAAACCGTCCACGGAGGAAGGGAGGCAGGCAGGCAGGCAGGCAGACAGACAGGCAGACGGACGGACGGATCTACAGGCAGTCGGAAAGATAGGCAGGCAGACAAATAGGCATGCATGCTTGCATGCAGTCAAACGATCAGGCAGACGTCAGGGAGGCAGGCAGGCAGACGGACAGTCAGGGAGGCAGGCAGTCAGACAGGTAGATGAATCGATGTCCATCTCTGTGTCGTTCTCTTCTTTGTCTTGTTCAAGGTTTTCTCTATCTCTCTTTCTGTCTCGGTTTCTCTGTCTCTCTGTCTTTCTGAATCTGTCTCTCTAGCTCTTGGTCTCTTTCATTCCCCCTCTTTCTGTCTCTGTCTATGTCACTCTCTTTCTCTGTATCTCTATGTCTTTCTGTGTTTGTGTCTCTGTCTGTCTGTACGTTTGTCTGTACGTTTGTCTGTTCGTCTGTCTGTCCTTCCGTCTGTCTGTCCTTCTGTCTGTCATTCCGTCTGTCTGTCCTTCTGTCTGTCTGTCTGTCTGTCTGTCTGTCTGTCTGTCTGTCTGTCTGTATGTATGTCTGTCTGTCTGTACTACTGCCTGTCTTTCTCTCTCTGATTCTGTCTCGATGTCTCAGTGCTTCACATCTCATGACGTCATATCGCACAATATTATAATACACTAAACCCCTTACATTACATTCCAATAACATTACAATAACACCACAATAACTTTACATGACATCGGAATAACATTTAAGTTAATGTAAAGCAAGTTAAGCGCACGACTGGCGGAATAGTTTATTCAATCGTTTTATCGTTTAAAGAAATGACAGAATGAATTAAAGAATGAATGAATTAGTGAGTGAATTAATTAATTAAATCTTCGGGCTCTTAAGGAATTCATGTAGGCATTATTACAGTACTGTGAAGATTAAATTTAGGCCTACGTATTGCCAGTTGCTACAAGAGGCCTTTAACAACCGAATCGCGATACAGAAACGCAAATTTATTAATATTTCTTGTTTAATATGCAATAATCATATAGGCCCACTCCTCAAATTTACTATAAAATTAATTAAGAGTTCGTAATTATGAGATCCTAACCAGGCACGTAATTAGGATTTTTCGTTTGGGGGGGCTTAAACCTTGAACATGGCAACATTTATACAGTGTTCATACGAATTTTAGCCGTAAGCATACAACGGCTTGACTTGTTTGGGGGGGCTTCAACTTCGTTTGGGGGGGGGCTTAAGCCCCCCAAGCCCAACGCTAGATACGTCCCTGATCCTAACATTATTCGTAGTTTACCACAATGTTCTAGTAAAATCGTAATAGGGCTATATCATGACAGCTAAGTTCAATGACAAAGCATGAACTGTAATTAATTAAGACAACTTTTAATATAAAATTCAAAAATTTTAAACAAGTAATAGGCACTGTGCGTTTAAACGTTTTCGTGTAGGCCCATGTTGACCGATAGTAAGTTTTTTCCTCCTGCCCTTCCCTAGGCATTCAGTGTCTCTAATCCTTAATTGTAATATTTGCGATTTATTTCAGGGAGCTCAATAGATGAAGGCAAAGGTTTATAGGCCTAAATTTATCTTAATTAGAAGATTAGAACAGCCGTCCCTTTCACACCTTTTTTTTAAAATGTCACTCGACATATAACCTCGACATTCTTACATTTGCGTTGATCTATTGGTACGATGATAAGCCAATACGATGGTCAATATCAATCAATTTTTATTATTGCAACGATATAACATACATCAGTTCAACATTGATATGTTACAAGAAAACGTTGACAAAGGGAAGGCCCAGAAGGGATGGAAATCCCGCTAATAGGGACACCCAATTTTGTCAGTTAATTACGTTGAAGATAGAGGTTCGATTGAGAGACACAGTGATAAGCTTAACTAAGTGATTAAACAGAGGTATTCATAAGCATACAAAAACAGTGCACAGTGTTTTGATTATGAACATTATAGTCTTAGATTAACAGTTGCAAGACAGCATGTAATCCAGCTTAAATCAGTTCCATGAATTGTCATTAATTAATGTAATTAATGATAGTAATTATATACTGGCAATAATATTATTACTATTACCAAATAATATAATAATGTATAAAAAACAGTATAATATTGTGCGATATTACTGTATTAAGAGCTGTGTTAAGCCAAAAGAAATTCTATCGAAGTCAACGGCCTTTGTTGTCATAAGCTGTCGTTAAACTCTCGATCCATCCATTCTATTTCGACTTTTCTTTTAAAGGTAGTGCCAGTCCCAAGCCTGAATAAAGGAGGAGAGTGACGCTAATCATCTTCGTTATGACACAGTGTCTTTAAACAGAAGCTATAGTAGGCCCTATACCATACGATTTTTTATACTAAGTATAGCACGGTGAACGAATTCTTCTTCTTCCCGTTCTCTGTCTCCCTGGGCAGGTTCGTACGTCCAATGCTGCAATTCCTCGCGTTGTTTAGCCTCTCCTTCAGCTCGCTGTAACTGTCCTTAATCATCCAATCCGACAGCATCACTCGAGGTCTTCCTCTTGTCCTTTTCCCTTCCCTGACAGTACCAGAGATTCCAAATACAGAGGAAAGACGTTTGGTAGGGATAGCATGATCTATTCTATTGTATCGAAGGTAGCAGAAATGTCCAAGAACACAAACAAGATTCTTTTAGCGGGGATCCATAGAGGACTGTAGTGGTAACATCACTGGCTTGAAGAGCAAGAGGTAGCGGGATCGCTTCCCGCAACCTCCCAAAATTTAGGTCCACTCAGCCTTTCATTCGCGAGATGGCCCGTTGTTAAAATGAGATGTAGGACGTGATGGGCGCCTTGCATGACTGCCGTGTACAGTTAAATTCGACTCCTGTAATAACTTGTGATCAAACGTTCATACTGATTTGTAATCATACTGCGTTATTGTCAGTTTGAAGATATTAAACGAAGATTATTATTATTATTATTATTATTATTATTATTATTCCTGCAATGATATTTCTTAGGAGATAATCTCCCTTAGTGTGTGACCCAACCGTTTTCTCTGGCGGCTTGTCGTTGTTCTTATCAGGGAGCTTCTTTCATCCACCATTTGTATAATATCTCTTCATTTGTCCTACGTTCTATCCAGCTGACTCTCTATCCATTCCTTATTACAGGAAATACACGCAAAATTTTATAGACTGTCCTGAAGTTATAGGTCGAATGACAATTTTAAAAAGGTGTGAAAGGGACGGCTGTTCTAATCTTCGCCATATCCGCATCTCGAAAGCTTCCAGGCTCCTAATGCTTTCATTTCTCATTGTCCGTGTTTCCGATCCGTATAGTGCTACACTCCGGATCATTGGTTTTACAATTATTTTCTTCAAGTTCCTGTTTAATTTATTTTCCTCAAAATAATTCCGTTTTCTTAAGGAATGCATCATTTTCATATCCATTCTTCTCTTTATCTGCATATGGCAGGGGTGGCGAACCTTTTTAAAGGTGCGTGCCAAAATGCAGCTAAATCATTTAAAAAAATACCGTCGCGTGCCCTTCGGAATATTGCACAGTAGGCCCCTATATAGTTATTTTTCTCATATAGGTTTCAGTTAACAAAGCGTAACAAAAATGAATTAAAGACGTTATTTCAAAGATTGCTTTTGAATGGTGTTAAAATAACGTCCCTCAAACTAGAAAATGTGGATCCTACAAGGATTTTGTATTTCTAAGTTTGAAATTTTGGGGGACGCTCTGAATTCCGCGTGCCCAAAAAATTTCAACGCGTGCCACTTTGGGCACGCGTGCCATAGGTTCGCCATCCCTGGCATATGGAGTCTTTTGTGATCATACCTGCCAAGTAGCAGGAGATGGTGTCTCGTTAAAAACACCACGAGGAAGGCAATGGAAACTACCTCCCCAATCATCCCGAGTTACACTGAAACTGCTGAGCGAATAGATCGGAGTAAAACGCGATCGCGTTGTCGAAATGTGCATCACCTCGAAACAATCATCTTTTAAATCTTCTTTGCCCGTAGAGTAATGGATAGCACACTGGCGTGAAGAGCAGTAGGTGCCAAGATCGATTCCCGTAGACCCGGAAGGTTTATTCAGCCTTCCACTCGCTAGGTGGCAGCAGTGGTTAAATGAATAGTAGGCCTTGAATGGCGCCCTGTCGGCTGCCGTATAAAAACATTTAGGCCTATATTAGACTCCTGTAAAACTGTAATCATGTGCTTCTACTGTATACATGTAGATAAGACGCCCTGCGTGGCTGCCGTTTCTACTATAAATATATGTTCACTGTACAGTGCGTGCGGTTAGCAGGCGCTTAAATAAAGAAAAGATTGCAATAAGCCAAAAATCGCCTGTTTTATTTAACAACCACAACCACTACGTTAGAGGAATGGTCGACATTAGCGACCTTTTCAGCCAAAATATGTCGTTAAACTTTGAAATTGCTTGGCTCTAATTAGACACCTTAAAAACAGTTTCCATCGATGATATATATACTGCAAATGGGCTCAATCTTTAGTTTCTTTCAAATCAATGATATTCCAGTGCAAGTGTTCTTCCAGAGTTCCTGGAAGTTGATGGCAGAAGGTATAGAGTTTATCTTTACATTCCTAGAGACCTTTGAGATGCACATTTTGTTCGCTCGATGTTTGTTGCAGACGTGAAGTTGTGTGAAGCAGATGCAGTTGGTAGCCATTCTTATGTTGACTGTCCAGCTAAAACTAAATTAAGATGTGCTAACTGTGGTCAGGATCACAGTGCTGCCCATAAAAGCTGTCTATTGTATATCAAAATTCAATCTGTAGCTCTTAGAATAAGATCAGAACAAAATTTTACTATTGCTGATGTTGTGGTCAGAGTTGATGAGATCCAGCATCATATGTCAGTCAACTGAGCATCTATATAGCGCCCCTTCAAGGAAACTATTCAGAGGTGCTCCAAGCCCAACCCCGGCGAAAGAGTCTTTAGAGCAGAGAATAAAGCGGTGGACGAGTCTCAAGGAAGAGACCGCAGCTCAGGAGAAAGCCCATTCCATATAATATTGATGTTCTAGAAACAGACAATTGAACCTATACCTCTCAAGTAAAACAACCGTAACTGAAAACCAAACAGAAGTACTAAGTGCCAGTCCCAAACCTGGAGTAAGGAGAAGGGCAACGCTAATAACCTTTGTTATGACACAGTGTCGTTAAACAGCATTAATCAACCAATTGCTAGTGTGTTGAAATATCAAATCATATTACGGTAAAAAAAACTGTATTAAATGCAATTCATGTCGAGCTTAACGGCCTCAGCCTGTGATGCAGAAGAGTATCTTGAAAAAGAACATGTGCTGAAATATGCTCGACTCTCTAAGACACCTTAAAACAGGTTCAATCAACGTTATATATATAACGCAAATTATTTACTGGCCATTTTTGTCTTTAGGCGAGTAATAAGGTAACGTCGATGTCAACTACCCTGCTAGTCATAAAACGCAAACATTGGAAACTAATACTACTAAAAAAAGTCAATGTAACTCTGGCACTGCCTGTACTCTAGTGCCAGAGCAGTGTCAGTCCCAAGCCTTGATACGGGAGGAAGTTAATCGTCTTTGTTATGAGAGTGTCGTTAAGCAATAACTAGCCAACCAAATCGTCAGCCTAACTAAACTACGTTGAAAACTTAACAGTTTTACATGTCGACGTAAACGATGCCACAAGAAATCGTTAAACTGTCGAATCCAATCGCCAGTGTTAATGAAACAAAAAGATTTTATAAGGTCAACGCCGCATTGCACAGCTACAAGGTGTTGTTAAACAATGGGAAATGCTTCGTTCTCCTTAGACACCTTAAAACTATGAACAGAGATGCTAGATATAACGCCATCGCGATTGATCATCAACTTACATAAATGTTCGACTGTTGGTATGCCAGAGGAACGGTGAGAACTGGTTAGAACAATTATACACCACTTTAAGCGCGATATTTGGCGGTATCTGTTGACAAAGCAATCAATTGATGGCGCTGAGCAATTGTGAGTTAAGGGCTTGCTCAGTATCCACACACAGTAACTGTATAAGAGGATGTTCGAAGTCGAACCCGTTCTCCCCGCATTGCAAAGCGAGCGCTCTTAACCAATCGGCAGCAGTGATTGCTTCCAGTGTTTAACGACATCTTATGGCAACAAATGCCGTTGACGTCGGCACTCGGCAGTAATTATTTTGAACTGACCTCACAGTTTGTATTGAACTGAGTTACACAATCGAATACCGTGTCTCACTCCTATATAGCATAAGTTAACGCCGCTTCAAAGGTGTCTAAGTTGAGCTCTCTAACCAACTAGATACCGTGTCCTCAGGTTTGGCTATATATACCTTCCTTCATGCGGGAAACTTTGCATTGGCTCCCCATCCTGCTGTGTATTCGGTTTAAAATCCTGCCTCTTATGCGCAATTTTCTTGTTGGCTCTGCTCCATCATACCTTAGCGACTTCTGCATGTCAGTCTCCTCGTTCTCGAGTCGTGGCACCCTTCGATCGGCTACCCATGGACTTCTGACTGCTACAGCTCAGTCCAGAAGCTTTGCCTATGTTGGGCTCACCGGTTGGAATCGCCTTTCTCGAGAGTTGCGGCTCGAGCTCCTCAGTCTGTCCCTTCTACAGTTTATCAAACGTCTGAAGTTTGTATTATAAGTTTTGTTGTGGCAACGAGGGAATGGTGCCGGATGAATTAACAGCCTTTAAATTTTTTGGATAAATCTTAATGGGCTTGACGGTGGTCAACCTACCACCTAACTCACTCGTCGACCTCGAAACCTTACAGAAACATACACGGATAAAACAAAAAAATTATAAAAACAACTAAATCCCAGAATTCTCTATAATAACCCTTACTAATAGAGCAAACTCTCTACTAAGTACCTAGTTACGGCATGTCAGCTTTCATTAAACGAATACTGTATTGTATTGTAGATCACATGGATTACATTTGGGTGAAAAGATGATCATACCTTCGCTTGTTCGTTCATCCATGCACTCATTTATTAATTCAATCATTCGTTCAGTCGATCAGTTGGACGATCAGTCACCCATTGACGCAGCAATTCATTTATTTACATAGCGCCTAAAGTTGGACGACATTCACTCAAAATCACTCCTATCCAATCCGCGCGCAAGATAACAGACGGAATAATTACTAGCTGCCAGTTGCGCGCCTAGCTTCGCGACTCTTGCTTTCTGGCTCCCTCTTCCGTTTGCGGTTTTGGTCGCCTTCTACGGTACTTTCTAAAGATAATCTTACGGAACGCGGTGCGAAAGTCCGGATTGAAGACGGTGTAGATGATAGGGTTGAGGAAGCTGTTGAGGTATCCGAGCCACGAGATGACGCTGATGACGACGGTTGGGGTGAGGCAGCGTTGGCCACAGAACGGGCGGACGGTGGCGAGGAGGAAGAAGGGCAACCAGCAGATGATAAACGACCCTGTGATGATCGCAAGGGTGCGTGCTGCCTTGCGTTCGCGACCCTGTGCCCTCTTCTCGCGAGATCTCTTCTCGGTCGACTTGATGGAAGTACCGCGTAGACAGTCGCGGGTGAGGTTGAGCCAGGACCCTCGAGGGGTCGATGCAGGCGACGAGCAGGGGCTGCAGGTAATCGGGGTGACGGAGAGGTATTGTCTGGACGAGGCCAGGTCGCCGATCTTCTGCCCGGCCCCTACGAGCTCGGTCATCTGCGGCGTTGAAGACTGGACCCCGGACTGGGCCGCTTCTTCTGCGGTGGTCGCAGGGTAGCTCAGTTGAACGACGCTGTTCTCGGCCGCTGTAGTCGTCATCTCGTCAGCTTTGACTGCCGAACAGGGCTCTCCTGAAGCCCTAGGGGTGCGGTTAAACTGCCGCTTCTGGATGCGCGACCTGGCCACTCTGTAGACGTTTAGATAGACGATCGTGATGAAGAAGAGGGGCAAATAAAACGCCCCGACCGTAGAGAACACCGTATAGCCCCAGTCCTGGCTGATGAGACACTTCTCCGTTCTGTTCCAGCTCGTCTCCGAGTCCCGCCATCCGAGCAGAGGGGGTGTCGAGATGACGGTCGACACACCCCAGCTGAGCGCGATCATTACCCCGATCCGCTTCGCCGACCGATTGTGGATGTAATCGACCCTCGTCACGGCCCAGTAACGATCAAGGGAGATGGCGACGAGATGGAGGATCGATGAGGTACAGCAGAGGACGTCGAAGGAGATCCAAACCTCGCAGAGTTTCGGTCCGAGGAACCACCTGTCGCTGACCTCATTGACAGCTGCCACAGGCATGACGAGAGCGGCCACCATTAGATCCGCAACAGCCAAAGAGGCGACGAGGAAGTTGGCGACGTTGCGCAGGTTACGGTCGAGCAGAACGGCGGCGATGACGAAGATGTTGCCGACGACGGTTGCCAAGGTGATGACCCCAAGCACGATCGAGGTCAGCAGGAGGTGGAGGAGGTTGTGCAGTGGCATGATGGAGCTACAGAAATAAACAAATGTCGCTTCTTTTGAGAATTCGAGAACCTTCTTTCAAAATATTCAGACTTCTAATGCACTATGTGCCTCCCTTTGAGATTGAAGGGAGGTTTCGAAGAGTCTCATTCACTCGGACTTCTATAGCGCCGCTCTTGAACTCGACATCCGCCGTAGAAGTTATAGACCGACAGAGCACTCAGAGTTATCAATGCGGTAACTATGGTTACCAAGTCGCTCTGACGTCGCCATGGTGATAGTTTTCTCCGCGTTAGTTTGTTAGACAAAAACCATAGAAATA
>OY744605.1:78537533-78685033 GCA_963556255.1 Allolobophora icterica | reverse complement strand
CAGTGTCTGTATGCATGTATGTATGTATGAATGTGGTCTGTGTGCATGTTTGCTTCGTAAGGTACTGACTGACTGACTGGTTTACTGACCAAAAGAAGCAATGAGTGACAGCATGATATAAACAATGCTTGAATGAACGCACGGATGAACAAACGAATGAACGAACGAACGAATAAATGAAAGAGAAATTGAAGGACGAAGGGATTCGTATTCTGATATATAAATGGGTCAAAACTGCCACGCATCCATACAGCAATTCCAATTATAAGACACTTGGGTGATCAAACACAAGGCCAATGGCAGTCGAAGTACTTATTGCTGGACAAGGCCAAGGCCACACACGCGCGCACACACAAACACACGCGCACGCACGCAATCACACACAGACCTATGGACAGATGGATGGATGGATAGATGGATGGATTGATGGATGGATGGATGGATGGATGGATGGATGGATGGATGGATGGATGGATGGATGGATGGATGGATGGATGGATGGATGGATGGATGGATGGATGGATGGATGGATGGATGGATGGATGGATGGATGGATGGATGGATGGATGGATGGATGGATGGATTGGTGTTGCATTGAAGTCGACTTACACACGAGACAGAAGGGTTTATTTTGAAAAGGCCCTAGGGACATTCCGGAAATCACCAACTAGGACTGCCTGCTGACTTTTGAGTGAGACTCGACGTCTTTTCTTGGTATTTGTGTTGCATTTGTGTCAGCAGTTAACTATTGCTTAATTTGCCTCGGCAATCAAGCTGGCTGCATTCGGAAATCCGAAGCTTAACGTTAAGTTTAACTTGGTTTGTGATATTTAACATTAACTTTTGACTTCACTTGTGAATTTCAATATTTTTTGGTGAATCTGAAGGTTTACTTTAAGTAAACCTTTTTTTGTAATGACGGAATCTTACACAAAGCACTCATTTGCTCACGGTATCCAGCGCGTTTTACCCATCCAATTTTTCAAGAAATGTAATTTTGATTTGTATTTAGGTTTTTGAATTTTAAACTTCAAATATCAATTATGTGAACCTCTGGTGCGGGCTACAATATAAGACTAAGACTTACAAATTCATAGGCACACTTTAGTCTAGGATTCTAGTGCAGTGCACAGAAACAGTGTCAGTGAACAACAGCATTTTATTGTACTTGGCGAAGAACTATTTCTGACAGATTTCTGTTTTAAAATATTCTGGACCAGAGTTATTTATAGAAACGCTGGGCTATAAATAACTTGTACAAAGTTTAGTGCGAAATTGTTTCTGATGCAGTCTGACATGAAATATTAGCAGGGTAGGGCTCTATTGTGGAACAAACAGTCGGCCCAAAAGGAAAAAGAATCCAGTTTAAATAGGGCCACCAATTTAGGCCGTACAGGTGGCGACGAAAAACAGTTTCTCTTGCTATTAAACCATATAATAAAATCTGAACTATGGAAATGATTGGTTCGAGCCCCTCTGAGTAGGTCTCTAGAAGAGGCGCTAAATAAATTCTCTCTTTGATCCGCAACGGCCGCTACTGGCGCTGTATATTTACCCATCGTAATCCAATCTAATCACAAGTTTTTTTTATCAGCGCAACGCGAAGTGGTGTCATCTACCGTAAACTTTCTAATTAGCGCCTCACACGACACGCGGATTTTATTACAAGATGACGCTCACTTGGCGACAGCCATAATTTGTCGACAGCGTTGTCATGATTTCACTGATGTAGTGCTACACGTCACGATTCCTTAGCTAAATGGAGACCATCGTTCGCAAGATGGCGTGAGATCCGTGTTGATTTCAGAGTCAACTAACCTAAAATAAGATAGTTCTGGTTGCTTTCCGTGGTTAATATGACTGCCAAGGGAATCGAAATAGAGGTGTTTAATGAGTTCGGCGAAATTTCGTTGAATCGCTTAAGACGGGTGGTTTTTTTAGAGAAAGCATGCCAGGGAGATTATTTTCTATTCCTGCAACGACCCTCTATATCAGCGGTTCTCAACCTGTGGGTCGCGACCCCCACGGGGGTCGCCTTACGATTTGCCAGGGGTCGGCTGGAACCGTCAGAAACTTGTAAAAAATTGTCAGCGTAGTTTTTTAATATTTAATATTTTATGTAATTATGATTGCAAGGACTGCCCCGAGAAGTTCTGATCTGCTGAGAAAGAAGCAAGCACAGCCTTCACATTAACGCTCTTCTTTGGATTGCGAAATTCCATCATTTTTCTACCTATAATTGAAATAATATTGTTGGCGTTCTGTAGCTTTATTTTCTTAAATCTTAAGTAATTTTTAAACTTTAAATTTAGCAACTGCATTGACATTTGTAATTCTCCATTTTACAGTCACAGTAGGCTACAATAGGCCTACACAATAAATATTAGACTTTCAGTAGGCTAAACATTTTCATTTACTAAAGATTACTTTTTAAGATGTTCAAAATTATTACCAACATAAATTACAAATTGTTTTGTTGATTTAGATCTATTCTGTTCTGTTTTCTTTTGTTCTATTCTTCTCTATTTTCTTAATGATTTATTATCCTATTATGCATGATGCGAATGGATTATCAAATGGTGAAATGCATCATAATGGTAGGCCTAGCAAAACTGCGGTGAAGGGGAGTAACGCAATAAATTTTATTGCTGGGGGTCGCCACACAGGCCCGGTTCGTCCATATGGGCAAGTGGGCAGTCGCCCAGGGCCGCCGATTTTTAGGGGCCGCCAATTTTCGAATTTTCGAAAAAAATTGTTAGGCCTACTATTATTATTTGTAAAAAGAGGTCAATGACTAAAAAAAAAGGTCGTCAACTTTTTTTGTGCTTAGGCCGGGCCGCCGATTTGCCGATTTGCCCAGGGCCGCCAAATGTCTTGAGCCGGGCCCGACGCCACAACTTTGGAAATATTGTAAAGGGGTCGCAGCACTAAAAAAGTTGAGAACCGCTGCTCTATATCGAGTTTCTGAGACCCTTTTGTACCAACAACCGCATTTTCATCGTCGATCGGCAGCCCCTCATTATGCATCTAATGCAAGTCAAAAGTAGGGGAGACTGGGGCTGAAAGTAACACGGGTTGAATGTAACAAGCAGTCTCCCCTAACCCCGTGATGGACTTGTAAGGTTTTCAACTTGATTATACTAAACTAATTGTAAACTAGTAAACCCTAACTCCATCCCTAGCTCTATCCCTAACTCTATCTCTAACCCTAACCCCTAACTCTATCCCTAGCTCTAACGGAGCGCCTCTAGTTAGTAAGTAAGTAAGTAAGTAAGTAGTTTATTCGCCACCAAATAAAACAATCACAGTAATAACACATTATGCAATTATAATGGTGGCTGGCGATCGGAGAAGTCTTGAAGGACTCATTTCGCCGGTCGCCCAAATAATAGCCTACAAATCAAATCATAGGCTCATTTTAGCACAAGACACCCGACATATACACACAACAGTCACTAATAGCAATCATAGCACTAACAATCATCATTGCTAACAAACCAAAATGATCTTTGTACTAACTGCAACCTGTATCCAGAGGCACTGTCTACATACTCAGAGAATCGATCAAATACAATTTCAGCGTGCTTTTAAATCTGCGATGTGAAGTTATGCTTCTAATATTATTTCTTGGAAGTTCATGCCACCATTTGGCCCTACAGAGTAGGTATCTTGAAGAGGAGCAATATAAATTCTTAGACTGTACGAATGAGTGAATGAATGAATGAAGGAATCTCTAACTTTAGCTTAACTGTAAGCTCTAACACCAACCCTATCCAAAACCATAACACTAACGTCTGGCTCTATCTCTAACTGTAACCCTAAGTCTAAACTTTAAGCCATAACACTAACCGTAAACTAGACTAATTTTAAACTAGTAAAGCCTACACGAATCTGTTCTTTAAACGTATTAAACAATACTTATTCTAAACAACTATAACCTTGAAGAATTCGCATGCTCAAATCGACTCCAATTCTTGCGGCAGTTGTTGGTTGACCAGGGTCTGTTAATCGATTATATTTGTGCATTTGAAATACGACAGGAAAGACACACGAATTGCGGGACTAAGCCAGTCTTGTTGTCAAGACCTTAAACCTCAAGACCAAGACCAAGACCAAGACCTTGAACCTCAAGACCAAGACCAAGACCAAGACCTTGAACCTCGAGACCAAGACCAAGACCAAGACCTTGAACCTCAAGACCAAGACCGAGACCAAGACCCAAGAAAATCACAGTCGTATCCAGACTGCTATTCCTAACTAAAAATTGTCAAGTTGAAATACTCGTTATTTTAATGAAAACATGAGTTTTTCTTTTATTCAAGCAAAACAACTTTAAATGGAGACTGCAGAGAATTCCGAATTCGTATTTACAAAAGTCCTTCATGCGAAATGTTATTCCAAATGCCTGTTGAATTTTATAAAACCCAATTTGCTCAGAATTTTCTGACCTGTGAGGCCTCATAAAAAATTCTGCCATGTGAAAAAACACGGTCTACAAGTGCTGAAATCGCTAGCACACAAAGCAGCTTTTCAAGAACCGGATGTAAATGTACAAATTTATCGTGAGTCTGTTTTGAAATCATTCCATGGTAAATAACCGGAGGTCAAAATAATTGTCCAAAACAACAGTGAAGCCTCATTCACACCATGTAAATACTAAAGCAATAACTGTATGAGTAATTATTGGATAAATTTTTTAAATTCTTGCCGTTTGTTCAAATTAATGACTGTTCATATTGACAAAAGTCTTGGTCTTGGTCTTGCAAAACCAAGACCAAGACTTTGAACCTCAAGACCAAGACCAAGACCAAGACCTTGAACCTCAAGACCAAGACCAAGACCAAGACCTTTGGTCTCAAGACCAAGACCAAGACTTTTAAAAACGAGCTCGAGTGCACTCGAGACCAAGACCTTGGTCTCGAGGACAACAAGACTGGACTAAGCCCTACTAACTCTAACATCTAATCCTGACCCTATCGTAAAGGTTTTAACGCCTTTCTTCCACGTTCGATTGTAAGTAATTACTTACAATCGAACGTATAATTGGAAAGACAAGTTGCTGCCGCCGCGTACAGTTGACGCTGTCTCATACAGATGCTGAGAGGCTTCTGTAATGTCGTGGCGGAGTTAAACTGCAGATAAGTGCTCTCAGCGCTGACTTTTATGCACGACCCATACGCATCAACGTTACTCACTGGTCGACAGATGTCTCACAGTGAATCAAACGAGGCGTTGCTATGAAACGGTCGTCATGGAGCTTAACGGCGTCATTTCTATTTTCGAAGTCGTAGGTATTGAAATCCTATTATGACGTCGTATGTATCTACTAGAGTTTGAGATCGTAGCAATAATACCTGGATACCGTATGCAGCCAGATTTCTGATGTAATCATCTGACGTTGGTCTGTGACGTAATAGATGCAGAAAGCAGTCTTTCTATGGTGTAGTGAATTAAACGTCTCGTAATCGTAAACTCCAAACTTCTAAAGCGCTACTTTAAAGCTAAACGCAGGGCATCAGCTTATGCGGTAGCGCTGCGTCGTGTCAGAAGGGTTGTCCAGAGATATAGATTCCGTCCGGTTGCCAGAGAGACCACAGAGAGGAGGCTCAGCAGCGGTTAACACCAGTGCATATTTTAACTGTATAACTACTGGGACAAATGTCCCAGTAGTTTTAAGATTTGTCCCAGTAGTTAGGGTGATCCAGGTAAAGTGGCTCCATTTGGCAGCAAATGCTCTAAAATGCATTGTCGTGGCCAACTTTGTCCCAGTAGTCCAAATCTCTTAAAATATGCACTGGTTAACACCGGATTAAGACATAATTATGTGTTCGGTGATTCCTAGGTACCTGTGCCGAAGCGTCCTTGGGAGTTACCTACAGGGCGCCATACAAGTGCTCTGATACAGGCATTCATTGGCTACATACATACATGCATACACACGTACGTACGTACATACATATATACATACATACATACATATCGGTTGATGCCTTGTGCATTAGACACCGGCGAAATAGAAGTTACTAATTAATAATAATAATAATGCATATATACATGCATACATACATAATACATACATAATACATACATACATACATACATACATACATACATACATACATACATACCGTCAAGTTCAATTCACGACTTTCTGTGCTTTGCAGTAAAGTCTGTCATGTTGATGTATGTTACAACTGCCTTCTTTTGTCAAGATCAATGTCATCAGTCTACGCAATAATAATCGTATACACTTCTAATTTCTACTCTAAAGCCAAGAAGCACAGGGCATCAGCTTATTCAAGAGCGCTGCGTCTATCAGAGGGATTGTCCAGAGATGGTCAAACGAATATCCTAGTCCGGTTGCCAGTGAAACCATCGACAGAAGGCCAAAGAATATGTCAACGAGGCGGGAGGGGGAGAATTGTCACGGCTACAAACAAGATGTCACCCCAGATCGCCCCTTCACAAATAGATTCTGAACAATGTAAGCCAACTACAGACATCAATAGACGCTATGCAGAAATTTTTATTTGCAGCTATGGATCAAAGACATAGGCGCAACTTTCGGGGAATACGAAGGGTACCCGTATCTCCCCACTTTTTGGACTGGAGGGTACCGTACCCCAACTTTTCAGACGAAACAATGCCCACTATTATTTTCCAATGCCCACTATTATTTTCCCTGATGAAGACCTTCATTTGAACCCTTAAAATACAAACAAATACTTAGCATCATCATCGTGATCACCACCATTATCGCCGTCATCTTTGTCGTTATATTTGTTATCATCATCATCATCATCACCATCATCATCACCATCGTCATCATCATCATCATCATCATCATCATCATCATCATCATCATCATTATTGTTAGATTTTTACCAATAAAATAAACTCTCAAAGTCTGTGCGTTTGTTAATTCATTGACTGAAAATCTATGACCACTTTAACAGGGCAAAAGAACTCTTGACCTACGTTACATTCAATCTTGAAGCAAATTGTCCATTATTATTCGAGCGATTCTATATATACACGATGGATCGTAAAATAATCGTCGCCTAGGAACAGTCCGTCCTTGTTCAGACGATATGATCTTCGCAGAGAGCGGTGGTGGTCCTGGATAGGGCAGCACAACTACGACAAGCATTTACCGAACTTGGATATGTTTCTATAAAGGGTTGGTTGTTTATAAATAGAAAGGGGTGGTTGTTTATAAATAGAAAGGGGTGGTTGTTTGTAAATAGAAAGGGGTGGTTGTTTATAAATAGAAAGGGGTGGTTTGTTGTTTGGATAACTGTTACACAGATTGAGGAATTACATTATGCTGTGGTCAGATTCCTTATTTAGAGTTTAGAAACGAATCAGCGAGGAAAGAAGGAACGAACGAACGAACGAACAAAGGAAGTAAGGAAGCAAGGAAACGAAGGAGGTAACAATGAAGGAAGGATGGATGGATGGATGGAGCAAATGCAAAGAACGAATGAAAGGAAGGAGGCAAGAAAATGAGCAAGCAGATGATACAGCAACAGACGAAGCGGGCAGGCAGACGCTTTTATAGAACGAGGGTAGAATAGGTAAATCCTTTGCAGCTCTGTATCTTTGTCCATCATTCTGAGCCGCATCTGTCGAACGACTGTCAGCCTTTCGAGGACCAGAAGAAGCTGCCGCAGTCTTCCGTCACAAGTGGAACTTTGGGCTGATCATCGTGGAAGTGCATGAAGAATAGCAAGCCAAGGATGACGACAATCGCAGCGATCGTCATGACGTTGATTCTCGACATAGTGTTCAGTCTCGCCTGGAGTCTGTGCTGCGTTTCCACGATGTTCGCTCGAACCTTTTAATAACAGTAAAAGTAGCAGTAGGAGTGGTAGCAGTAGTAGCAGCAGTAGTAGTAGCATTACTAGCAGCAGCAGCAGCAGCAGTACCAGCAGTAGCAGTAGTGTAGTAGTAGTAGTAGTAGTAGTAGTAGTAGTAGTAGTAGTAGTAGTAGTAGTAGTAGTAGTAGTAGTAGTAGTAGTAGTAGTAGTAGTAGTAGTAGTAGTAGTAGTAGGAGTAGTAGGAGTAGTAGGGGTAGGAGTAGTAGTAGTAGTAGTAGTGGTGGTGGTGGTGATAGTAGTAGTAGTAGTAGTAGTAGTAGTAGTAGTAGTAGTAGTAGTAGTAGTAGTAGTAGTAGTAGTAGTAGTAGTAGTAGTAGTAGTAGTAGTAGTAATAGTAGTAGTAGCAGTAGTAGCAGTAGTAGTACTAATAGTAATAATAATCATCACTTTCCTCATCACCATCTTCTTCATCATAGACATCGTCACCTTCTTCTTCGTCAACATAATTATCATAACCATCATCATTTTCATAATTATTGCTGTTGATGTTGCATCATGTTGTTCCTGTTCTTGTTCCGGTTCTTGTTGTAGTAGTTGTTGATAATGTTGTTGATTATGATTTGAGATGAAACGATTGATGCCTTGATTTATTATTATTATTGTTGTTGTTGTTGTTGTTGTTATTATTATTATTATTATTATTATTATTATTATTATTATTATTATTATTATTATTATTATTATTATTATTATTATTATTATTATTATTATTATTATTATTATTATTATTATTAATTATTATTATTATTATTATTATTATTATTATTATTATTATTATTATTATTATTATTATTATTATTATTATTATTATTATTATTAATCAGTCAATGAAACGTTGTTTTCTTTTGGATCGATTCGATCCGTTTAAGAACTCCTTCAGCAGAATTTGTAACTGACCGGTTGACACCCATCATCATCATCAGCATCACCATCATCGCAGCACGTCTGAAAAGAAAAATCAGGATTGAAGTATGTATGTGTGTATGTATATATTTTTGCATGTATTTATTATGTGTGTACATGTATGTATGTATGTATGTATGTATGTATGTATGTATGTATGTATGTATGTATGTATGTATGTATGTATGTATGTATGTATGTATGTGTGTGTGTGTGTATGCATCTGGACTTTATAAAGCGCCCTCTGTTAGCAGGAGACTGTACTAAAAGTGACTGGGAAACCAATGAAGCTCGTCGTTAAAGGGATGGACTAACACACAAGGATCCACGGCGCACTCCTGTTGACGTACTGCAGCGAGGCACCAGAAAATCTCCACGTTTGATGGAAAGAAGCGACCTGCGATCTCACTGAGCTGGAACGGGCAAAAACAACTCTCGTGTGTATGATGGAGCAGAACCAACCAGCGGAGCCTGGTCAAGGAAGAGGATCTTGTATTTTATCCGGATTTGAATCTGATGCAGGAGGGGAAATCCATAGAATTGATTCAGGATGAATGAGACTCAGTTCTAATTTAATTCCTTAGGAGTCTTCCGATATCGCAGTTATAGTAGACTTGTTACTGGCCGTCGAGGAGTTGTATCGTCTCGATTCATTTCATCAGCTCAATGACATCTTATTGCATCAAATGCGGTTGATGTCGATAAGAAATTATTTTAAAAGTTGTCGCTGTTATTACGATAACAGTAGCATTGGCGTCCCCGCAGGAATTTTTTTGGGGGGGTTGTACGGGGCAAAATTTTTCGGGGGAAAATTTTTTGTAAGGGGTGCAGTTACATTTTTGCATGGAATAGCTCTGTTCGTGAACACAAAACACGTGTTTTTTGCATTGAAAATCGTGCTAGGACTGTTGTAATAATCATAATAATTAAAAGATTTTATTTTTGTAACAATATTTGTAAAATCCTGGGGTGCAAATGCCCTCTTTCCCCCTCCGGACGCCCATGAACAGTAGCAATCATATTTACATATGAACAGTTCTTGTTTCCGATGTTTAACTACATATTTTGACCGCCAGGGCCGTTGTCATCGACTTATCTGGCATACCGGACTGTATTGAATGAATTAACCTACTCTTACAAGTATATATATTCTCGGTTGTACCGTTTTGAAGGTGTCTAAGGATGGCAGGTTATTATTCAGCGTTTAACGACATCTGGTGGCTGCTAGGAAAGTTGACGCCGAATTTTACCTTACCATACACAGTTTTTAACAATTTCGTACTTCAAACTGTGTTATAACGCAGTAGTTACGGTCGTCCTCCTTAATGCAGGCTTTTGACTGGCACCTCTCGAAAGCAGCAATGACAGAACTAGCTGTCGATCAAACGCAGTTGATAAAAGTTAAACCGGATCTAAGGCAAGGCATTATCTGTGTTTAGCGACCTCTTACGGTTGCCAGCGCCGCTGACGTCAATCTTTGTTTTACAATGACACTGTAAGGATTGAGAGGTAGTCTTTGTTTAACGACTTTGTGTGATTACTATAATGATTAGTGTCACTCTCATAATTTCTCCAGGCTTCCAACTGGCGTCACACGAAAAGGTCAGGGGGTAGTTATACTGACGATTTGATGGATTCCAACAGTCTAACGACGTCTTGTGGCAACAAATGCCGTTGAAGTCGGCAGAAATTACTCTGAACAATTCTCACCGTTCGTGTATGGCATAATACAGGATCGATAGACCCCGAGTTTACCGGCATCTTATGACAACAGAGGCCATTTTTAATGGATCAGACTCTTGTTCAGATACACTGGGCACTTACATCACTGCATTTAATAATACATGCCGCGTATTTCATTCATTCATTTGAAGATTTATATAGCGCCCCTTCAAGGTAACTACTCAGAGGCGCTCCCGACACCAGCACGTTCATATAAGACAGTCTTCAGATTTGCAAGAAATAGGCCAGGGGTGGCCCCAGGGCACATGCGGAGCTCTAAGGGAAGTCTATTCCAGACTGTCGGGCCCACCACTGAAAAAGCTCGACTTTGCATAGTCGTGGAACGAGCAAATGGAACTAAAAGTACCCCTTTTCCCGATGAGCGGAGGGAACGTCGGCCTACACGTTTGTAGTAGTTTAACGACAGCTTATGACATCAAAGGTCCTTGTTGATTTCTGTTTGCATTTTGCTTTCGAGTTATGTTTTATTTTATTTCTTCCGTTGTTCTTTGTTTCCTTTCTGTTCTGTGGGTTGTTCTTGTTCATCTTCCGGTTTCCTCGAGCCATGGTAGGCTACATGCTCCTTTCGTTTTCGCGTGGTTTTCTTATTTTCTTGCTTTTTGGTAATTTCTCTTGTTTTCTGCTTCGTTTGCACGTTCTTCTTGTTCTCGATGTACTACCGCGCCTTCGTCAGAGCTGTCTTTACCGGCTTGAAGTCGTCGGTTGGAGTGGATTTACACTGTTTTCCCGGAAGAGAACTTTGGGATTCTTTCACCAGAGACCTCTACCAACCGGTTCCCTCAGTCGGTCGAGCGTCACTCCGTCTTCAGGGCGCGTTTTCTGTCTTCTTCTGTCTTTTTCTCGTGTTCTTCTGTTGTTTTGTGGTTGTTCTCATTTTCATCTGGACTTTCCTGTTGTTCTCAGTGTGGTTTCGAGCCTTCGTCAGAGCTGTTCCTTCCGGTCATAAGTCGTCAGTTGGAGTGGATTTACACTGTTTTAACGGAAAAGTGACCAGTTTTTCCTTCGCTAGAGACCTCAGAAAACCGGTTCACTCCGTCGGTCGGGCGTCATTCCGACTTCAGACCACGTTTTCTGTCTTCTTCAGCTTTTTTTTCTCGTTTTGTTTTGTTGCATTGTTATTCTCAGTTTCGTCTGCGTATTCTTGTGTTCTCCTCTACATCTTCTCTTCGCTGCCGTTTCGGTCTTCCGTTAGTGTTCCTCGCCAGCCAGCCCAGTCACAGGACCGCGCTTCTGCTTTCTCTTATAGGGCAAATAATACACGTAAAAGAGGTGTGTAATTAATTTGAACAGTTCTCACCTTTCGTTTTGAATAACAGCGCTAACTAGCTAACTAGTTAATTCATCGGTATAGGAGAGAATCCATAGTTTAACGAAATTTTATTGCAACAACCAGTTCTCACCGTTCCTATGGCATAATATAGATACACTTTAAGGCACGGGTAAAACGTGAGCACTTGGTTGACGAATATAAAATGTTACAAATGGTTTATAACGTGTCTAAGTAGAGTAACGCATTTTCTGTTGTTTGGAGGCACAAAAGCTGTTGACGTCAATCGAAAAATATTTGCACTTTCATTATCATTCTCATTCTCATTATGTTGATTATAACTCACTGATTGCATAATTATGACCAACCAACTGCACGTCTTGGTAAACTTAAAAAACAATTATTATTCACCTCTTCGGTACTCGGTTGACGACTATATAGAGTTTTCCTCCAGGATTTTAAGGTGTCTATGGAGGGGCTTAATAACCCAGTGTCCAACGATGTTTAATGGCTACGAAAATTTGAGTAAGATACGTTTGATGGTGGGAAAATGCGTCGCCCAAAATATATGTGTGCTTAGGTTAGAACGATGCAGTGTCTTGTCAGCATGGGGGTCCGCAGGAATTTTTCTGGTGGGGGAAAATTTCTATGGGCAAAATTTTCTGGGGGCGGCAAAATTTTTTAGGAGGAGCAAATGACGTTTTTTACATAGAATAGTTGACTTACCTAAATAATTAAGTGTTTTTAACATTGAAAATCGTATTGGAACTGTGAGGAGAATAATAATAATAAAAGGATTTTTGTAAAATATGTTAGATACCGTTCAACCGTATGTAAGGCCAAAATTATCCAGTGTTTAACGACCTCTTAAGGTTGCCAGCGTCGTTGACGTCAACCTTTGTCTTACAGGGACACTGGTGATGGAGAGGTCATCTTTGTTTAACGATGTTGTATGGTTACGATGATGAATATTTTGAAAAGTTCTCACCGTTTCTACGATATAATACAGTCCTATTATCAAACTAATACAGATTGGATGGATGGCCCCAGAATTTAACGACATCTTATGGCAAGAAAACCCGTTGACGTCGACAGAAATAATATTGTTTTGAACAGTTCTTACCGGTCCTATTGCAAAATATAAACTTATGAAAAAATCCAGCTTAAAACTTGTGTAGACATGGTTGACAAATATACACTGTGAGCCATAAAAAACCGGGCCACTTTATGTTTAGCTATATCTCTGTCATTTCTTTATCGATTTTTACACTTTTTGCATTATTTTAAACAGGAATCAATACTCTAAAGAGCAGAAATAAACATTATCGATTTAGTCCTACATGTATGCTAAACTTGTCTTGCGAAACTGAAGACACTAAAAAACACGTGAGAATCGATAAATGCTGCATTTTTACTACTTAAATGCAAACAATTCTTCAGTGCCTTTATTTGTTTAAAGTTTGTGTTCAAAATGACTTCCTTTTTCACGTACACATTTTGCCAAGCGACGTCGCCACTGATCAATTGCAGTGTCAATAAGATGTTGTTCCAGATCGTTCCAGACGGATACGAGACACTGCCGAAGTTCATCAGTGTTCTGAATGCGCTGTTGGTACACGCGCTGTTCCATAATGGACCAGATGGAATAATCGAGTGGATTTAGGTCAGGCGAATTGGGTGGCCACATCTCTGGCCCTATGAAGTATGGTGCATTGCGAGACAGATACTCAATTGTTTCACGAGCCCGATGCGCCGGAGCTGAATCTTGTTGGAAAATGAACATGTCGCCAGCAATGTGGCGCATTTGTGGCAACAAATGTTGTGCTAGCATCACGTCTCGATAATATTGGCCATTGATTTTGGCTCCCGGGTCAACGAATATAACCTCTGTGCGACCGAGTTTCGAAATTCCCACGGAAACCATGAGCGACTTGCTGAATGTTGTCTTGGTACGCAACAGACGGTCTGATGAAATCTGTTTCTTTGACACTGAACGAGGCACATAAAGACGATCGTTTTGAGTGTTTGACGGCGCAGCAACTGTAAATAACTTTTCATCAGTGAAGAAAATGAAACCGACATCCGATACTGAGAAACGCTGCAGCAATTGTCTAGCTCGTACCAAACGAGATTGACGATTAGCGGTGGTCAGTTCCTGAGCCCGTCGTCTTTTTAAGCATTTCAGTTCCAAATCGTTATGAATAATGCGTCTGACCGTCGTTTGTGTAAGATTCAGCTCTCTCGCGATTTGTCTGGTTGAAAGATGTGTTTTAGGCTTGTCTTCCTGGCTCTGAACCAATTCATTGACGGCGGCGATATTATCTTCAGTTCGCGACGATTTTGGCCGACCACTTCCCGCAGCGCGTTCAACTGAACCGGTAGTTCTCAACTTTCGCAGAAAGTCATCTAATGTTTTTCTTTTCCAATTCTTGTTCGGAAACTCCTTAATTAATCGTCTAGAAGAATAATTTTTGCATTCCCGCAGATTTTTAATTAAAATTTTATCCTCAAAACTCAACATTTTAAAATTTTAACTCAAATTTTCAACCATCAACTTTATTTACATTATGCTGCGAAACGGATATGACGTCATCCGCGCAAGTAAATAAGTAAATCGTAGAGATTTAATTTTTCTTTCAAACGACACAAAAACTATAAAAAAATTTAAAATACCGACCGCGATATAGCTAAACATAAAGTGGCCCGGTTTTTTATGGCTCACAGTGTATAATGTTTGACACAGTTTTTAAGGTGTCTATGGACAACAACGCATTTTCCAGTGATTAGCAACTATAGCAACATCTCATAGCACAAAGGCTGTTGACGTCTTTCAAAATTCTTACATTTCTCATTCTCAATCACTGTTTGTAATTAGACCAATTAACAATATACATTCATAAATACATCGATTGGGAGGCGTGGGCCTTTGAGCAGCCCATGATCCGCGCTAGTATTATCTTATTACAGGCAAAAATATAAAAGTTTTAACAGTTTACTTGGAAAAACTATTCAATTTACGGTAGCTTTAATCTTACCGGAAGGCAATTCTTTTGTACTCGATAACCCTAAAGGAGAAGAACAACCAAGAACAAGAATTAATCTGTAGACAGGAACTACAATTGCTCTGAATCCTAATAGCATCAAAGGCCGTTGACGTAGGTAGGACTAAATTGAGAGTGACCTGCAGAGATATGTAACTACTTATGTTTTAGAGTTGTCGAATATATAGCGTCACTTGGCAACGTTTTAAAGGTGTCTAAATATAGCTTCAAGCTATGAAACTTTTACAGCAGCAAAGGCCGTATACGTTTAGGCCTATGGAAGAATTTCGGTGCTGTTCTAATTACTTAAATCACTACAGAATAAAATGACGTCGAGTAATTTCCAGTGTTTTATGACATCTTATGACTGCCAAGGTCGTTGATGTCGATAATTTCTCTCCTAATGCTTAAAATGATGTTAAGATATCTTTATTTATGAACCAAGCATCCGTAACAAAGACGATCAACATTTCTGAACAAATGCACAACGTCTTTATAAATCTAGAATATAGGATTAAAATGTCAAAAAATGTTCACAAATAGTTTTCGTTGATTAATGTTCATTGCAAAGTCCATGTCAGGGTTGTAAGTTCTAAAAACACGTTAATGGTTAGTTTCTACTTAACGACACTGTGTCTTAACAAAGATGATTAGAGTCGCCCTCCTCCTCTCTCCAGACTTGGGACTGGCACTACCACTGACGGAATTAACAGTACCATTGCTTGTTTTCCAGGTTTCAACGTCATTTTATGACAATAAATAAAGGCCGTTGCCGATAATTTTTTAATTTCTTTTGTAATTCCTTTGTAAATGTAAATGCAAACGGAAACAGGTTTTCTGCAGTTCTGAATACAATGATATTGGTTTTCATTCTGATGTAACATTGATAGTAGGCTATCAATGTCTTCAGAAAGGTTACATTTCAATTTTTCAGTGCGATTTTGAAAGATTTTTCTTAAAACCGCATCATAAATACTAAGATACATTTAAACTTACATTGTTAATTTAACACAAATTCTAAGTTAGATCATCTATTGAATTCCAAATCGTAGAGAATAACTTTGACTAGACTAACCTTTGGCTGTTTAACCAGAGTTTCGTCACCTTCCCCGTCACAAGGTGGCTGAAAGGAACACGTGTTTATTTCATAGTTAGAGCGCATAGACAACATCATCATCTTCGTCGTCATTATCATCATCATCATCATCATCATTGATCAATCAATCAATCGGTCAGTTGATCATAATATTAATTATTTCGTTATCGTTAATTAAATTAGCTTGTTAGTTTAATTTAATCATATACTTATTTCTTTTGCTTATTTATATATGCTTCACAAACAATGAAACTTATATGCAAGCAGATTAAATTAACCTTTGCTGTTAGACATGTAACTGGGTCAATAAATCGTCATTAAAGCCTGTGTTGATATCAATCTGCTTACTGTTCCTATCCACAAGAGAGTTTCCAGTTTAAATGGTAGGCCTACTAGAAGGCACTATAGTCTCACGCGGGACAACCGCTGTTATTCCCAGCTTCTGGAATTACTACAACGATTTGGTGTTCCAGTTTCCTGCTGTTTTGACTTTCATTGTTATTATAACAAATATTATACTTATGATTGTGTATAAAATACTATACCACGCATGGCACGCAAGCCAAACCCTCCGTATATTTGATCCTGCCTCGACTTGCTGAATCTTGTGAAGAGTAGGGAATAAGAGTACATCGCATCCTGAATATAAACAAAATGTTCAAACTCAAATGGGTCTAGCGAACCATTAAACTGTGAACACGTATGAACCTGCTGCCAGTGGAGATATGCAAATATCACTTCCACAACTCAATTCGAACCCATCATAGGCTACCTTCTGTACTGAACCTTCTGATAAGAATAGTCCTCGACCATTCATAGCATTCATAGTATTCATCAAACACTGCTACTAATTTTCTTATTTTTCTCTCTTTTGGACAGCACATATATGTTCCGACACATAACAGAGAACATTCGGCTCTTGATGTTATCATACATATATGACATTGTGTCAGTCCAAACCTCTCTATCTCCACCCCAGAGCAACCTGTAGATACATGTACATATAATTATGTTTGTATGTATGCTTAGCTTAACAGTGTCAAATATACACAGTCACCATACTAGATGTAGGCCTTATGATGATTATAGGAGAATCTTTGTTCGAAATAACACTCGCAAATTTGCTATGAAATCCCAAGAACCTACTGTATGATATGGAACAGTCTGCCCAAGGATATTGGCACTGCAACGAGTTTTATTCTGATAACTTTTGCGTGCACGCACAGTTGAACTTGGTAAGTACCGGTAGTTAAAAATTAATTTTCATTTTTATTCTATTTTGTATTCTGTTTTTCTTTTACTCTGTTCGAGCACTGATTTATCCAGTATCCAGACCTCAGTGTATCAGTTATTCCCAAGAGTTGATTAACTAAGCCATCTACACAATACCACGGATTAGTAGGCCCATACATAAATACATACATGCATGCATCCATGCAAACACACATACATACATACCTACACATACATATATGCATATATACATACATGCATACATACATACAAACATACATACATGCACACATACATACATACATGCATACATACATACATGCATACATAGATACATACATACATACACACATACATACATACATACATACACATGCATATTTGCATATATACATACATACATGCAAACACACATACATAAATGCACACATACATACATCCATGCAGAAACACATACATACATACACATACATATATGCATATATACATACATTCATAAATACATACATGCATACATTCATACATACCATACATACATACATACATACATACATACATACATACATACATACATACATACATACATACATACATACATACATACATACATACATACATGCATACACGTCATATCAAGCCATACTTATTACGATGCAGACGTAGACGTATTCTGGCGCTACATAAACGCTAACCGTTGTTCCATAAAGACATCTGGGTTCCTGTCGTTGACGGCGCAGTTCCATCTCCGGTCGAGGGCGCTCTTGCTCTGAATTCTCTCGTCACCGACTCTCATCACCAAGATGGCGAATTTGTCCTTCTGAATGGTAAACTGCCCATCTACAAAAACCAAATAGTATTATGATTACTACTACTACTACTACTACAACTACTACTACTACTACTGCTACTACTACTACTACTACTACTTCTACTACTACTACTACTACTACTACTACTACTACTACTACTACTTCTACTACTACTACTACTACTACTACTACTACTACTACTACTACTACTACTACTACTACTACTATTACTATTATTATTATTAGGCCTATTTTCATAATTATTATTATTGTGTTTGTTATTATTATATTGTTGTTGTCGTATTTATTAAGTGCCACCACCTACCGACCACGTATGAGTCATATGGCGTGAAGGACTTGCTCCTGGTTTTTGATCGTTGAGCATCTCACTGGAGGATCGAACCCGCACACTCCACGTTACAAGGCGAGCATTCAAACCCTTCAGCTACGATGTCACACATCTCGTCATTTCGTTGAACTTTGTTCCGATGAGTCTTTTAAGAATATTTTAAGTTAAATGTGTTGAAATCAATATTCAAACTCAGGTCTAACGGTATTAACTGGACGATCTTGTTTTATAGTTGTTAGAAAACATAGAAAATTATTCAGATGGTAAGATACAACATCTGGTTTCAACAGCAGAACTACATTGGTCAACATGGAAAAAGCTATTATGAATCCATAATTATATTTATTAGATAGATGGCGGTTTGTCAACAACTTGAACAACGAAGTCAATTCGCAAGGTGGCGCCAGTAAAGTAAGGACGCTTGAGCCAATGGCATCGCAATTCCATATATTCAAGAGATGTCGCCGCTAAGAAGTATCTGAACTAGTACTACCGTGGAAAGCCTGTGATAGTAGGATGTTGTTACCTCGTTTAAGGATGACTGGAATGTCGACGCAGGTTTTTGCTTCGATGAGTCCACGATGGGTCTGGACCTGGTAGGATTCGGGTGATGTAGTTTTTATCTAACAGAAACATCAAAAATGTTATCAGCTATTTATTTATTTAAACACTTATTTATTTTATTTAATTTATTATTTATTTATGTTTTGCGTATTTATCTATCGTGTATTTGTGCTTTATTTATATATTTATTTAGGTATTTGTTTATTATTTATTTATGTCTTATTTATTTATTTACTTATTTATTTATTATTGATTAATATATTTTTTAATTTATTTATTTAACCCAAAGGATTATAGTAAGGTAAGGAATAGCATTTATGTTAGAGAGCAATTTCTGCCCTCTGGTATTGATTGACCAGTGGTCGCCCATGTCTAGTTTGATGCATAATTATGTTGCTAGCCATCAATTCTGGAAGGGTCCCTGCTGGCGAGGCTGTACGTGTGTGCGCGAACCAACCAGTGCTGAATTTTACGTTTATATGAGCAGTGGAAATTTTATATAATGGAAGGCTAAGACACGTGCACAGGCGCCGAACAGATTGGGAGTGAAGGACTTACTCAAGGTCATTACAGAGCAGCCGTCTCGGGGAGGATTGAACGACTACTCCACGCGCTACAAGGCGAGCGCGCCAATCAGTAACTGCTTCCAGTGTTTAAGGACATCTTTTGGCTGCTAACGGGCCGTTAACGTCAACTTAACCTTACTATTGCCTTCTATAGGCCTTTATACTGTACATAGATTATAGAAAGCAATGACCTTGCCCTGCCAGACTGTTAGTAGAGGATTGAAACCAGAGTTTAACGACATCGTAAGGCAACAAAGGCCGTTGACGTCGACAGAAATTATTTAGAAATTATTCTGAACAGTACTCAACGTTTGTGTGCCATAATACAGAACCACTTTCACTTATATGGCGAATATAAAGTGCGCTGTAATCAAGGCTTCTGGCGTCAAACATCTAGTCGTCTTCGTTTTACTGCAAGCGCGTCAACACGTAAAGCGATTTTTATTTATTTCTGCATTTCCTCGAACAGAAACTTCGAATATCGTTGGAAATTTAATGTCAATTAGTTAGATATTTAATCATGTCACGCATTTTGATTATTTGTCAGAACTTATAAATGTTAATAATTGAAGTCTCGAACGTTTTGATTCTATCGTCGTGATCGATCGCTTCTTTGCGTTAAGCTGTGATTAAACTGTGGAAAGCACTGGTGAAATGGAGACGGTAACCGTGCCCAAGCAGATGTAGTATCGGTGAACAACTTTTTAAAGGTGTCTAAACAGTGCGCTGTAACCAATCGGATATTAATATAATATATATGTATATTAAATAATATATATATTATTTAACGACGCCTGCGCAACAAGGTCGATGGGCGTTGGTGACTAAGACTCTAGAATCTAAAACAAATAATGTTCTTAGTTATACAGTAAACAGACTAAGTTCGTTTCAAGATCCGCGTAAGATTTTATCAAGTTTTTTCCTGTCAAACAGCTACAAAACGAATTGGCTACCGCGTCCAATCCAGTACATATTGAAATTCGTTGCTTTGTTGCTGTATATAACGCGAGTTTAAAGCGTTTTTAAAGTGTCTACAAACCTCTGATGACGTGTTAGAGTTCCTGGGTAGTGGCGGACTTCATGTATATAATGAATTGGTTGACGCCGTTTTTAAGGTGTCTAAAGCGCAAAGGTTGGTCAGTCACCTCGTAAGAGGTAAAACAGGAAGGTGACCTGACCGACGTTCCAGGACGGAGGTGCGGGCCCGGCCTGGGCTGACCAACCAAAGACCTCCGTGCCCACCTTCTCGTGGTGCGAACCGTTAGTACCCTCCCCAAGGGGAGGCGAACGAACGGGCACGGCAGGCAAAACCAGAGGAAGGCAATGGCAAACCACCTCTGTAAATCTGCCAAGAAAACTGTCATGGAAGACAAAACTCATGGAAAAACGATAATCACTGATGGCGAGACACCCAGGCCAGAGAGTGATTCAAGAGCTACTGGGGAAGAGCTGAAGGATGATCTGGTGAAGAGACGGCATCATGAAGTAACGGCATTAAACCCGCAAGGAAGTGCAGTAACTGATTCAGTCGAGGAACACCAGCTCAACCTGAGCTGTAAAACCCAGCTGAGACTGGGGACATGGAATGTCCGGAGCATGCAGATAGGGAAGCTAGAGGTGATAAAACGAGAGATGAAGCGTTTGGGGCTGGCGGTGCTGGGCCTGAGTGAGACTCGATGGCAGGGGCAGGGACACTTTAATTCTGGGGAGTACAGAGTGATGATGTCAGGACCAAGCGATAGCAGAAGGAATGGTGTGGCAATGGTCTGCGACAAGAGGAGTGCAGCAGCAATACTGGGCTACGACACGGTTAATGATCGAATCATGAGCGTAAGGTTCAGGGGGAAAGTGATTAACACTACTGTCATCCAGGTGTATGCACCTACGTCGACGGCGGACGAGAAAGATCGAGAAAGTTTCTACAATGAGCTACAGAGGAAGATAGATGGAGTTCCAAAAGGCGACACTTTGGTGATCATGGGGGACTTCAATGCAAAGGTAGGGAGATCGGACAAGATCGAGTCAGCGATTGGAAGACATGGGCTGGGAAAACGGAACGATGCAGGAGAAAGGCTCATCGACTTTTGTGAGACAAATGAACTGAGGATCATGAACACATGCTTTGAGAAGACAAAGAGAAGATTATACACCTGGACTTCGCCGGATGGGAAACACAAAAATCAAATAGACTATGTGATGGTAAAACAGAGATGGAAGAGCATGGTGAGGGATGTACAAACGAGACCGGGAGCGGATTGTGGATCGGATCATGAACTGCTGGTGGCTACCCTTAAGTTGAAACTTAAGAGACTCAAATTGGGGGAACGCCTGACTAGATACGAGTGCAAAGGGATCATTCCTGAGTACAGGGACGAGATAAAGAACCGATTTGAGGCACTGATTTTGGTTGAAGCGACTAGTGCTGATGATATGTGGGAAGGAATGAAGAAGGTGATACAGGAGGAAGCGAACATTCACGTACCAAAAAGACAAAAGAAGACGATATCACCGTGGTTATCGTCGGATGCAATCAAGATAGCAGAAGAAAGGAGAAGTGTGAGAACAACAGGAAACAAAGACCTAGTCAAGGTGCTGAACGGGAGATTTCAGAAGCAGGCAAGGAAGGATAAAGAAAGATACTTGAACGATCGATGCAAAGAAATGGAAGAACAGGGAAAAAAGGGAAGAACTAGAGAGATGTTTGCGGAAATGAGGAAAATCACTGGCAAGTTCACACCACGGAACGGCTCATTAAGAAACGGGAATGGCGGAATAATATGCGATAAAGAGGAAGCAAAGAACAGGTGGAGAGAATATACGGAAAATCTCTACAAGATCGATGACAGAGTGGAGGAAAACGAAGAAGCGATCACAACTGATTACGTCAAGGAACCAAAGATCATGGAAGCAGAGGTGGAATGGGCAATTACACAAATCAGAGATAACAAGACCCCAGGAGCAGACGAAATCCCTATTGAGCTGATCAAAGCAGCTGGAGATGGAGTGATAAGAGAGATAACAATTCTGTGTAATCTGATTTGGGAGACTGAGGAGTGGCCGAAGGACTGGCAAACATCGATCTTTATACCCATCTTTAAAAAAGGAGATGCTAAGGAATGCGAGAACTACAGAACCATTGCGCTAATATCTCATACGAGCAAGATACTCCTAAAGATTATCCACAAAAGGATGGAAGACACGATAGAGAGAGAGCTGCCGGCAAATCAAGCAGGATTTAGAAAAGGGAGAGGCACAAGAGACCATATTGCAAACCTAAGATGGATAATGGAAAGGCAGAGGGAATATGGACAAGAGGTACATCTTTGTTTTATAGATTACAGCAAGGCATTCGACTGCGTTGATCATGCTCTGCTGTGGAAAACACTGAGTGAAATGGGCATACCCATGCATCTGATAACTCTCCTCAAGAACCTGTATGGCAATCAGGTGGCGGTGGTCAGGACAGAACATGGCGACACTTCAAGTTTTCGAATAAAGAAAGGGGTCAGACAGGGATGTATACTATCACCATACCTATTCATTCTATATGCAGAAAGGATAATGAGGGAGGCAGGTTTTGATGATGAGGCGGAGGGTGTGAGGATAGCTGGAAGGATAGTGAACAATTTAAGGTATGCGGACGACACAACACTGCTGGCGGAAAAAAAGGAGAAACTGAAGGATAACATCAGAAGCAGTGATATTTTACTTCTAAAAATAATTCCTAATTCAGTTCTAATTCAGTTCTGAGCTCTTGAATTTTACTTCTAATTCTAATTTTACTTCACAAATAATTTTACTTCTCATTCCTATTTTAGTTCTCAAATAATTTTACTTCTTATTTTAGTTTTTCAAATAATTATTAATTCCGCGCTGTAAAAGTTTGCATCACTTGCATGCAGAAACGCGCCAAACTTGTCTTGAGAAAGAAACAACTGAAGTAAAACAAGGGGTGGAACGTCTAACAATGCAGCATCTATTCCCCTCCCAAGACTTGTAATGCTTTTATTTTTTCTGGCAAGTGCTGTTCCACAAAGTCCGGGATTTTCTCAGTTGGTCCTTGGCATGTAGATCTGCTGTTTCTTCGTCAAAATGAAAAATCCCGATAGCGCATTGGATAACATCTGGCGTAGAGTGCGAGAGGTACAGAGATCGAGTCCCATAGACGGACATGCTTTGTAGGCTGCAATTTGCGCCGTGTATTGCAGGCTGTCTGTTCTGTTAGTAGTTAAGATTTATCGCATAACATGTAGGCCTACATGTACAGCGCAGTGCGTTTGCAGGCGCTTAATTAAAGAATAAATATTATTATTATTATTATTATTATTATTATTTATCTATTCTGTGCTATTAGACAATGAAGACCAAAGAGAAAAATGAATGGTATGCGCCGAGGTTTCCACTGGATTGTGTGTTTGGATGACGTGCAATTTTACTCCCCTTCATCTCAATTTAAGTTAAGCACCACAAGAAGTAAAATGATTTTACTTCTTAAAATAATTGTTAATTTCGTTCATAATTTTAGTTCGGCAAATAATTTCTAATTCAATTCCTAATTTCGTTTTTTCTGCTGAAATAATTCCTACTTTTACTTCTAGTTTTCGTTAACGAAATCATTTATTTTTACTTCTAATTTTAGTTTTCGTTAACGAAAATATCACTGATCAGAAGGCTAAAATGTGCTAGCGAGAAAGCAGGAATGTACTTTAATATAAAAAAGACGAAGATAATGACCACTGAGAAATGGAGTTATTTTGAGGTAGATGGAGAGGAGATAGAGGTGGTATCAAGCTTCTGTTTTTTGGGGGCCATGATGGAGAGTGAAGGTGGATGCGAACGAGAAATACGACGGAGAATTACATTGGGGAAGACGGCAACGCAGGGACTGGAAAAAATATGGAAGGACAAATCAGTGAGTTTGGGAACGAAGACAAGAATTGTTAAAGCAATGATCTTACCAGTGGTGCTTTACGGATGCGAAACATGGACAAAAACCAAGGCATTGGAGAAGAAAATTGAGGCATGTGAAATGTGGATCTGGAGGAAAATGTTGAGGGTTTCTTGGACTGAGAAGAGAACTAACGAGGATATCCTGGAAGAAATAGGACACTGGAGAGGGAGTTTGACGTTGGGGCAGAGAGCGTCCAGGCAGAAGATGTCATACTTTGGACACGTGATGCGTGCAGATGGGCTGGAAAAGGAGATGATGTTGGCGTGTGGGGAGGGCAGAAGGAGGAGAGGACGACCAAGGAGGAGATGGATGGACGAGATACAGGAGGCATTGAAGATGAACATCTCGGAGCTGAGAGAGGCAACGAGAAATCGGAGCACATGGAGAAGGTTGACCATGACAGTCGCTAGGATTCAACGAATCGACAGCACAAGGTGAAAGCGAGCTATTTAGTCATCAATTATTCGGAAAAGATCGCCCTAATAACAGAACTACCCTAAGTTCGTAGGGTAGTTACTTAGTTAGTTGCTGTTTAACGACGCTGTATCACACAAAAATGATTAGCGTCGTCCTCCTCCTTTATCCTTGGCTTCGGACTGGCACTACCACAGATAGAGTACTGACGGAGCTTCGTAGGATAGTGGCGGATTTAATTTACTCGCGGAGTTAATGTATAAATAGGATCGGTTGACAACGTTTTAAAGGTGTCTTAAAAGAGCGCTCTTACAACTGACAACAGACTGTGTCTGACAGGCTAGAATAGGCGAGTTATGCAACAGAGGCGCCTTCATCTGAGACTGACTGACCTTGAAGGCTATTTTTGTGTCTGTTGTGTTCGTAATCGACAGCCAGGCGGTCGGAGGACATGAATCTTTCCCGAAAAACGCTAGAATTCTTTCCGGGCTGAAATTCGTCATCACAATAAATCGTCGTCGTCATCATCAGTCGTATTAATATTAATATTAGATTTTTAGAAACCTCTAAGATCATTATATTCATATATTTATATTCTCCATCCCCGTCATCTATGACGGGGAGGGAGAGGGAGAGGGAGAGGTAGGGCGTATTGGACGTGACCACACGATGCTTGCCCCCTCACCCAGCCGTCAGATCGTGTGCCATATTTAGGGACTGATGTGGGGAGGGAAGGAGTAAGAGATGGAGGCAGTGGCAGGGAGAAGGATGGAGGGAAGGAATGAGAGAGAGAGGGAGAGGTAGGACGGGAGTGAATTTCGGGCGCCTAAGGCCGTTCGCTCGATGCATCGACTGCAGACACTAATCTACCGCAGTCGGCCTACGGCCACTGAAGCAGCATATGGGACTCCAGTCGATGCATCGACCGGGGTCGTACTAGGCCCTATGGCCTCCGAAGCAGCATGAGTCACAGCGTCTACCTTACGACAGATGTATACACAGAGCTTGGAAATTTTTATAATGGTTTAATATTAACATTTTAATATTCATTGTATATTAAAATCAATATTAATCTTGATGCTAATATTAATGTTAAAATTACTATCAATATTATTCACGAGCGCTGGTGGTGTCAGGAGGGTTGTCCAGAGATAATCAAGGGAAGAGCCAGTTACCAGAACCGGACAGAGGAGGTAGACGAGCTGCTTAGGCGTTTCGTTATGAGGGAGAAAGCTTGGTAGGTGGGGAAAGCTGTGAAGAAATGGCCAGATAACATCCTGAGGAGAGGCGCCGTAGGGCGTACACCAACCTGAAAGAACACTCACTCCGATCTTTTTGTAGCCAAACACCTGACTTAAAACATTTTCAAGGGGATGTCATAGGGTTTACGGCAATGGCGCTATAAAAGTAGTTGACCCAATTGCTGGCAATTAGGTTGCACTGACCGTATTCTGGCCAGTTGCGGCCTTCTGTGGGACATCTACAAAAAAGAGTAAAAAGCAAAACGATGACGAAACCGATCTCACTGTCCAATTTAAATCAACGCTCTAATTTATTTACTTTGCTTTATTCGTTATTCACGCATATATGCAATTATTTGCATTTGTATTTTTCGTTTATCAATCAAGAATGACAAGACCACATCTGGTTACAGAGAGTACAACTAAGAAACAATGAATAAATAAATAAGTAAGTTATGGTTTGGATTTAAGGCAGTATAAGAGTCGAGTTAACCTTTATTTATACGTTTAGTTAGTTGCTGTTTAAAAACAATGCTATTTCATAACAGAGATGATTAGCGTCGCCCTCCTCCTTTTTCCACGCTTGGGACTGGCACCAGAAGAGTACGCGAAATGGCCGAGTGAATTGATATGTTTCGAATGTAGAGAAAACTTGAATATCCTACCTTTCCAGTTGGTTGTAGTTTGGTTAACCCTGAGTAGACGAATCGATGACGTCATAAGGTTACAACAATATAAGAAATCGAACAAGATCTGGGCAGACGTCACGCGCGATGTTTGCCTTAACTTTTCATGAAGATACATGTAATGACAGTCTAATGCCCAACACTATAAGTATGTATTGTATAGGTCTATAAGTATGCACGCATGTAATTTTAATGTACGAGGCACAATACATTGTATATATGGAAGCATGCATGCATGTATCGTGTCGTATTTGAAGATTTGTAGATTTGTATGCATGCGTACGTACATTGTCCATGGTACACGTAAGTATGTACGTATAAAATACATTGTGTATTATGTATATAATATGTATGTATGTATGTATGCAGTGCTCGAAATGGACCGGAACGCACCGGAACGCCGTTCCGGTTCGTCAAATGAATTAGCGTTCCGTTCCGGTTCGTCAAATGAATTATTGTGGAAAATACTATGAAATTAACGTGAATGCTCCCATATCTTTGACTAGCGTTCCGTTTCGTAAAATTTTCCATTTCGAGCACTGTATGTATGTATATATGTGCATATGCAATTATAAATGTATTTTTCTACAAATATTTTTCTTAAATAGCGTTGTCGAAACTACCCAAATGCACAGGAAGATGTCCATGCAGAGAGAGTTGGAGAGCTTCACGCGAATATCATCGGGAAATTTAAACTCAACAGAAACCACGAGCAAGTCCTTCTTTACTCGTAATAATTGCTCAGAGCCACCGATTGATGCTTGGTCATTGTGTAGTGACGCTTATTAAATGCGTAATAAATTTAATTAAATAATTTAAGCCAAAATCGTTGAAGGTCTGTATTTCTTAAATGTGATTAGCTGCCATTCACATTCCAATTAATAAACTAAGTGAAAAAAAATCTGTAAGGTTGACACGGACAGACAGACAGACAGACAGACAGACAGACAGACAGACAGACAGACGATGCTGTGTTATAATACGTACATTGTACATGGTATGTATGTACTATAATATAAACTGTATATATACGTATATGTGTAGGAATGACAGACTGACAGACAGGCAGAGACACAGACAGAGACGCAGAGAGACACAGACAAACAGAGACACGCAGATAGAGAGATACAGAGAGAGAGAATTTCATAGATGGAGGATCAAAGTGACTCATTTATACAAAAATTCAAATTAATTTATTCCGAATGACTTTCAAAAAATATCTCACTAAGACAATGTTCCGTTGTAGTTTCAAAGAACCATCCTTACGTCTTTCCCTCCTGTCACATGCGTTTCTTTTCTGGGCTGCTTTCCTTCTTTTTCATTCTCCTCTTTCTCCCTACCTTCTTTCTTTCCATCCTTCCTATCTTCTTTCCTTCCTCTTTCATTCCGTTCTTCGTTAAATTTCTTCCTTTCGTTCCTCTTTCCTAACTTCCTTCCTTCTTTCTTTCCTTCCTTCAATCCATACTTTCCTTCCTTCCTTCTTTCTTCACTCCATCCTTCTGTTAACTTTTCCTCCTTTTTCTTCCTTAATTCCATCCTTCCTTGTTTCCTTTTCTCTTTCCTCACATCCCTTCTTCTTTCCCTTTTCAATATTGTTTCTCTTTCTCAATCTCAATCTCTCGCCGTCTTTCAAGACTTCGCAGTATCTCTATCTCTCATTCATTATTATCGTTTTGTTGCATTCTCCCCTTATTTCCATTTTCTTTAGTCTCATATCCTCCTCTCAATTTCAGTCCCTTTTGCTTTCTCACTGCTTCTCCTCGCCACCTGTCTTTCTCTCGTACCGTCAATCTCTTATTTAAGCACATTGTTTGAATCTTACGCCTAACTTAAATTCTAATCACCATTTGACCTTTCTCTGTAGTGCTTTCTCTTATTCTTCATCTCAGTCTCATCTCTGTCAATCTGTCTGTCTGTCTGTCTGTCTCTGTCTGTCTGTCTGTCTCTGTCTCTCTATCTCCTGTCAATGTCTCGCAATGTTCCCGCCTAGTCGTCTGTCTATCTACAAGTGCTAGTCGTCGCTTGATGTTCACACGTCTGGCAGACGACCTCGCAGCACCAGCGAAACTTGCACTTGCAATTCTGCACCACAGTCACAGGGTACGTCACGAAGCCACGCCCACAGCACATGACGTCACATCCGCTCAACCCGGCCGACCGGAAGTCGCAGGTGCGTCCATTAGTTCCGAGGGATCCCTCTTCGCGGCTGCGCTCGCAGTAGTTGGGCGAGGGCTGAGTGTAGACAAGGCGCCAGGCGTCAGTGTCGATGACCTCGGACCCGCCGCGGTTGGGCAGCTGGACGAGGGTGGCGGCGTCGTAGGCATCGCGCAGGCGGTCGGCCACCTGGACGAAAGGGGGTAGCTTGCGCCAACAGGTGGTTGTCGTGCATGACCCGGACAGACCGTGGCACTTGCAGACGCGACGCAGGTGCCTGGCGCTCGCCTGTAAGGAAGAAAGACAACGAATAGATCGTCAGATTCTTCTCTAGTTTTAGGAAAAGATGAGAGAGCAGCAGGCTTTGTCGTGGCAACAACAGCAACAACAATTATTATTATTATTATTATTATTATTATTATTATTATTATTATTATTAGTAGTAGTAGTAGTAGTAGTAGTAGTAGTAGTAGTAGTAGTAGTAGTAGTAGTAGTAGTAGTAGTAGTAGTAGTAGTAATAGTAATAGTAGTAGTAGTAGCAGTAGTAGTAGTAGCAGCAGCAGCAGCAGCAGCAGCAGAGGTAGTATAATTTCTTTTTTCTTGCCCTTGAGATATAACCCTTTGGGTTTCTAAAATTATTACCACTACTTATACCAGTACTTTCATTAGCAATATCCTCACTATCATCGTTGTCATCATTACCATCGCTAATAAAGAAAGTAATTATGAACAATCTCATAGTAACTCTTGTCGTTGTGTTGTCATCGTCACCATCACTGGAACTATGTCATCATGTGGTCGTGGTCATGATTGTGATGATTATGATCGTGGAGGAGGAGTTCGTGATAGTTGGGGTGATGCTGTTGATGATGATGATGATGATGATGATGATGATGATGATGATGATGATGATGATGATGATGATGATGATGATGATGATGATGATGATGATGATGATGATGATGATGATGATGATGATGATGATGATGATGATGATGATGATGATGATGATGATGATGATGATGATGACGATGACGCGAACGCTGATGAAGATGACGATCATGATAATCGGGAGAGGAGACCCTGACTGACCAGACGTCCAGCTTCGCTGTTGTGCAGTCGAACACTGATGACGAAATCGCTTCCAAACCTCCTTCGATCGACGTCAATGAATTGTTTCGACTTCGTATAAGCAAAGGCAACATAATCCTCACACCCTTTCCACAACCACTTCTCTTCCCTCCCTTCGCCTCCTTCCCCTCGCACTCCATCCTTTCGTATTCGTCCATGACTCCCTACCGTCCTCGTCTCTCTGTCCGGCCTTCCAGCCCTACCGGGTGAGTACCCTATCCCACTGCAGGAACAGTCGATTAGCCGTCCCTTCGAGCAGGAGTCGAAGAGTCGGTGGAAAACTCCGGCGCTTGTGATCGCTCCGATGAAAGCACTTTCTTTGGTACCTAACAAAGAAAAACAATAATGGAACAAAATGTGTTACGTATTATTCACATTTATTACCAAACATAATTAACTTTAACATTGACTTCTGTGGCGCAAAAAAATGCACATTCATTCTGTTTGACAAACCAACTTCGGAGAACGCCGACTGAGAGTAACATATATATATATATATAGACGGAACCAGATAAGACAGAGAGATACAGACAGACAGACAGACAGACAGACAGACAGACAGACAGACAGACACACAGACAGACACACAGACAGACACACAGACAGACAGACAGAGACAGTATGGACAAAGCTCTAGTTACCTCATTGATAAATAGGCGAGAAAGGGAGTAATGTAAGCTGTACAGTGCTTGCCTAACGAAATTTGTCAACGCGGAATGTTATGAACTCAAATTTCTTACCAAACAAGGTCTTGTTTACGAAGCCAGGATCTAAGTCTATGATCGGATTTTCAATGGTAGATAAACTATGATATTATGAAGTGTAAATTATGATACTGCACTGTGACTCTCGAATAAACGTCTCAACTGTTGATGTATGCATGTATGTATGTATGTATGTATGTATGTATGTATGTATGATGTATGCATGTATGCATGTATGTATATATGTATGTGTGTATATATGTATGTATGTATGTAATAAAATTTAAGCGTTATATAAGAAATTGGTACATCTGTGTTTAACAAGGTAGTGCGGTGACATGAGTCAGGTGAGGTGGAAAATTTATGTATGGCATAAAATTTCAGCTATTTTGCCATCTACCTACGAAAAAATATTAAAACTGGTGGAAATTTGACGAAGTTCTGACAGAAACAATTTTGCACAGTTTATTTTGAGACACGGTGTATATACCACATAGCGCTTTCTGAGGTTTCTAAGAGAGAGCTATAGCGTAAACTCATTAACATGCAAACATGCGCAAAATTAAGAATTTTGTTAAACCTCTCTTAACAAAATTTTACGAGAGATTTCTTGGATCGAAGGAATTTTCTGCTCAGGCTAAAACGCGAGTAATGGTCCATAGAAGCCAAACAACAATATTTGTAGCATATCCAGCGCTTTACGACATCTTGCGGCCGCCAGGACCGTAATGTTATTATTGTTATAGTTATTATTATTATTTTTGCCCCGAGGTTTAAATGATCCCACAGATTCCCAAAAAGAATGAACGCTTGAGCGAAAGAGAAAACAAGAATACAAGAGATGATAATATTACTATTATGATTAATATTATCATTACAATTATTATTGTAGCGCTCGTGAATAGGCTGTAGTGCTCGTGAATAGGTTGTAGCGTGCGTGAATAGGCTGGTGTCCTGCGCTTGGCCTTCGAGTGGCGCTTTAGAAGTTTGGAGATTACGATTACGATTACGATTATGATTACTGTTATTGTACAGCTTCAGAGGGCGTGAAGCATGGAAGCTTTTCTTTACCAAGATTTCGTATCTATTATGTATTTACTGTCCGTGAGTAGCAATTGAAAGTTTCTGCGGAATATATGACGTCAAGCAAAAGTGTTTTAACGGTGTCCACTAAGAGCACGGCATTTTTGTAAACGACATCCTGCGGGTCTTACTTTCCGTTTTCTTGCAGCACAAACTTCAACTGTTGATGAAACATAATTATTATTATTATTATTATTATTATTATTATTATTATTATTATTATTATGTCCCTTACGTTGTCTCCATACTTTCAAGGATTCAGCTAATTTACCTCACTATTTACGTCATCATTATTATTATTATTATTATTATTATTATTATTATTATTATTATTATTATTATTATTATTATTATTATTATTATTATTATTATTATTATTATTATTATTATTATTATTATTATTATTATTATTGATCTGAAATTGTTATATTTCGTTGATCGCTGGAAGCGATTTGGTAAAAGAACCGCTGAAAGCCACAGCATTGAACCGCTGGACAGTCACCGACAGTTGTTGAAACAGGTAACTTCTCTCTCGGGCTTCGCCTGTGATCTGAGTGAGGTGGCGGCCAATGTCTGCAATGAGAGCAAGGCCTCTGTTGTTGATGGGGCCAAGCGTTTCCATTATTATTATTATTATTATTATTATTATTATTATTATTATTATTATTATTATTATTATTATTATTATTATTATTATTATTATTATTATTATTATTATTATTATTATTATTATTATTATTATGACTACTACTACTACTATTATTATTATATCATCATCATCATCATCATCATCATCATCATCATCATCATCATCATCATAATCATCAACGTCATCATCATCATCATCATCACAATCATTATCTTTTTTAGCCCCCGAGTTACCTCACATTCCTCCGGAATAAAAAAATTAGAATTCTCTGAAACTTTGCAGATTTTTCTAAGACCAGGTTCGCTATCCCAAACTTGAGGCATGGTGGTTTTCCTTCTGGTCTATATGTCGTCGATGAAACCAAGCAGCAACAGTCTTACTCTTAGAGACCTTGAAAGCCAAATCACCGAAGAATTCCTTCACCGTATCGAGGTACGGCTGCATTTCACGTTCATTTACTTCTTGTTTGTGGCTAGACCGCCAGATAGCGCTGTCGTTCGCATAGAGCGACAGTTTTATGCCACTCATCTGTTCAGGAATATAATTCAATGGTATAATGAAGACGACAGGGCTGATGACGCTGCCCTGTGGAGAACCATTTCCCATTGGAAACGAACTAGACAGAAATACTCCAACTCGGAGACGGATATTTCGGTCGGAGAGGAAGCTGCCGATCCATTTGAACATCTGTCCCTGAATGCCGAGGCGTTCCAGTTTTTCTTATAACTGTCCTTCGTTCCAGATGACGACTCCAGTTGTCATCTGCTCAGCAACAAGCGCTCTCTGGATATCATCTTGGAGACTGATGATGTGGTCCTGACAGCATCTCATCCTTCTCAAGTCGGATTGGAAAAGTATCGATTGAAGTTGTGTCCATGTGCCAACTGAGCCGATCACAAACTAACCTTTACATCAGTTTGCGGGTTTGTTTGGTTTCAGTATCCGTGTTACAAATCTATCTATTCCAGGATAATGGGAGCATTCCCCTGTCCCAGGTGAGATTGTACTCAAAGCGCTTGAAGATTAGGCTGTGGAAGCGTTACTAAGATTTAGTATCTATAGGCATTTACCGTCCATGAGTAGCAATTTTTTTAAACCAAATGTTTATCGTCGTCATATGACATCAAAGGCCGTTGACGACAATTCAAAATTAGGTACAATGCAGTTAAATCAAAGAATTTATCAAGTACAAAAGACATCATTTAAATGTGTCGATAGTAAGTTACTTTGCAATGTCACTAATATTCGTGGTTTACAACGAGTAGCAAATGAACTCTTTTGCGAAATATATAAGGTCAAAAGAAAGTGTTTTAAAAGACATCTTGTGGGTCTTACTTTTTATTGTCGTGCACCACAAACTTCAACTGTTGGTGAAACAGAATCATTATTATTATTATTATTATTATTATTATTATTATTATTATTATTATTATTATTATTATTATTATTATTATTATTATTATTATTATTATTATTATTATTATTACTACTACTACTACAACTACTACTACTACTACTACTACTACTACTACTACTACTACTACTACTACTACTACTACTACTACTATTACTACTACTACTACTACTACTACTACTTTTACTGCTACTGCTACTACTACTACTAATATCTTTTTTAGTTCCGAGTTACCTCAGATTCCTCAGGAATGAAAAAATTTTAGCCGGAAAATTAAAAAAACATTCTGGGATGGCTAGAACTCGTCAACATCCGGCGGGACAAACGTACCTTGGTAGGCTACTATTATTAGTATTGTTATCATCATAGAGTCGGTAATATGTGTTAAAGGTGTCTAAGAGGACCAGCCAATTGAAAACGCTGTGACAACGAAGGGGATGAACGTCGGCCCACTCCTTTCTCCAGGCTTCAACCTACGACTGATAGGAGAATTCCAACAGTTCAACGACATCTGATGGTATCAAAGGCCGTTGACATCGATAGGAACCTTGTTGTGAACAGTTTTCACTGTTCCTGTGGCTGCCTGTATTGTATTTGTTTTGTTTTTCTCTTTTATCCTAAGTTCGTAAATTTGAATTTACAAGTTTTTTTATAATATTCGTGTTTATAGACAAGCTCACTGACAAACCGCAGTAAGTTACATTGAAACAATTGAAACATGACGCTACAATTATGAAGATCTTAATTAACACACGTCTTGACAGCCTGTAAGGCGCCCGCTCATTTTACTGCTGCCACCTGAGAAGTGGAAGGCTGAGTCGACCTAGACAGGGTTTACGGGTATCGAACCGCGACTTTCAAGATCTAATGCTCTTTAGGCCAGAGTGTTACCATTCATCTACCACCATCCCCTCCCCTCTGAAGAGGTAACTATAGCGACTGAACCAAATTTACGATTATCTTGCATCCAAAAATTGCGTTTTAAAAGTGTCTTAGCAGACTTCTTTTACTCTGAATAATAAAAAATCAAGACAATGACTATTGGAAAACAACACGAAAAGATGAGAGTGAGACTAGATAATGAAAAACTGGAGCAAGTCACAGAGTTTGTGTACCTGGAATGTATGACGGTCTGTTTACCCTTGCTACTACAACCGAAATTCGCTTCCATAGTAACCTGTGTATAGGTATTAATTGTCCTGGTATTAATTCTCTAAGTGACGAAGTGTCGTCGGTATAAATTATCTGTGGGACTAAGTGACGCCGGTACGAATAGTCCGGTATTAAGTGTCACGGTATTAAGTGTCACGGTATGTAATGTCGTGCTACCCCTGGAAGGCTTAGTTACGGAACCTGGCTTCTGTACAAAAGACATTAAACGTAGGATTGCCCTGGCATCGGCGATCTTCGACAGATTGAGTAAGATGTGGAGTTGCAGTATATTAGCAAGAACTAAAATTTGTTTGTAGAAATTAATTTGAAATTAGTTTGAACAGTTTTCGCCGTTCGATGGCATAATTCACCTTACCGTCCACTGAAAAGTGAATAACAGTTCAAAGTTGACGACTATATTGCATCTGATATGAGCGTTTTAAAGGTGTCGTAGAACAGTGTTTAAGTTCTTTAGTAATAGTAATAATACGCAGGTGTATGACAATATAAACAAATACCGCTTTTCAAGGCATTCCATCAAATATACTTTTATCACTGACTACATTTCGTGATTCCTATGTTATCGGAATGACAGCTACTGATCCTCCATCCTTTCCATGTATAGGGCCATGTCTTTTATATTTTTCAAACTAATAACAACAGCAACAAGAACAAGAACAACAGCAACAACAACAACAACAACAACAACAATAAGAATAATAATAATAATAATAATAATAATAATAATAATAATAATAATAATAATAATAATAATAATAATAATAATAATAATAATAATAATAATAATAATAATAATAATAATAATAACAATAATAATAATAATAGATTGTTTTATTTTCGAAATTATAAATGTATCATTAATCATTTCTGTCAGGTCTTGATGAGAGCACCAGAATCTGATGACGCGCGGAAGAGCAGGGCATGTTTTAAGGGAAATTTATCACTGCACATGGCGAGCGCCGGAGCGCATAAAAATTATAAATAATTATGAATTATAATTCTTTTCGTGCACAAACAGCGGTTAACAGCCTTTCATCACTGCACATTTTGTGTATCATTGCACGTTAAAACAATCCCTGCGGAAGAGAAGTTCAATGAAAGCTCAGTCTACAGGGCTAACTGGACTCCCGCATTTGCAACGAGTCATGAAGACAACTGCCAAAAACTGTCCGATTTTGGAACAGCGTACAGTTTTGTCTTCTAAATACAGCCTTTGTTTTCATGTATTCGCCAGATAGCGATCATCATCACACGCACGCTTTTTTCTCATATTATACCAGTCTTGTTGTCAAGACCTTAAACCTCAAGACCAAGACCAAGACCAAGACCATGAACCTCAAGACCAAGACCAAGACCAAGACCTTGAACCTCAAGACCAAGACCAAGACCAAGACTTTGAACCTCGAGACCAAGACCAAGACCAAGACCTTGAACCTCAAGACCAAGACCAAGACCCAATAAATCGCAATCAGGTCAAGACTTCTAAAATTGTCAAGTCGGAATATTCGCTATTTTAATGAAAACATGAATCTTTTATTTTATTCAAGCAAATTAACTTTAAGTGCAAACTGCAGAGAAATCCGAATTTGTATTCAAAAGTCCTTCATGCAAACTATTATTCCAAATGCCTTTGTATTTTATAAAAACCAATTCGTTCAGAATTTTCTGACCAAGACGTGCCTGTGAGGCCTCATAAAAATTCCGCAATGTGAAAAAATACGTTCTATAGATGCTGAAGTCGCTGACACAAACACAGAAGCTTTTCAAGCACTGGATGTAAATGTACAGATAGTGAGTCCTTTTGAAATCTTCCCATGGTTTGTCATACCGTCTGATACAGAATAACTGTTGCTGCTGCCAATGGGTTTTCCTGACCAACAAGACTTGTATCCATCCATAGATATTGGTCGTATGATGCAAGCAGGCTTGATACAGAATTCTTGAGTTCTGTTAAATGACTGTTCATATTGACAGCCGGTCTTGGTCTTGGTCTTGCGAGACCAAGACCAAGACTTTGAACCTCAAGACCAAGACCAAGACCAAGACCTTGAACCTCAAGACCAAGACCAAGACCAAGACCTTGAACCTTAAGACCAAGACCAAGACCAAGACTTTTAAAAACGAACTCGAGTGCACTCGAGACCAAGACCTTGGTCTCGAGGACAACAAGACTGTATTATACGCAGGATAGCGTCAGCGTTCATCAACACATTCGAAACTATATGTTTGAAAAAAGCTGATGCTTTCGATAAGTAGGCTATTTAGAAGGATTTATAGGAATATTCAGAACTTTACATTACATCCCGAGAAATTAGATTAAATTCGCTTTTAAGTCTCATATAACAGTACCGGCCTTAGGATATTTTAAGTCTCATATAACAGTACCGGCCTTAGGATATTTTAAGTCTCATATAACAGTACCGGCCTTAGGATATTTTAAGTCTCATATAACAGTACCGGCCTTAGGATATTTTAAGTCTCATATAACAGTACCGGCCTTAGGATATTTTAAGTCTCATATAACAGTACCGGCCTTAGGATATTTTAAGTCTCATATAACAGTACCGGCCTTAGGATATTTTAAGTCTCATATAACAGTACCGGCCTTAGGATATTTTAAGTCTCATATAACAGTACCGGCCTTAGGATATTTTAAGTCTCATATAACAGTACCGGCCTTAGGATATTTTAAGTCTCATATAACAGTACCGGCCTTAGGATATTTTAAGTCTCATATAACAGTACCGGCCTTAGGATATTTTAAGTCTCATATAACAGTACCGGCCTTAGGATATTTTAAGTCTCATATAACAGTACCGGCCTTAGGATATTTTAAGTCTCATATAACAGTACCGGCCTTAGGATATTTTAAGTCTCATATAACAGTACCGGCCTTAGGATATTTTAAGTCTCATATAACAGTACCGGCCTTAGGATATTTTAAGTCTCATATAACAGTACCGGCCTTAGGATATTTTAAGTCTCATATAACAGTACCGGCCTTAGGATATTTTAAGTCTCATATAACAGTACCGGCCTTAGGATATTTTAAGTCTCATATAACAGTACCGGCCTTAGGATATTTTAAGTCTCATATAACAGTACCGGCCTTAGGATATTTTAAGTCTCATATAACAGTACCGGCCTTAGGATATTTTAAGTCTCATATAACAGTACCGGCCTTAGGATATTTTAAGTCTCATATAACAGTACCGGCCTTAGGATATTTTAAGTCTCATATAACAGTACCGGCCTTAGGATATTTTAAGTCTCATATAACAGTACCAGCCTTAGGATATTTTAAGTCTCATATAACAGTACCGGCCTTAGGATATTTTAAGTCTCATATAACAGTACCGGCCTTAGGATATTTTAAGTCTCATATAACAGTACCGGCCTTAGGATATTTCGGGCCCCGTGCACAGTATACTGTACGCCCCCCCTCCCCCGTGACACAAGTCTAATTGTTTTTCATTGCCAATAATTTTATTTTAGAAGATTGTTATCAAGTAAAACAAGTACAATTTAACTATACACGAGCATAATGGATTTTACAGAGGAAGTTGCGTTTAATTTTACTGACAAAACAGAAGATCTATTCGAAACCATGATGTTATTATTAGGGTGTCTCGTTCGTGTTAATTTTCTGTGACGTTTTCGCCCCCCCCACCCCCACCCCAAGTTGAGGCCCCGTGAGACCGCACGGTTCGCACGCCCCTAAGGCCGGCACTGGTTATTATATAGATGCTATGTTATGTAGAACTGTTTTGAAGAACTGCTATTAAGAACTGTCACGAAGAACTGTTATAAGGAACTGTAGTGAAGAACTGTTATAAAGAACTGTCATTAAGAACTGTCATGAAGAACTCTCATTAAGAACTGTAACGAACAACTCTCATTAAGAAGTGTCACGAAGAACTGTTACAAAGAACTGTCATGAAGAACTGTCCTTGTTATTCTAAGATGCGATAAGATCGGAATTGGAGGAACGTCTTACCAGGCAGTCGTTCGAGCAGCTTCTTCATTGACCGTCTATCGGTGGAACAGTTCCACCGGCGATCCTGGAACTGGAACCCACACTCGTCCATCGCCAACCTTACTCCGTGCGGAACCTCGTCAACCACTTCCGGATCATGTAGACAGATGTCGCGTTGTCTTCCTCCGATAGCACGTGACTTTCGACAGATCGTCTTCCGGTCAAGCACCAACTGACCTCCGACTGCCCTTGTATACGATAAAGTAGCGCAAAGTAAGTTAAAAGTAATCTTAATTAATTTAATTTAATCCAATGTAATGTCGCTGACTATTCTTGTAGCGCCTTTAGTGAACATGCACATGCACAGACAATGTCGTCGTCATAATTGCAGAAGGATCTGGAATAATTAATAGTATAATTATAATTATAATTAAAATTAACATTAAATTTACAGTTTTAAAAGTATATTTTTTTGACGCAAATGGTACAGCTGGTGACTCTTTAAAGTGTGCAGTTAATCTGGATTGTGTAGTGCGAAATATGAATACTGAAAGCTTAGCTGAAGTCATCTACACACGACTCAACTCGAACTCACGAAATTTTACTTACTATTCAAGTATGCAGTTTGAAAGTTTGAGGAAGAGTGCGCTGTTGACATTTCTGAATATTTTAGTCGCTGAATGCAGAAATATTATAAGACACAATGTCAACTCGACAGTGCAGTGATATAGTAGTTTATATAATCAAATATATAGACTACATTATAGCAGTTCTGGTGTTCTAATGTTGGGAATAGAACTAGGCCTATAATGAATAGCATAGGCGTAATTTGTGGGGGGTACGAGTGGTACCCGTACCCCCACTTTTTGGACTGGGGTACTGTACCCCCCACTTTTTAAACAATGCCAATCAATATTTTATTATTATGCCTTCTCAGAGAACGCAGTCACCACCATAAGTACGAAAAATCTTAGATACACAGGTAAATCGAGAGCCAAACTTAATGAGAATACTGGCAGGGAATATATTCAAAACGGGCGCCATGCGAAAAGCTAAGGTGGAGAAGAAATTGGTACCCCCCACTTTTAGACCAAAGTATTGGTACCCCCCCCCCACTTTTTAGACTAAAGTTACGCCCCTGATGATTAGCAGTATAGTGAATTGTCGTGTATGAAATTGTAGTCTAGTAAATTGTAGTGTAATGAATAGTAAAGTAGTTAATTGTTACACAATTAAATGTTATGTAGTTAATTGTTATGTAGTCAATTGCTATGTAATTAATTGTTATGTGGCGAATAGCAGTATAGAGAATAGTAGTAAATAGTAGTATAGGTAATAATTGTTATGTAGTTAATTTTTATGTTGTTAATTGTCATGTAGTCAGAGGCGTCTACACTATGGAAACCTTGGAGCAAATGCTCCATCCAAGAAACAGGAGGGAAGATCTGTCACCATTAATGGGGGAGGGAAGGGAAGGGGAGGGAAGGAGGAGGGGAGGGGGTAGGAAGTTGCTCTAATGACTTCAGAGGATATACCCCCTGCATACGTAGTTAATTGTTGTGTAATTAATTGTTGTGTAGTTAATTGATGTGTAGTTAATTGTTGTGTAGTTAATTGTTGTGTAGTTAGTTGTTGTGTAGTTAATTGTCATATAGGTAAATTGTTATGTAGTGACCTACAATGTGGTAATCTATGGAGTAATCTATAGAGCAGCAAACAGCAGCGCAAGATTGTATGGCTAAGCAATACAGCCATACACCAATACAGCGCAATGTCTCCGATTATTTGTACGGCGTCTTTCGACAAAAGAGCCACGAGATTAATCGTTCTAAACTGGACGGGTCAATTATAAGAGAAAGCGCCACCTCTCGACAGATCACATAACTGGAGACAGCGGGCGCCGTTGAACGGGTCTCTGATACGCCGTTCACACTTCAAAGGAAGCCGCGACAGGGCGGCGAGTTTGATCTCCGGGGAATTAGAACCGAAGAAGAATGTGCCCTTCATGGTTATACGTCGGACGAAATCAGAATCCACTTGAGACCGGTCTTAACCGGACCAAACCGGATTCATGGGTCTCAGAAGTATATGTTGATTCACGAGAAAAGTATCAATATTTAGCCATCGTCTATCGGTCTGCCTCCTCGTCTGTATATTTATTTATCTGTCTGTCTGTCTGTCTGTCCATCTGTCTGTCTGTCTGTCTGTCTGTCTGTCTGTCTGTCTGTCTGTCTGTCTGTCTTTCCATCCGTTCGTCCGTCTGTCCATCTGTCTGTATTATAATTATTATAATTATTATTATTACTGTTGTTGTTGTTGTTGTTGTTGTTGTTGTTATGATGGTAATGATAATAACAATGACGATGATAACAATAATGATGAGGAGGAGGACGAGGAGGAGGAGGAGGAGGAGGAGGAGGAGGAGGATAATGGTGATAATGATGATGATGATGATGATGATGATGATGATGATGATGATGATGATGATGATGATGATGATGATGATGATGCTGATGATGATGATGATGATGATGATGATGATGATGATGATGATGATGATGATGATGATGATGATGATGATGATGATGATGATGATGATGATGATGATGACGATGATGATGACGATGATGATGATGTTTGAAACCTGTGTAGGCCTACATTTACATTTAGTGGTACCTAGGCGTCCATATCTTATGCCAGCGTTTCCCAAACTGTGGGTCGCGACCCAAAAGTGGGTCGCGAGGCTCTGGCAAGTGGGTCGCCAAATTTTTTTCTAGAAACATTTATTTTTTGCAGCAACATTTGACTATTATGATTGGGCTATAATTAGCTGGATTTCAATAAATTGTGAACTTTTTTTACCTAAGTTTCCTTTTAATGCTTAAATTTCTAAGCGCTGTACGTAAATCCGCGTATTTCGATACCAATTTACGAAGCAAATTTTAGTACACATTGCTTAATTTTACACAGTGGGTGCCGAGACTGCCAAGATATTTACAAGTGGGTCGCGACCCAGAGAAGTTTGGGAACCGCTGTCTTATGCCATCGGTCATAATCAATGCTAAGCGATGGATGAGTAGGGCAGCGATGTTAGGCAGCGCTTACTCCTCCTATGCCACTCTGCAAGTCCCTTGGGCCTAAGCATGGAGGTCGAGACTCCTGTATTTAGATCTCCTTGACCTCAGAGATGCGTTTATGAGCGACATTAAAGCAGCCTTGTTTACAAATGAAGTGATTTAATGCCAATTAAACCGTCCAGTGTCGATCATTAGGAAGGCTATTAAGAGGAGACCCGGTCGCAATTTCTATAGCGCCAAGCTTAAGGTCAGAATTTGACAGAGCCTAGCAACCGAGTCTGTGTCGATGCCCGAGGGGGAATTGGAAAAATGGAAGATATCCAGACCAAAATAATCACCTGATTATCGCCAGGACGATTTCCTCATTTAGATAAAGTTTTAAAAGGCAACCACACATATACACACATACACACATACACACACACATATATATATATATATACATACACATATATATATGTATATATATACCAGGGTAACCAGGATATAGAACTATATAAGTCGTATATATATATATATATATGCATGTATAATGTATATGATTTCTGTAGTTTGTATATACATGATACCCATCATAGCCTGCCTGTATTTTTACTGGTAACACTAATTAAATATCTTTTGAGCCATGTTATGTTTTCTTATGTTATGTTATGTTATGTTATGTTATGTTATGTTTTGTTATGGTATGTGAAAGCTACAGTTCCTACTGCGGTTAACGACAGCTGGGTGATGAGGATGCTGAGGATTCTGATGTAGTTGCTGGCGACAACAAATGACGACTACGACACTGATGATGGCGGTGGTGGTGATTGTGACGACTACGACGGCAAGGAGGAGGAGGACGACGAGGACGAGGAGGAGGAGGAGGAGGAGGAGACGGAGGAGAAGGAGGAGGAGTAGACGGAGGAGGAGGAGGAGGAGGAGGAGGAGGAGGAGGAGGAAGAAACGGAGGGGAGGAGAGAAAGGAAGAGTTCTTAGGTTTCCATGAATTAAACAGTGTTGATAGTTAAGTTTCGAAACTCGATACTTCTTCTAGGTTATGTGCCATACACTTCCAGGCCCAGGTGTCCATATTCCGGTCCAAACAAACACCACAGATACCACCAGTATTATACACAGTCTTCGTCTTGATATACTTCATTCTTCGTATTGATATATTGTATTCCTCGTATTGATATATTTAATTCCTCGTATTGATATATTTTATTCCCCGTATTGGTGTATTTCTTCTCCTCTTCATCCTCCTCTTTCTTCAATTTACCCTGTACCAAATCCTCTTCCTCTTCTTGTTCTTCCTGGTATTCCTCTCATTCATTCTACTTCCTGTTGTCTTCTTATTCTCTATCCTTCGCCTATTTCTTCCTCCTTCTCTTATTGGTCCTCCTCCTCTTCCTTCTCCTTTCTTCCTCTTCCTCCACCATCTTCCTCCTCTTCCTCCTCATATATCTCCCCTTCTTCTTTCTGCTCTTCTTTATCCTAATTTTTTTCCTCTTCTTCTTTATCCTGCGCTTCCTCTTCTTCATTAATCCTCCTGCTCTTACTCGTCAATCCTCTTCCTCATCGATCCTCCTCCTCTTCCTCATTAATCCTCCTCCTCTTCCTCGTGAATCCTCCTCCTCTTCCTCGTCAATCCTCCTCCTATTCCTCCGCTTCCTCCTGTCTCTATATCCGATATATTTCGTTCCTTTATTACCTTTTTTCTTGTAAAAATAAGCATCGAAGGCCAGACCTGCAGTCCTGTCTGGCCCCCTCGGCCGACCTCCTACCTTTCCAACATAAACGTCGCCATTTTCCAATAAACTCCACATTAGAAAACTATTTGTATAGACAAAGGAACAAATATTCGTTTCCTCTCAATCCTTGTCCTCCTTTCCCTTCTTCCTCCTGCTCCTCCTCGTCTTTTCCTGGCATTATGTACTTCCTCATTTTCGTCTTCTCCTCTTCCTTGTCCTCTTTATCCTCTGCGTCTATATCCTCTATCGTTCTCTTCTTCCAAATCCTTCCACGTCCTCCTCTTCTATCCCTCTCCTCTATTTCTGTACTCTCTGTCCTTTCTCTGTCTCTCTCAGTGTCTGTGTCTGTGTCTGCATCTGTGTGTGTCTCTCTGTTCATCTCTCTCTCTTTCTATCTCTATTTCAGTTCTTTGTCTCTGTATCTCTGTCGCTCTCTATTATTGTACTCTCACTCTCTTGTTCTCTATATCTCTCTCTGTTTCTCTCTCCTTCCTCTCCTCTGTTCACTTCTTATTCTCTCCTTCTCTGCTTTTCCGTCTCATATTCCTTTTCTATCTCCAATTGCTACTGAGATTCCTCTTGCCTTTGTTCCTGAGCTTGTCTTTTTCCCACTACAACCTAGTCGCTCTTCCTCCTCCATTTTCTTCTCCTCTTTTTTTCCTCTCCTCCTCCTTCTACCTCTCACTTTCTTCCCTTCTGTAGACTTCTCATCTGTTTTGTCAACTTTTCTGCCTTATTCTTCTCTTCCTGCATCTATTCCGTCTGTCCTTAAGCTCGTCCAATTTGCCAGTGTATCCTATTGTCCATCTATTCTCTGTCTATTTATGTGTCTATCTATCAATCAATCAATCAATCAATCAATCGATCGATCGATCAATCAATCAATCAATCAATCTCTCATTCTCTCTCCCTATCTATCTATCTATCTATCTATCTATCTATCTATCTATCTATCTATCTATCTATCTATCTATCTATCTATCTATCTATCTATCTATCTATCTATCTATCTATCTATCTATCTATCTATCTATCTATCTATCTATCTATCTATCTATCTAAATCTATATATCTACCTGCCTATGCCAATATATCTATATAGATATCTATCTAGATATCCATCTAGATATATATATATATACCTAATATATCTATCTATCTATCTATCAATCTGTCTGTCTGTCTGTCTGTCTGTCTGTCTGTCTGTCTGTCTGTCTGTCTGTCTGTCTGTCTGTCTGTCTGTCTGTCTGTCTGTCTTCGTCTTCTATTACTCCAATATCTCTCTCGTCCATGTGCCAATTCATTCAATTGTCCTCCTATATTGTTTCTCTCTCTCCTCTGCTCCTCCTCAATCTGTGTCCTTAAGCTCGTCCAATTTGCCAATTCTTCTTATCTTTCCTCTACTTTTCCTTCTCCATATCCTTCTATTTCTATCTGTCTGCCTGCCCGTCTGTTTGTCTGTCTGTCTTCCTGTGTTCCTCCTCTTCCTCCCATTTCCCCTCCAACTGTCTATACTTTTCCAGGCCTTAAGGTCTAACTGGTTGCATCGGAACAAATACAGCCCACACCTTTCGAATGCATCTCCCCGCTCCAAACACAGATGTTTTACACATCCTTAAAACTACATTCAGCCGCATATATGGCCTACCGCAGGTTAAAGAATGTAATGGAAGAAAATATTTCTATGTCGCATTGTATGGGAGGAACCTGGGAGGGACGGGTAACGAGAGGCAAGCGGAGATCATACAGTTTCAGTTAATGGTAATCGTAAACTCCAATTTCTAAAGCGCTACTCTAAGGCTAAGCGCAGGGTAACAGCTTATTCGCGAGCGCTGCGTCTTATCGGAGGGGTTGTCCAGGAGAGTGTTGTCCAGTGAAGGTCCTAGTCCGTTACCATGCATAGAGACCAGAGAGAGGAGACAGAGCGGCAGCTAAGGCGCAGTGGCGTCACTGGGGGGGGTCAGAGGGTGAGGGGGTGACACCAAAATGGCAAATGACTGTCTAAAACATTTTGTGCAAAGTTTCAGCAGAAATTTATTATTTTAAGTTAACATTAACAGATAACAACGAAAACATTTTTCGTGCAGTTTGTCCAGGTTACATGTACTGTATACCAATATCAATTTGCCTAAAGCTGAAACTCTACATAGGAATTACGATTTACGAGTAACACTAGTAGAAAAATTACTAAAGATACTGTATGGTCTGGTAAGGGACTAAGGGGGGAGGTGTATGGGGTGACACCATGACTTACCGCACTGGGTGACACCAACCCTAGTGACACCACTGCTAAGACGGGTTTCGTTGAGGACGAGAAAGCTAGGAAGGCGGAGGACTGATGGATATGGTAGTTGTAATTCATAGGTTAAACACCATCTGTTGACTGGTGCTATACAAATTTGAGATTACCAGTACAATTACTGTGGATCATGAATGTATACTTGGAAAATATTACCGCAGCAAGAAGCTCCGGCTGGAAAAATTAGCTGATATGTCATACAAAATGTGACATGCTAATGTTACGCGTTTCAATGAGTTTGGTGTATTATTGGATCAGGTAAGGCAAGGTAAGTATGGTATGGCAAGATGACGTAAGGCTTGGTATGGTAAGGTGAGGAAAGGTGTGGTAAAATCTGGGCCTTTTTAAGGTCGTCATAGTCCCTAGGCACTCTTGCAATCGTAGAGCATAACTCAATTGCGTTATATGTGATTTTGTTAATGAAAAGAGCCGCAAAGTTCAAATAATGTAGGCTAGCACAGCTTAACTTAAACTGTGTCAGTAAAAGTTATTACATTTGAATTTACTGTTATTTGCAAGTTTCCTTTTTCCATTTTCCCGGTCAATCATTCAATAGGCCTATCTCATTTTCAGATTTTCAGACTTTCGCAGGCCCCTTAAAGTTTCGTAGGCCCTATAGGCACAGTGCCTATTGTGCCAAGTGGATAAGATGGCCCTGGGTAAAATGAAGTAAGGTGAGGTGAAGCGAGGTACAAGTATGACAATTATTATTGTAATTAGTAACTTCTATTGCGCCGGAGTCTAACGCACGAGGCATCAACCGATGGTACATCAAAAGAAAGCCGTAATAAGATCCAGAAGATCAGTCCGTAAGACAAAGAGCCCGAGTATAAGATGAGGTACAGCATATTAAGGTAAGAGCAGTGAGATTCTCGTTAACGATAACGGCAACAATAATGTTCGTTTACGAAACTAAACTGATCTCGCTAACGATAACTATAACTATAACTAAAAGAAATCACTAACTATAACTGTAATTATAACGAAAATAACACAAATGAACATTCATCGTTATTTTCGTTACGAAAAAAGACAACAACAAAATTGGTGAGATCTATATCAATATGCAGTAAAATTAGCAGAGTGTTCAACTGTGCCAGTGGCTACGTTTTTTAAAGTGTTTGTTGACTTTGTAGTGTTTTCTGTCTTTGTTTCTGGTTGTCATTATATAGAAACATTTGTTATTGAAACTAGGTACTAACCAAACTAAAAATCAAGTAACTATAACTGTAACCATAACTAAAAACTAATACCAACTATAACTAAAATGACTATATAATTTTTATAAGGTAATGTGCAACGAAAACTGAGGTGATGTGAAGAATTTATATAGCGCTTCTCTAGGCACATCATAAAAACACGTGAATTCGTTAACTTACCACCAGATGGCGAGGATATTAGTTGGACAGAGGCAACAGAAGACGATGAGGACTTTGAGGAATTGAGGAAGACAAGAGACGTTTCCTCTCCTCACCGATCGCACTCCCATGGCCACTCCATCTCTACACGGCTCCCTTTTCAACTCCATCCAATTCAAAGACGACATTACGTACAATTATCGCATACTAATTAAATTAAATAAACTCTAACTGGTTTAAACTGGTTCTCGCTCACCAGTTCTGCTGAGCGTTGAGAAATGCTTACTGTTAACGACGATTACGTAGCTGCCAATCAAGCCGTAATAAATTATAATAAATTATCCAGCAGTATCTGACGTTGTAGTTATTCGCCGACGGAATTATAAATAATTAGAGCTGATCAACAGGTTTTAATCGATAACTTCTATGGCGCCTTTTTCCATGATGCGATACGCCGTCTTCTTCTTCTTCCGCAACTCTGTGGTGCGTCACATCACAGAATACCGGCGGGCGAGTGATGCGGAATGCTCTCATATCCTCCTCCTCTTCCTATATGTATATATCCGCTTCTGTATCGGTGCTTGGGGTTGCAGAACGGGCGACGGAATGAAGGAAGGTAGGAGGAGCAGAAAGTGAACGAAGGATGAATGGAAGGAAGGAAGGAAGGAAGGAAGGAAGGAAGGAAGGAAGGAAGGAAGGAAGGAAGGAAGGAAGGAAGGAAGGAAGGAAGGAAGGAAGGATGGAGGGAGGGAGGGAGGGAGGGAGGGAGGGAGGGAGGGAGGGAGGAAGGAAGGAAGGAAGGAAGGAAGGAAGGAAGGAAGGAAGGAAGGAAGGAAGGAAGGAAGGAAGGAAGGAAGGAAGGAAGGAAGGGGAAGGAGGGAAGGAAGGAAGGGGAAGGAGGGAAGGAAGGATGGATGGATGGATGGATGGATGGATGGATGGATGGATGGATGGATGGATGGATGGATGGATGGATGGATGGATGGATGGATGGATGGATGGATGGGTGGATGGATGGATGGATGGATGGATGGATGGATGGATGGATGGATGGATGGATGGATGGATGGATGGATGGATGGATGGATGGATGGATAGAAGGATGGATGGATGGATGGATGGGTGGATGGATGGAAGGAAGGAGGAAGGAAGGAAGGAGGAAGGAAGGAAGGAAGGAAGGAAGGAAGGAAGGAAGGAAGGAAGGAAGGAAGGAAGGAAGGAAGGAAGGAAGGTAGGAAGGTAGGAAGGAAGGAAGGAAGGTGAGTCGGAATGAAGGTAATTAGGGATAAAGAAAGGAAGGAAGGAGGTATGGACTGGAAAAAACGAAAAACGATTGAACAAATGGGAGGAAGGAGGAATGGGTGGAGGGAAGGAAAGAAGGAAGTTGGAATGGGTGGAGGGAATGAAAGGATGGAGGGATAGAGAAAAGAGAGGTAGTTAGTCAGAAAGGTATGTACGTGAGAAAGAAGGTAGGGACAAAGACCGTTGACGTCCTTGATACAGATGCATAGACAACAGAACAATAATTCGTTTCCTCACAATCCTCCTCCTCCTTTCTCTTTCTCCTCCTCTTCTTCCTCGTCTTCAACGAGTCCACATGCAAGAGAATAGCCCTGGTCGATCACTCACTGGTACGACCTTTGCTTCACGATCAGAAAGAAAGGAAATAAAATGGCGGAATCCATGACATACGAAGGAAAAAGTTTCTCCTACAAATGATCCATAAACGACACACAGTGCAACGCTACTTCCAACGTTCGCTGCCCTAACAAATTTGTTACATTTTTATTTATCAGTAAAACCTATCAGAAGTAAAATGATAACACCGATAAAATTAACTGCGTTTGATGAATATATGTAGCATTGGTTAAACCATTTTAAGGTGTCTAAAGAGAACGTTGAGTCATAAAATAGACTTTGGCGACATCTTATGACTACAAAGGCTGTTGAGGTCGACCATGTACTATCCGCGCCTCAGATTCACATTTCAGTGTGACCTTGAGCGCGTTTTCAAATTTAATAAATAAATAAATAAATGTTCTATAGCTACTGACGAAAATAGGCTTAAATGCGAAAACAGTTTTCAAACAGGATCGAGTTTCAGATAAAAGAGTTTTTTTTAACTAAGGCCTCTTACTTAAACGGCTCTAGCAGCCACAAGATGACGTTAGTTGGTGGCTGATGTTTAACCACACGATGTCATAACTCATAACAAAGATGATTAGCGACAGTTTCCTCCTCTGTGCAGACTTTGGACTGGCACTGCCAGCGTACGGGCAGTGGGAGATGAAGCAGTAGGCTCAAGTGTTTAACGACATCTTGTGGTTGCCAGCCTGCCAGGGCAGTTGACATCGACCTGATCTTTGCTTTTTTTGAAGAGCAAGTTAATTTTTTAATTTAATCTCAACGAAATATATAGCGTCGGCTTAAGCGCAACAAGGGTGTGCAGTACGAACCTTGTATTATTCGTCGACATAATATGATTACTCATGGCCGTTGACGTAAACCTCTCCCTATTTGAAAAAATTCTTAGTCTCAAATCAAATCAAATATTCGTTTATTTCGCATACCAGCTGACATAACGCAATTATAGGTAACAATCGTTAATAAGTTTTAGAGTGATAGGATAGTCTTCTTGCAGTCCTCACTTTTGACAAAGGCTAATACAAGTTTCGGTAGAGAACCCTCAGCTGGTTGATTGGTTACGTGCTGTTTAAAGACACCGTGTCATAGCATCGATGATTAGAGTCACTCTCCTCCTTCATCCATGCTTTGGACTGGCACTATCAGAGTACAGACAGTGGATGAGTTCCACAAGATGCTAAAAACGGGAAAATACTTGGCTATACTTAGACACCATAAAAACAGTTTGAATCAACGCTACATATACTTTGCAACCGCATTGAATAGCGATCACTATTGTCGTGGTCCTGTGACCTTCCATTAGGCATAATTATATATCCTAAAATATAATATTATTTTCTCATATTTTCAATCATTCTGTTTAAACTTACACAAGTGCATTATGAAGGTTGTTTGTATGGTTATTTCTACATCAGAATGCAGGTTGCGGGTTGGTCAGAACCAGACTTTATATTGAGCCATGCAGAATGGCTCAGTGTGATTCTCCTTACAGATTTTATTTTAGTTACAGTTACAGTTATAGTTAATATTGTTTTCATTACAGTTAGAGTTTGTATTATTTTCTATAGTTATAGTTATAGTTAGTGGATTTTTATTTTGGGTAGTATATAGGTCCTACTTAGTTACAACAAGGCTAATCGAAATTGGTAGATATATTTAGACGCAACAGCTGTGCATATTCGCCTCTGAGTAGTTCCACTGAAGGGGCGCTATATAAATCGTCGAATGAATGAATGAATATTAAGACGCGTTACACAATTTCCTTAGAGCTTCGAAAAGCTTTGTCTTATTAGTGCATTCAGCTTCATGAATACACGATTACACGACGCTCCAAATTCAGAGACATCCTATAGGCGAACATAGGCTACTAGTTGTAGTGCACTTTCACGTTCTCACGTTTGTCGATATTGCACTTTATTTTTTTTTTAAAGAAAAATAACGATGAATTTTCGATAGTGTTATTTTCGTTATTGCTACAGTTATTGATATTTTTAGTTACATTTATAGTTATCGTTAAAGAAATCATTTTATTTTCGCTAACAAACAGAGCATCGACACCATAATATCATAATAACAGCAATGAGTACAAACTCAAAATTGGTTGGGGGAGGAGGGTTGCTCGATAATGTAATGGTTAGCGTGCTGAACTGTCAATGGAGAGGTCGGTGTTCATATCCCCGCCAAGGCAGAAATTTGGTTTGAGATTTCTGCTCCATCTGCACCCCTAGCAAGCTCAGCTATAATGAGTACACTGACCGTACACTGTCAGTGGGAAGATGAGACGGCGATGGAGAGTCTAACCGCCCTCATATGCCGAAGCTAAGAAAATGAAGTCGCTAACACTTCATATCCATATCTGCCTCCGGGCTAAAGCTTACGGGACAGATTTGGTTAGTTGCTTTTTAGCAACACTCTGTCATTACAAAGACGATTAGCGTCACCATCCTTTTTTCTTCAGGCTTGGGACTGGCACTGCCAGATTACGATCGGTGGCGGAATTAAACCCACGTGTCCTCACTCGATCATCTAGATCGGAACACAAGACACAATCCTCCAAGGTAAACTATGATGTAACGCTTTGTTCTTTATTTCGTAGGTGTTTATTTCTGGATTTTCAGCAGTTTTGGCATCTGAGCACCATTCTCTAACTAACAGAACTTAGTCGATGCCAATAATACAAAAAGAAGAGTAAAAGAAATTTTAGATGAGCCGTTTCGAACTTTCGTTTAACCTGGGCCGACTGTGTATCTTTTTCTTATATTGGGCCAACGTAAACCTATAAAAAGGTGTTTTATGGACCGCTCTTCTTCTTTTATGTCGAACTAATGAAAAGGTAACAACTTTAGGTGTTTAAGGTACTGCTCTCTTCTTGCATAAGTTTGAGTTTGATTAACCGTATTTTATTCACTCAGTAGAGTCCAATAAACTTTGCCGATACCTTCCGAGTTTCTCAATTTAAACCTTATTTAACTTACGCGTGGTGTGGTCTTAAATAGCGTTGGTGACAAATTATTCCCGTGTTCAAGTCTGTGGGTCTCTGTTAGAACACGCCGCTGCGGTCTTCCATCATGATCTTTTGCATCTAGATATCAGAGATCCTCTAGAACAGTCTAGATTCTCAGAAGTGGAAACATTACCAACAGAACCATTTGAATGTGCTATAGTCTATCGGGTTTCGTTAGCTGTTGACTGCCAAGGACATATTATATAAATAAGAATTTACTGGCGCCCCTTCAAGCTATGCGGTTTTAAACAGTCTTGACTAATAAAATTATCAGGTTTAACAAATTTTAATTGAGTAGACTAGCAAATAGCTTATGAAAAGTCACATCACAAAATGTAAAAACAGGACACTAATTATTCAATGCATGGATTCCTTGTTCACGGTTTGATGTTTGCCTTACGTGACCCTCGTCAAACAATATAAAGCTTACCCACAACACAAGGACCATTGGTTATAAAATTTCATAACCACTGTTGTGGCGAGTGAAAACTAATAAGTTAATATTCTGCGTTTTATCAGCAGCTGTTTGCTGTCAAATCGATAGCAGTCGACAACACGCTCAGCTTTTTGTCGTCCAGAATGTTTCGAGGAGATACTACTTCACGTCGAATTTCACGACATTATACTGGCCACGTGAACCCGTTTTAAAGGTGTTTTAGAAGAGCTGTTTCACAATTGAGTTGTTGTAAATTTAGTATTGTGTTTCATCGCCATCTGAAGATAATTGATTGATCATGAATATTAATTAGTTGGAAGCAGCCAATTAGAGGAGCGTTACATTTCTTTCGTTACACAAACACACACAAACACACTTGATCACATTTCTTTTCGTTTATTATTAATAATTAAGGACAGTTAAATGCTTATTTTAAAATCTAATCTAAGCTGACTTCTATAGCGCCGTATTCACAATGCAGAAATAATCGATCGATGATTCCTTCAAGCGAAATCGTATATTCCAAATCATGATCAATTTCAGAAGTCACGTCGAAATTCGAGGTATTACCCGTTCAACTGGTTGGTCGTTTTAACAGGCATCCTTTCATTAGTGGACTACATCCCATACTTAATTATACAAATTTAAATCTGCCATTGTGATCTCTAATGAGAAACTAAATTATCGACTAAGTTCGGTTAGTCAGAGAATGATGATCAGGTGGTCCACAACATGCTGCAAAATTAGCACCGAAGAAATGAACGTTTAAGCATTACATCATAGTTTAGCTGGGATGATTGTGTGTTGCCTTCCGATCTTACTGCACTTATTTATTAGTCGACGCCGACAATGTAGAAAAACAATAACATTTAGATTGAACATTAAGTTACCTGGTCAGACTGCGCTTCTTCTTGTTTGTATAGGGCGAATGTAGTGCTTTAAAAAGGTGTTTAATAGACATGCGGTTTTAAACTTTTTATATATAATATCATAATAATAATAAATGATAATCTTCGTTTAATATCTTCAAACTGACAATTACGCAGTATGATTACAAATCAGTATGAACGGATGATCACAAGTTATTACAGGAGTCGAATTTTAACTGTATACGGCAGCCTTGCAAGGCGCCCATCACGTCCTACATCTCATTTTCACAAACGCGCCATCTCGCGAATGATAGGCTGAGTGGACCTTGAGATGGTTACGGGAGGCGATCCCGCTACCTACTGCACTTCACGCCAGTGATGTTACCGTTACTCTATGGACCCCCCTCCCCCATGGCGAATGCGAGGCTGTAAAAAGTTGTTTAAGAGAGGGATTGCTCTCTTCTTCTTCTAAGAGTATTAGTTTGGGAAAAAGTTGTAAAACGTGGCGAATGACTAAAAAAAGGTCATCAAGTTTTTTCGAGATGAAATCGATATGTTGGAGATGAATTGGTAAAAATGAAAGTGGGGAAAAAATGAAGAAGTGGGGGGAAAAAGAGGAGAGTGTAAGGAAAAGTTGTAAAAGAGATCGTGGCCGAGTTTGTCCCCCCCCCCCACCTCTCAGACACGATCGCCGCCACTGAATTCAATCCTGATTCAACTGACTGTGATCTTAAATAACGCCGGTGACTAATTATTCCCGTATTCAAGTCTTTGGGTCTCCGCTAGAACACTCTGCGGTCTTCCATCATGATCTTTTGCACCTATCCTCTAGATTCTCAGAAGTGGAAACATTACAAAACGAATCATATGAAGGTGTTGGTCCATCAGGTTTCGTTAGTTATTGACTGCCAATGACATTAACTGGCGCTCCTTCAAGCTATGCAATTTTAAACAGCTTTGACTAGGCCTAATAAAATTATCAGGCCTAGGTTTAAAAAATGTTCATTGAGTAGCCTAGCAAATAACTAATTAAGAAAACCACGCCACAACAAAGAGGGCACTTACCTTGAAGGGGCGCTATATAAATCTTCAAATGAATGAATGAATGAATAGGCCTAGCCTAATCAATGCATGGATTCCATGCTTACGGTTCGATGTTTGCTATTTGTGGCCTGCGTACAGCAATATAAAGCTTATCCAAAACACCAGGTTCCTTGACTTTAAAATTTCATATACCCTGTTCTCGCGCAGTGAAAACTAATATATTCAGTATTTAGCAGCAGCTGTTGGCTGTCAATGCGATTGAAATAGACTCTACGCTCACATTTTCGTCTACGACATAATTATATTCCTAAGAAGTTAAGACCGACTGCTTCACGTCTAGTTTCACGACATTATATTGGCCACGTCGAAACCGTTTTAAAGGTATTTTAGAAGAGCACAGCTGTTTCATACCTGAGTTGTAGTTTTCTGTGTTCATCGCCATCTGGTGCCTGCTGGGCCACTGTCCTCGAATAAAGTCTTTATTAGATTAATTCTTGGAAACGCATAATAGCAAATGTAACGGACGATTTAACGGAGTTGATGCTGAAGGCCTAAGTGTATATCGCGTCGTTGAAAAGCATTTAAGAGGCTTAACGAGAGTCAAATTTAGCGACATCTGGTAGCTAGATACCAATGAGGTTGACGTTGACATCACCTTCGGCCACAAATTTAAGTTTAGCAGAAATTCACGTTGTTATTTACGTCAAAAATCATAATTATACGCTTACATGAAATGTCACTGCATTGTGTTAATACGATGCATGCTTGCGTGTTTACATGCTACGATTTTGGCTCGACATCTTCAGACCTTAATCAAATTATATCAAACGGTAACGTCGTTTCTCTGTTTATGCCCGCAGACTCTTTAAATCTGGCGTCAAAGGTCGACCCCTACCGAGTTGCTATCACACCAAATAAATTTTATTTCATTCGCCAGTTGGCGCAATGCTACTTGCTGCACGCGTTTTAGCATAAAATAGCTTATTAACCATGCGCTGGTATAACTGTAGGCCTACTAAGTACACCAAAGCGAGCGAGGGCGTAACTTTGCCCTATAAAGTGGTGGTGCCCAATCTCCATACCCTCACCGTCACCAATTTATGCAGCATAAAACAGTAAGTAAGTAAGTTAACGTGATGGCATCCATCAGCATTGCGATAGTTAAGTATACAAGAATATGCACGAATGGTAATCGTAATCTCTAAACTTCTAAAGCGCCACTCGAAGGCCAAGCGCAGGGCACCAGCCTATTCACTAATACACTGACGTTCATGGGCGTCCGGAGGGGGTCAGAGGCATTTCACCCTGGAGTCTGCTCCCCTACAAATATTTGGCCCCCCAAAAAAATTTTGCCACCTCCTCTATGAAAATTCCTGAGGACGCCCATGCTGACGTTAATTGTCGTTGCTTGAATTTCCTTCAAACGCTTTCATGTCGTAAAAAAATATTCTGCTCAGGGTCAAAAAGTGGTGGTGACGGTTACTGGTGACCAGATATACCATCGTCTCAGAGCTGTTACACCTATGTACACGAATTTTAGCTGAACAACCCCTCGGATGCGACACAGCGCTCGTGAATAAGCTGGTGTTTTGCGCTTAGCTTGACTGCTTGAGAGTAGCGCTTTAGAAATTTGGATATTACGATTACGAGTTCTGTTCCAGATCCTCTCACAACATCTCCCTGGATATTCTGCTTCTTCCTCAGGAATTGCTATCTTGTATAGGCCTACACTTTTGCCTCAGCCGCGAAAATATACTGATTTGAGATTTAAAAAATTATCACCTAGGCCTATATATATTATTATGCCACATATGGCATCAGCATCAATGAGTAATTTCATTTGGCCATTACGCGGACCCGCAAATTGCCAATTACACGTAACTGGACTCGACAAATAAGGTTTTATCTTACACGAGACGCAAGGGGCCATCCATATATTACGTACGCATGGAGGGGTAACCGAAATGCATGTGCTTGCGTACGGGGGGGGGTCTACTGATAATGTACGTACGCAAATGAAACGGGGGAGAGGCTTCAAATTTATTGGCCTTCAAGTGAGCTAGAGTTCAGTCTTTCCAGCTATCCGGTACTACCAGAGGAAGTAGGACTGTGGGAGAGGTGTCACTTGTATACCACATTACCTCGATCTGAATGCTATTATTAAACTATCACACAACTCAGCAGTGAGTCCATGGATTACTAATCCTTCAATCTGGCCTAAAGAGCAGACAGTCGCTGCCTGGACCTGTGGTACTGACACATTCTGCAGCTGGTCTTGGGGGGGGTGCGTCAACCGTACGTACGCAGGTGGGGCGGGGTGGAAGAAAGTACGTGTGCGTATAGGGAGGGGGTCCAATTTTTCCGGATTTTTGCGTACGTAATATATGGATGGCCCCTAATAGCCAGTATGGTTTAAAATACATTAGACATCAACTTTCTATTGCAGTTACTGTAGTAAAAGATTTAGAAAAATAGCATAGTCGACTTCCATTGCTGCCAGCTGTTGACTAGTTCTTCTGGTGACGCCATTTTGAAAGTGGGATTTTGAATTATAGATTTAAGCCGACCAGTGGCGGCGATCTTGTCTGAGAGGTGGGGGGGGGACAAAGTCGGCCACAATCTCGTCGACGACCTTTTTTCTTAATGTTGTCCAAAAAAAACTTTTTTTACCACTTTATCTCCAAAAAATTTAGCTTTCATCTCCGAAAAAACTTTTTTTAGTCATTGGCCTTTTTTTCACAAATTTTTCCCGCTGGAAAAATGTTTTTAGTCCTTCACCTCTTTTTTTTACTACTTTTCCTTACACTATTACACTATCCTTTTTTCCCCCCACTTTCTACTTTTTCCCACTTCATTTTCACCAATTCATCTCCGGAAAATATCGATCTCATCTCCAAAAAAAATTTGATGACCTTTATTTTTTTTCTCATTTTTTCCCCGACTTCTTCGTCTACAAAATTTTTACTTTTTTCATGAATTCCTTCTTCTTTCTCATAATTTTGGGGAACACTTCTGCTCAAAAATTTCTTTTTTACCTCGTCTGGTCAAAAACGCTGCGAAAACCGTCATGCGCAATTACATTTCTCAGCCTTTTTTTGTGTTTCTTCAAAAGGTGGGGGGACAAATGCATGGAGTGCCCCCCCCCACTCCTAAAGGTGGGGGGACATGTCCCCCGTCCCCCCTAGATCGCCGCCCATGAAGCCGACATAAACCTTACAAATAATATTGTTAATTCTAATGAAGTTCTCAATGTTGTTGTAACGTTTAAAAAATATTTGATGTGATGGATTCTGGTGTATCGGTGTGTAAGCGACTTAAACGAATCGAACTGGGTCCAACTTTAGAAATGGCGTTTGGTCACACATTCTGACTGCTGCAGCGGCCGGGAGTCGACGTACTGTGTATCTATACTGTGATAATATCAGGGTGCAATTATATATGCTGTGGTGCAATTGTCGGTCCGAGCGTACAGTCGTGAAGAATAGGCCTACTTGTTGGCAGGCGTTGGCCTAGATAAGAATGTTACTGAATGTTTCTCAACGAAACCCTCCGTAACAGCTGCTCTGCCTCTCTCTGGCAACCGAACTCGGACGGTCGGACCACCAACGGACATCGATTTCTGGACAACCCCTCGGATACGTCGTAGCGCTCGTGAATAAGCTTGTGCTTTGCGCTCAGCTTTACAGTGGCGCTTTAGAAAATTGAAGATTACGATTACTGTCTTGTAAATGGCCTTACTATCTTTGACTGGGGTGGGGGAAACTTTTATTTTAAATGTAACTTAAATCCTAATTGACCTAGACTGCTCAAATAATTGCGCTACAATAAAGAGTGTAAGCGAAATCTCTGCTTAACGTTTAAATTTGAACAATGTAAAAATATCTTGAAAATCTAGTTTTAGTTATGATATTTTACAACAATCATTAAATGATTTCTATTCCAGTTATATTTAAATTTTAAATATAACTGGGATACAAATTTCAGTGGTACTAATACTAATAGATGTCGCTACATCTAACCAAAGGCGTCATTAATGTTGAATCTTAAACAATATAACATCCGTAAAGAAACTCGAACAAGATCGAGGCGATGAGCTGTCTCTTTCTTTAGTGCTTTGGATCGCGGTTTGTGTGAGTTTACTTGAAATTAAATCTAACGACATCCATCATACTGTAAAACTGTTTACAATAAATATATGGAAATAACAGAAACGATATAGTATAGACTTCTAATTTTATGCAATTTTTAGGTGAAAGTTGAGGTAAATAATAAAATAATGGATCTGGTTAAACGCCATGCGGACAAAATGTCTATCGGACCAAAGCAGATCACGTTCAATAAAATGCATGCCAAATATTTGATGATTTTAGTTAAATGTTAAGTATTCTGGAATTTTAAATTTCAAGTTAGCAACTGTTGAGCAATTGTTAAGTGAACCTAGATATCCTTTCGTTACTTATATGATTTTCGGATTGTTTTTCCAGGTGATCCTTCAACATGCGAGCTAAGGTAAATATACGATTTTATCATAAATTCGTCTAGTATTTAATGACTTTGACGGATGCATAATTGCAAATAAAATATCTATGTGAAAATATTCTTAGGAAACTATAGCATAGCAATCATTCTATATTCTGGTATTGTGCGCGTCATGCTCAACCATATAAAGGGCTAGTCTTCTGATTACGGCGTAGTTTTGGAAAGCCAGTTAATTTCTTGTGCATTAGACAACGGCGCGGTAGCAGTTATAAATTACAATTGCAGTGGTTTTATGCACCATTCTGTAATTTGAGAATGGCCATGACCCATTTCCATACCTTTATTAGTGTTGGCCCTTCATTATGAATACGGCTTCCCCCTTCGGTCCAGGTTGCACTGTTATCTGGTGGTCCTGCATCTTTTCGTTGTCTTAAAACTTTCCTTTATTCCTGGGGAGTTTCGCACTGATTGGTGGGCACTGGGTTATTAGCACTTTATAAGTTTTGAGATGCAATGATACAATACCATTCAGATGAATATGTAGGAATGATAAGGACGTTTTCTGTCAGTCTGTTCTTCAGTATTGTTTGTGCGTGTGTTCATAAATACGAAATTGTGCTTAAATGGCCTTTGTGAAAATTTCTGCTGGCCGAGTATGGGTCTTCTATCCAGAAAAAGTTGTTACTTTGCATTCTGTTTCAGGAAATAAAAAATATTTGAGGGGGTTCATGGAAACAGCCTTGTGGTTGGTGGTTAAACACTGACGATTATTTTAAAATGTTTGACCATTATCACCCATGCTTACAGCTCTTGAAGGATAGATATGCTTAAATTATTGGTGATTCGAAAAAGCGAGTAGAATATGCAGACCGTTGTAAAGTGTCGCAAACTAATTAGTTTGTATTTTGCTTTTAGTGGAGGAAGAAGCGTATGCGAAGGTTGAAGCGCAAGAGGCGAAAGATGAGGGCTAGGTAAAGGATCATAATTTGTTCAACAATTGTTAACTGATGATAATATTCATTTGTGAAACAAATTAAAGGTTCATTTAAAGGTTATTTGTGATGTTGTGGGTTGATAGTCAATTGTAGACTAGTCATCTAAGGTATTTAGGTTTGAGTGTGGTTATGGTTCTTCAGCAAGTTCTAGTAGAGATTTGTTCTTTGGCATGTCCTTTTGATGCTATGTTGTGCTCTGGCACATTAAAACCATCATTTGAAACCCGTTAACTTTATTTGTTTAAAGGTGTTTTTATTGTCCTTGTACAATACCTGTTAACTTTATATGTTTAAAGGTGTTTTTATTGTCCTTGTACCAATAAGATAAGATGAGGAAGGTTAGAGTTCTGGTTGATGTTGTTTCACAAAGTTTGGGCTTCCAGACTTGGTGCTCGAATGTGGGCATAAATTGCCAAGAAACAATGACATCAGTATCCTACCAGTTTCTTGAATTTTTACTTTAACTTGCACATGCATCAGTACCAAAGAATCTTTGGGACCCTTTATTTGTTCAGATAACCATGACTTCTTCATCACAGTAATAACTTTGTAATGTTCTTTTAATTGCTAGTTTTTACATATTATAACGTTGCCCTTCCGGTTAAGGATGATTGGAATTTCCTTTCCAGAGTAATATACTAAAATTTCTACTGGACTCGCATGCAGACCTGATTAGATTTCTGTTTCATTGTAATCTGACTTTGATTAGATTTCAGTATCATTGTAATCTGTTGTGTTCTTGTCAGCATGATCATGTAGAATAAACAAAAATTGGTCATGTGGCTAATATACATGGTTAATTAGTGCTGCATTGTCTTTAGCTTTCAATTAGTGCTGCATTGCCTTTAGCTTTCCTGATAGTGTTTGGTGTTTGAATCAATTAGCAAGGGTCTCTGCTGGATAGCTGTTTACCAGATCAGTGGTGTCCGTTGTGCAAATCTTTGGGTAAAGGATGTGTGCCACATTCTGAGATTTTGGTTTACTACGCTTTGTGATTGCAACAGTACTTCTTTAAGATCTGCTCGAAACACCCTATATGAACCCAGCAGTCTTTAAGAATTAGTAGAAACTGCATTAGTAGAAACTAGAAAGAACTGCATCTAAGAACTATTAACTACCAATGATGAAGCACTGATGTGCACTTTTACTTCAAAAGCTTGGGCTCAGTCTCTATTACAGAATAGTAGCATATTTTACAAACTACCATGTGCAGCGATTTTAAGAATAATTAAAATAATCTTTAGTTACATTCAGAACCATCTTTGCAACTGCCAAGACTTCAAAATACTGTTATATGTTTGTGTAATATTTAGGTAGCAATTAATTCTACATTATTTTTTGCTTCAGGTCCAAGTAAATGACCTTGCGTCAAAAGAATTGCTGCTGAGATCAACATCGGATGGCCAATACCTTGCAAGAATCTGGTCTGAACACCTGAGGCAGCTTAATGAGTCAAAACTGAACAGTTTCACACGAGAATTCCAACTAACTCTCGGCAAGATTTGATAAGAATTTCTCAAAAACAATTCCAACGTTGGACATAGCAGTTGAAGGAACAGTTTCTGTGTTGTTTCTTGGTTATCACAGCCATTAATGGCTATCAGAATTAGTTTCATGTTGTGTTAAAGGAAGAAAATGGGAAGGCAGCAGCAATGTTTCATCAATCTTGCATTGTTTTGTTTATTGTCTTAAAATAGGATGGTTTATTCATTTAAAGCACTTGCCACACACAGTTGATAAATTAAATTTGAGGTGAGGATGCATCTTTGTTAAGGGATCAGTGCAGAGTCATGCAGCGGCCAGAGTAAAATGTGGGTCTTTAAAAGCCACTTAAATGATGATCATGGGTTGACAATTTTGTTTTTTATTTGCCTTCCAAGGCAAAGGCAAGTGGGATTCACCCTCTTATAGAATGTTTACTCGTTTTATAGCAAAGTTCAATAGATGGCAAATGTAGGACAAATTTATCCTGGAATTTGAACCCACGCTCGTGGTTTGATGGTGCAGCACACTACTGTGCATGTGTAAACTGTATCAATCGACACATTTTCTCTGCTGTACCCAATCCGTTAAGACCATTCTTTAAGTTGCAAAGTCTTTCCTCCAAGTCATTTGTTCATGCTCTGCTTGAGCGGACGATTCACTGCACAGTTGCTTTTATCTTTGCTGGCTTTTTACTGCCCTAAACAGTTCTAGCTCAGTTAGTTAGACGTACATGTATAGACGACGCGCAGTGCCATATGCTAACCTTGAGACGGCAATGGATGTGAAGTGTTCTCATTGTATTTTTTACTTGGCGTCTGCATACCAGGGGGATACGCTGGTCATGTCCCTTACTGCCTGAACATCGCACCGACAATGTGCTCATTGTAGGTTAAATCTCAAGGGGAACCAAACTTTAAAAAAATCTGCACTGAGAAGGATTACAATTTGAATTCCCCCACCACAACTGCATTAACTAGTATGCAAAATATGCAATTGGGAGCCCTTACAAGGGTTGCCAACTGGGGTATGATTTGTGTCAACAATGTACATTTGTAATGATTGAAAAATTGACTAACCTACGTACACAATGTAAAATTACTGTATCTGTTATACACATTATCTTGAGCAGCACATTTTACAGCATTGATGCATCATACAAACATTCATTATAGGCATAGACTCTGGGGCCGGCCCCCCTCCATAATTGAGGTGGACTGTACAGCCAATGCAACAAGTGTAGAATGAATAACCAAATCCCCCCTATATTTTGGACAAGTGTATGCCAGTGATTATAGCAAGTCGTTGCGGCATCCAATGAGAAATACAAGGGTCCCTGTCTGGTTTGCTTGTATCCAGGAGTGATTATTTACAATTCTGTTGGCAACCCTCTCCGAAAGCATAATCTGTCAAGTGATTATTAAAGCATAATCTGGCCCAGCATACCACATACAAAGCCATGCATGAGGTCCCTATGTGCTGGGTCAGTATATTTAGAAGCCACAGGATTCTGAAGGTGACAAGAAGGGGCCAAATTTTGCGGTCTAGGTCTTTTATGATGAAACATCTTTAAACAATTTCTACTACATGTATTTATTAATCGAGACTTCGAAGACCAAATAGTACATGTACTTGTTGAATTTCTGAGGGCGCATCTCCTATAGTCTGCCCAGTTTCTGAAGTAGGCCTAAATTTACATAGGGCCTACCGTTATTTTTCACAGGTTTAACTATAAAGCCCCCCCCCCCCAAACGAAGCTGAAGCCCCCCGAAATAAATCAAGCCGTTGTATGCTTACGGCTAAAAATTCGTATGAACTTTGTATTCATGTTGTCATGCTCAGGGCTTAAGCCCAGTGTTTTAGTTGTTGGGGGGGGGGGTTCAACCCCCCTAGTTCTCTTTCTAACCCCCTCAGCTAAGTAACTGAAAATATGTTGGGGGGTTACTTTACTACAAAAAACTGGTGTTTGGTCTATGTGATTGTGATTATGTGATTTGGTAATCTGCAAATTTTTGACCCCCCCAGTTGTTTTTGGACAACTAAAACACTGCTTAAGCCCCCCTCCCCCCAAACGAAAGTCACAGAAATGCAAATATAGGCCCCTAGGGCATGGTTCTTTTATCACCAGGTGAACAGTTAGACATCAAGATGCTTAAAGCCAGTGAGTGTCGAGGTCCTTCCTCAAAGTGGAGAAACATTGGTAGTCGATACCCAGTTACTTCCCGTATTCTACGTGAAGCAAAAGCTGTGAGCAGGTGCCTGAACATTAAATAATGCCATTCACGTGCCTCTCGACTCGAGAGGCAAATCGATTGCGTGTAGACGCTGAAGCACTTCACGTGGCCCATAACGCATATTGATAAAATTAATCTAGTAAAGATATCAACAGTCCGATCTCAACAGGACAAGCCGTTGCATGAAATATCCTACTTTAAATTAAAGAAGTAATTATTTTCTATTCCAAACAATTCGATGCTAATACAAAGACAAATGTAGTTGCACCTCACGATCCACGGGCTACGTCATATCTAATTAATAGCGACGCTTTCGCCATCTACCGACAAGTAAAAAACGCCTCAAGACGCAATTGACTACTTAATCATGGAGTAGACCACTTGTATCGCTTGATAGCATATGCATTTATCGGATCGTTGATAAGACACGAAAGAACGGAAAATCCGATCTCCCGTTTTTGATTGTTTCGATAGCGGGTCTTTGTACACTTCCATAGATCGCGTTGACATTTTTCCATCCGATTACGCAGGAATTAAACTTGGACCTGAAAGCAAAACAATTGACCTCTGGAATGTTATTCTGTGTGCTGTTTGCAGTATGATGTTGAGTAACGTCTGGGCCAATAACATTCGGCTTAGGCTGCTTAGCTATGATTGTCAACCAATCGTAAATAACTATCTGAAGCATTGCCAGATAGAAATACGAGGCACTTGATTTTCTTTTAGACCTGTAGGGCATATGCTTGGGCAGATCGCTTTGTCTATATCGAATATGACTTAAACTCTTGCACTTTTGATTGTAGTCAGCCACGTGCAGCGACTACAATCCATATTAGCACATCAAAGTTAACTTCAATAGCTAGCGATTAGGTGTTTGAAGAAATTCTGACTCTTTCTCCATCTCACGCGAGCGGATTTTCTTAACCAGCGCCGTATACATCTATGGAGTTTGCTCGGTTGCCTAGCGACTGTTACGACGCACAGTCTTCCGATACGTGGCCGTCACTTCCGGGCATTGATACGACTTCATATCCGGCTATATCCGGCGAACTCGGAGGATTTGGAATTCGGAATTCGGAGCCGGGCTTCCAGTTATGGACGCTACAGCCTGAGATCTCGTCAGACATCAGCGAAGCTTTTCAGCTTGGTTTCGTCCACGAATTTCGATCGCAGTCCAAGTCGCGGGACTTTGCGAGGGGCGTTGACTCCGACACGAAATCCCATCGGGACATGGCAAACGTACGGGAGAGGCAGCGTACCCAATCCCTGAACGAAGCTTTCGCCCAGCTGCGGCAGGTTGTACCTACTCTTCCATCCGACAAGCTCAGCAAGATCCAGATTCTGAAACTCGCCAGCAAGTACATCGACTTCCTGTGTCGTCTTCTTCAGTCCGCAGAAGATACGGCCGATACGGCCGGAAGCGGCCTAATCGACCCTCTCGCTGGGTACCCAACCCTCCATCCGCATCCCTCGACAAGTCATCACGCCGGTTCAGCATCAGCAGCTCCAGAAGCGATACATTATGCGTTTTCCATGTGGAGGATGAGCGGATACTCATATCCGAGCGATTATGATTTAGCTGGATACGATTAGGCGTATACGTTTCGTTAGACTGAAATTTATATCCGATCGTCACACATTTAATTTCGTCAAAAATATTTTTTCATTTACATAATGCAGGAGTTTAACTTTTACATTTAAGCTGTTCAGTAATTCGTTTATTTCGGAAACTTAATGATTTATTTTAGTCATTCGCATTACGTAATTAGCCTAAGTCCCTATTTTATTTCAAGGCACTTTGACCCGCTGCCAAATAATTAATTGGCTGCAGGACGCCGCTGGATAATAGGGATGCCGGTGGATGATAGGGATGCCGGTTGATAATAGGAATGCCGGTGGATAATAGGATGCCGCTGGATAATAGGGATACCGGTGGATAATGGGGATGCCGGTGGATGACAGGGATGCCGGTGGAGGGATGCCGGTGGATAATAGGGATGCCGGTGGATAATAGGGATGCCGGTGGACGATAGAGACGTCGGCCGTCGCATAGACCAGGTTTTGCCTGTTTTGTCGGCCCATAATTTTTATGTATAGAAATGTGACACTGTCTGCATGCATGCATGGAAAGGCTCCCTGCGTAAGACACTGCAGTTGGAAACGGTCTTTCGCGCGAAGATAGAGAAATTGTGCGAAAGACAGTAACTGTTGGTGTTGGGTCAGGTCACACTATAACAGGGGTGGGCAAAGATGCAAACAGCGCAAATGGGGTTGAATAAAACTTGTCAACTCATGAGTTTTTCTAGATGTAGAACGGCTCCGTGTAAACAAGCCGACGAAACTACAGTCTTATTATCGCGTGGTTAGTAGGCCTATAGGCCTAATATATATAGACCTATAACTGTGAGCCCAATCCTATGCATTGTTAAACGAATTTTTGAATATCTGTTACAATGGCCAATTTTTCTCAGAAATCGGTCGCATAAAATATACATTTTATATAATTATATAGTAATTATTCATATGAGGCAGCATAAGAAGTAGACCTATAGGCTAGACAGGGGTCATCTATGCTTCTGATATACTTATCCTTTACTTGGATTAATTAGAACCTATACGGGGTTCAACTTTCATCTGTTGGACAATTTATTGGAAATCAGCAAACGTATAGGCTTTATTCAATGTAGCCTAGGGCCTATAGGCCGAATCTAGCCTAAGGACTTCTACGCACCTTTAGCCTATACAATGCCATTGCTTATAACCTATGAGAAGGACACAGGTGCTTGTCAGTTCCAAATAATTATGAGCTTGATATACTGACGTACGTAATGATGAATTAAACGCCTTCCGATCGACTGACTGACTGACTGACTGACTGACTGACTGACTGACTGACTGACTGACTGACTGACTGACTGACTGACTGACTGACTGACTGACTGACTGACTGACTGACTGATTGACTGACTGACTGACTGACTGACTGACTGACTGACTGACTGACTGACTGACTGACTGACTGACTGACTGACTGACTCCACAATCGTAATCCGCTGACTATACCCTTTTTCCATACTACGCTAGACTCCATTGGTGCGACGTAATTCCAGCTTCTCCCGATCGCATAGAGTTTTACTTATCATTATCGTCGTCGACGCTGTCGCCGTAGTCATCATTATTCATCATTTATTTAGTCATCATCATCATCATTATCATCATCATCACCGCCATCATCGTCATCATCAACATCACCACCATCATCATAATAATAATCATCACCACCACCACCACCGTACTTCCTGAGGTGGCTGACTATTTTACTCGTTGAACTTCTTCTGAGGCAGTTGCAACGACTGACATTAGGTATCGTCAGCATATAAGTAAGCCTACCTAAACAAACCTAGACCACAGAAGACGCGCCATTGTGTCACTTCCAACGAGTCCATCACTTCTGCACAGGGCTTACATTAAAAATCGAACAATTCTTTAAAAATCCTAAACTGAGCCATCGTCTTCTTCTTACAGCTCTTAACTAGGGATTGGGTTGTTGGGAATTCATTTTCAACCCCTCCGGTTAATTTCCAAAAATTACCTGGGTGTTAGCCTAAGTTACACATCCAGCACAGCTTTCAGTGGTTCAATGACCCCGCACAAATTACGCCTATGCACCCCACCACGCTGGGATAGCATATAGGGTGGAGACTTGAAAGAAATCTCCACTTAAACAAGTGATTTAGAGTGTCTCCCGTTGAATATAGACACATTTTCCCCCATACATTTTAATCCTTCTAGATCAGTGTCCTCTCTCACAGGCGTAATATGTGGGGGGTACGAGCCTATTATTATTATTATTATTAAATTTCTCAGTCCCACTGTCCCAGACAAAAGCTGCGTGATGTAAAAGCTGGTCTCTCTGTCGTGGCTTTTGTGTGGCGCAGAGAAATTTAGATGATTTGTAATTGTAATTGTAATTGTAATTGAACATTTATATAGCGCCACTCAAATCAGAGGCGCTCTCGACCCCCATCACTGCCAAAACCGGCAAAAAGAAAGGTTAAGCTAGGCCTATCAAGCGTCTACGGAACTGAAGAGGATAGAGGAGAAGAAGAACAAGATTTACATTTAGGACCTACATTATATACAACGTACATAATGGTAGGCCTACATTGTTGTAGGCCTATATGATAGCCCTATATATCTAAAACTATCATGTTGTTGCTTTGTCAATAATTATGTGGTGCTATACAAATTTGCAAACGGTCCCGCAGAAATAGCTCTCGCAAACATAATTTAATTAATTATATTGGATATTTCATTTCTAATAATATTACCGCTACCATATTTAATATTTTATTATTTTAATAAGCGCTGTTATCGGTATTTGTAAATGAGTTGACCAAGGTTTTCGAGTTATAAATATAAATGACGTCATTTCAATGTTTGTTCATATATTCCGATGACGTCATCGTCTCCATAGTTTCCGCGGCTTTGTTGCAATATTGTTACACTGCTCCGGGTGTTTTCTCGGGGACGGAGGTCTGCGGTGGACGAGGCGCTTTCTCGTTTCGTCGACGGAGCTTTCGCCTGTGTCAGTAGTTTGTTATACTTTTCCCTGCTGAGCCTCTGGCGTGGCGTAAATCCCCGTAAGCTCATTTGTTTGGCAGGAGGGCCTCTGGCGTGGCGTAAAACCCCGTAAGCCAATACTTTGTCAGTAGTTATACTTTTCCCTGCTGAGCCTCTGGCGTGGCGTAAAACCCCGTAAGCTCATTGTTTGGCAGGAGGGCCTCTGGCGTGGCGTAAAACCCCGTAAGTCAATACTTTGTCAGTATACAGTTATACTTTTCACTGCTGAGCCTCTGGCGTGGCGTAAAACCCCGTAAGCTCATTTGTTTGGCAGGAGGGCCTCTGGCGTGGCGTAAAACCCCGTAAGCCAATACTTTGTCAGTAGTTACACTTTTCCCTGCTGAGCCTCTGGCGTGGCGTAAAACCCCGTAAGCTCATTTGTTTGGCAGGAGGGCCTCTGGCGTGGCGTAAAATCCCGTAAGCCAATACTTTGTCAGTAGTTATACTTTTCCCTGCTGAGCCTCTGGCGTGGCGTAAAACCCCGTAAGCCAATGCTTTGTCAGTAGTTTGTTATACTTTTCCCTGCTGAGCCTCTGGCGTGGCGTAACCAGGGCTGTAGTGGTAAAATTTGAGGTGAGTATACGCTACCGGTGACCAGCGGCGTAAAAAAAATTTGAAGACCTTTTTTTAGGAAAAATTTCAGACTTTTCACCAATTCTCAGAAAATTTTCAGACTTTTTACGATTTTGTCTCTGAAAAAGTTGATGACCTTTTTTTTTTTTTTAGTCATTCGCCCTAAAAACCTTTAAAAACCTCTCTTTTTTTAAAAATTTTCGTTCCCAGAGGTAAGTATACGCTGTATACCCGCGTATACCCTCGTCTACAGCCATGAGTATACGCTCTCAAATTTCTCTAGAGGTAAGTATACGCTGTATACCCGCGTATACGCTCGACTACAGCCCTGGGCGTAACACCCCGTAAGCTCATTTGTTTGGCAGGATGGCCTCTGTAACCCCGTAAGCCAATACTTTTTTGGTGTTTTGTGTTGTGTATTTCGGTCACTTCAATCATGCACAGATCTACACGGGCGTTTAATGCCTCAAGTTCATAGGCGTAATTTGGGGGGTACGTGGGTTACCCGTATCCCCACTTTTTGGACTGGGGCACCGTACCCCCCACATTTTGAACAATTTCAATCAATATTTTATTATTGTGCCTTCCCAGAGATCGCAGTCTCAGCTTTGCTTCGCGTATGTAAGAAATTGGTACCCCCACTTTTTAGACCAAAGTTACGCCCCTATCCTCTCTCGTCTCCCATTATCTCCTTCGTTTGCTCTCTCTCTCCTGCAGTTTCACATTCACGATTGAACACCGAACTCATCAAGCTGTATCCTGCATACCTTGCTTGGCTGGTTTTGGGCCTACTCCTGCGCCACCCACGGCCATAACAACCATCATCCAAGAATTTCCACCGTAGAGCCATTTTGTTGTCTCCTCGGCTTAACCTCCCCCAGATTCTGACCTGGCAACGGAACGGACCAAACGACCTGCATGCAGGGCTATAGTGCAGACTTCATTTGATAGCCTACAACACTGATTGGCTACACAAGCTGGTCTCCATGACGTGGCTTTTACGTTGCGATTAAATATTTCGGAAATTTACAATACATTACACATGAACCTTTCTGTAATAGTTTAGGCTATCTCACATTCTAAATAGGCCTACAATAATTTTTTCCGTAACGTTTAATTTCTGCCCACAGGCCGGGCTATTGCAGTAGGGCTGAGTAGGCTACTAGGCTATACTTGACAATTACAACTAATAGCCTACCGGTACCCGGCCCATATCGCATTTGATGACTCGATCGGTTCTGCTGCTCACTGTATGACGAGCAAACTGGTTTTCCCAAATGCGCAGCTATATTTGATTAGAGAACTGATTTATAAATGTATAATGCCAATGAATCAAACAGTGGAGGTGCATAGGCCTAGCCTACATGTAGGCCTACATGCGACTTCAGTGTATCACTTCGACTGTTGTAGGCCTACCGTATGAGACTCCACATAGGCCCTAATCAAAACGAACTCCGCATTTAGGCCTAATCAACTAAATTGTTTTTAATTATGTGCGTTAATCATTATCTTGTTCAGTTGGTAGCCTAATTATTGTTCCATGGATATTTACGCATGACCCAATTAAGGACCTTTCGCATGACCTAGGCTATATCTCAACTAGAGATTTCTTAGAATCTTAAATCTGAATCAACACTTGTTATAACACGTCACAGTGCTACCGCTGCGTTTTATGGGTTCTTTTATATGTTGCATAGTAGCGACCATCGACTAATGCCACGAGCATTGTTACTTTGGCGCCATAGAAGTTCTTAGATTAAAATAGGTTCTGTTTCCTGACATTGTCACGTCGTTAGCAGAGGGAGGGGGGTTTATAGACTTGCCGTTTACAACTATCATCTTTTAAGACCGGGAAAACTTTCTCTAAGAGATGTTCGGCTGTACGGCCCTGTTCTGAAATAACTTCATTTGCTAAAGTCCCTCACCGCATCCATTACAAAATTGTATCTCTTACCCACAACACCCTTCAAACCTCTCGGCCTTCTTACATTCGCCAGCTATTCACCACCCAACCGTCCGGGTCTAGTCGCACATCATACCTTTCTCTATCTCGGCCTCTAGTATCTCCTCTATAAAATTCTGCAACTGCTTCTTAGTCTATGCTGCACCTGCTTTTTGGAATGATATACCAAACGATCTCCCAACTCATCCTCCTATCTCGTCTATCACCTCTCCTCCTCTTGCATTGTCCTCCGCTGCTTTCCACTCACTACTGAAAACTGAACGTTTCAAGCTATCCTATCCTGATTCCATTCCTTCGCCACCGCACAACCACCATCATCACCGATTAGGCCTACCACAGTAGGCCTAGCACCATGCTGTCTCTTCGGATTGACCTCCCCGGACTCTGACCTGGCACCGGAACGGCCAAGGCAGCCTGGCTACTGCGGACTTGATTTGATATAGCGCCGGCGGTGAAGCTGGTCTCCCTGACGTGAGTTTTGTGTGACGCTGAGAAATTTTTGGGATTTACATTCACGGCAGTAGGCCCCTATAGGAAGATTGCGTAGTTAAAGCGGATTTTTAAAAAGCGGTACCAAGATCCCAATAAGCAGTTTTCAGTCTTTTTAGCACAAATGTTTAAATTCAGAAGACGCTCCCTTTGAGTATGGATAGCGTAATTTCCGGTGTGGTGCAATTTTGTTTCCACAATCTCTTGCTCTTTACTATTTCCGTTTCCGCTTCGGTATTTCGCGACAAATCGAACTCAAAGTGTTGTGGTTGTTGTGGTGTTTGTAGGGAAGTTCGAGATCTCGTTGGTAAAATTCTCGCGAGATATTTTAAGTGCTATTTCACTTCTAAATTAACGTTTTATGGACTAGTTTGACTTACTCAGTGCGGTGTGACTGAAAAACTATTATTTTAATCAGGAAATCAGCAGACATGCAAAAGTCGACGTCTTTTGGCACGATGTTTGCTCCAGTTTGTTCGTCTTCGCAATTACAGGCCCCATCTCTGTGGACCTCATCAACGCCTCAGAACGTGCCATCCACTGGAAACCCGTCCGGGAATCGACAGGGCACATCCAGAGAGGGTATGTTCCACAGACAACATTAACACGGTATTTGCAAGTGTCGTCATATTGCAGTTATTTTAAACTTTGTTGTGGTGGCCATTCGGATAAGTCCAAAATTGTCCATCCGAAAATTACATTCCGTATAGCTATAAACCACAAAGCTTTCATTCATTCGGTAAAACCGTACTTAACGTTGCTAAATTCAACATGTTTTCAGGCCATTAGGTTACTTTGCTGAATTAATGCCATGTCTTCAGTCTGTACTTTACGTTGCTGATCATCCAACTTCTAGTTTGACTTTTAATATGAAATATTTTCATCGCTCATCCAACTTCTACTTTCAGTTATATGTTCATCGATCATACAGCTTCTAGTTTGAGCTATGGTCTCTATTTTCATCGCTCATGGATGGCGATAATATTACCACTAAAACGATATATTTCAATCAATCAATCAATCAATCAATCATAAAATTTATATAGCGCCTCTTCAAGAGTTCTACTCAGAGGCGCAATTCCAACTTCTAGTTTGACTTTTATATAGTAATATGTTTCATCAATCATACAAGTTCTAGTTTTACTATGAAACAACTTTCATACATGGTATTTAGACCTAACGTCAAAGAATTTAGCAACGTAAAATACAGATTTCCAACCACTATCAATTTAGCAAGGTGAACTACGGTTTTACCAATTCATTCATTAATACCATATGTTTAGTAGATTAGTGAACAAGATGGCTTTTGTATTAAATTCACTTCATTGAACTTTCATGGTCTTACCCACCCTATGGTTTGATTGAACAAATATTGAAGCCATCCCTACAGTTAACTGCGTCCGTGAGGTAAATTTATTAACAAGAAATGTTCAGTATGTCTCATTAAAAAATGTTTTGCATTTCCTTGTGACACTTCACGATGACGTGAATTCTGATATAACCTAGTGAAGGGTGTGGATTTCAAATTTATTTCAGCTTTATAAAATTACTGTATTATAACACAACCTCGTTATCAGTCAGTTTTTAGTGTGGCTTCCAAAGTCGGAGTTGTAAGTGTATGGTGACCAGTGTATACATCGAGAACTGTTTAAGTCAATTAGTTAGGTTTTGGAAATAAATTTAGAGGAAGTGACAGAGCTGGAAAGTCGAGGTTGTTTATGGCAATTCTTTAATTTTGAAAATATCTGTATGCAGATTTATTATTTCTTTATATACTTTGTTATGTCTGCTGTGATTTTTCCCATGCAAGACCAGTCAGTTTTGGTATTGGCTAAAATAGGGATTTTAGGCAGTTTAGTTTCACAGCCTATAGCACTTGGCCTGTCAGGAACTTGTGTTGTCATTGTTAGTATCAGGATGTGTCATCATGTGCTGAGTCATCACTTGGGAATGTGCTGAATAAGCACTTGAAAATTTATGTAGTGCGTATGTACATTGGGTGATCTTAGAATTTTTGTGCTCCTGGACGGTTCCTTAGAACTGGTAACTAGATTTCCCCAGACTTGTTTAGAAATCGAGCACTGTGGCTGTGTACAATACTGTTACTGGAAGTAAATTTACAGGAAATTTAGTACATTAGTATACACGAAATTGTTGCAGTATTTTTAAATTAATAATAAATAGGTGTTAAATAAAACAGGGTCATACAAGAAAGCTACAGAAAAGTTCGAGGATAGAGGAATCTCCTGGATTTTATTTGTGCAATATTCATGCACATTATATTCCTTCAGTACACAGGTACACTGCTCTGTTTCTACACAAATCTGGGGAATTCTAATTACCAGTTCTAAGCAACCATCCAGGAGCCCAACTTGGAGATTACTAAATGTGGATTCATACTGTTTATGCAGTAAATTTTGAAAGGCTTATTTAGCACATTTTCACATGGTTTTTAAACACATTTCCACAATGTGCTGAATGTACATTCAGCACATAATAAAACATCCTGATTACTAATGATGACAAGACAAATGCTTAAACAGATAGATGGTAGATAGTACATATCTGAAGTATTTATGACTATGAGTATTTATCCCTGCGCTCTTCTAAGCAGGCTGAGCTTCTAGTTCCCTGCTCACGGACCGCCCTTAGGCAACGCCGTGATTTTTCCATCGCTGGCCCTGCAATCTGGAATGGGCTTCCTGTAGCGCTTCGCTTGGTCTCAAGCACTCATTCCGCCACATTTTATTCAAATCTCAAGACTGTACTCTTCAGCCGGGGTTGGGTCGGGAGTGCTTCTGAGTAGATAACCATGAAGAGGCGCTATATAAATTCTCCATTTGAATGAATGAATGAATGAATGAATGAATGAATGACTAGTAATAGTACCGTGGGTCAGAATATAGTGGATTTATCCAGTTATATCCACTTAAGCATAAACAACATGGTCACCAAAGACTGCCCAGGAAATAGAGGGCCATACTTCCAGTACCAACAGTTAAGATGTCCTTCTGTTCATGCAGTGAAGATTAAGTTTGAGCAGTTGATAGCTAATTTTTTTTTCCAGAGGCAGGTCCAAGAATCCAGTGTCACTATTCTTTTCTGTGCCATTTTTTAATCATTTGCAGTATGGTCAGTGTAAAGTAATCTTATTAAGAAATTGTTGTTAATCGCTATTAATCTTCAGACCAAGCAATGTTCCAAAAGGTACTATATACGAGTTGACCAATACAAAAAGCAATATTTACTTAAAATTCGATCTTAGTCTGTGTGGTTAGTTGTCATTGTATGTTTGTGAGGTTCGTAGAAGGTGCTATATAAATGTTTATATTAATACATGTGGATTCATACTGTGCTGATTTATAAATTTTGTTAAATTCTTTCAGGCTTAAACCAGATCAGTTTACCAGTGGATCCGAGGAAGCGCGAACTACTTGAAGCTAGGATAAGCAACGACGCTGCAGGCCAAAGGGTTAGACTTTCTCGCATTTACCAATACCAGAAGATTTATGCTTGCAGTTAACAATGAGCAACATTTTTGGCATTGCCAGTAGTCTCATCATTGTCTGTATTTTGATTATTGTCAGGATTCTGATCAGCAGTAATGCTGTAATTATCTTTATGAGCTGATCTTTCGAACTTCACATGATTACAGCTTGGTTTTGGTGCACCACTGTATTAGTCGCCAGCTCAAATTCACTCCCAACCTTCAAAAAGCGGCTCAAAACTCACTGCTTCTCCTTGGCTTTTAAGCACTTGTATATCTGACTGCATCTTCTCTTGGCGACTGGCTATCAATGCTTCAGATTCACATTTCGGTGTGACCGTACGTGCATTACAAATTTAGTTAATAGTAACAATGATAATAATAATAATAATTAGTCGCCCATACAAACGACCTGGTTTCACATCAAGCACCATCTGTGCATTATGAAAACATTTGACAAGTTATATAGAACTCATCAGAGTACATTAGATTATGTCTGATTAGCATGCTATTTTGATGTTCAAATGCATCTGGTGGCAGTTCTGTGTGAATGTTTCCAGGCCACAGGTCTCGATGCTCCACCATGCAGCCAATCCGATTCAAACTTAAGTAATGGTTCACAGCACAGCAGTGGGGGAGGCTGGAGCGATGAGCACCTGTTACAGCAACCGTTATCTACAGATCAGGTGGGCCTAATAAGCATCTTGCATTATGGCAGACTTCAAAGAACTAGTTAGTAACTCCTAAGGTTTCTCATGTATAGTGTAATGTAATGGAACATCTTAAGAGCCTCTCAGAGGTGCTGCTGTGTAGGCAGCTAGTCAGTCAGATGGAAAAAGGCATGTTTTTAATGCTCAAGAAAATGCATTGCATTTATAATTGTGTTCTGCACTTTTTCAGTAACTTTTAATCATTTGATTATTGATGCTAAAAATTGATTTTCTGATTTCGCAAGAAATAAATACAGAAAAATTTCTAAATGAAAAATTCAAGTTACTGTTTGTTGAAAGGCTTAGAAATATCTTGAAAGTTCAGAGAACTTTGTCTGTTTATTTTTGTCTGTACAATGTGTCTATGTGTGATTGACCTGTGTAGAAAATTTAGAGAACATTCAAGTAGTTCTCAGGGGTTCTAAAGAGTTTTATGGAATACTGAAGTTTTACGTATGATTTTAAAAACAATGCGTATAGAGTCACAGATAGAGAGCTACTTCTACAGTGTCAGTAAGTGCCAGCCAAAAATGCATTGATCGATAAATGCGTTGGCCAAAAGTATGTCGGCCTAGAGGGTGTCAGCTATGTGACAGCCAAACAAGTGCATCAATACCTCTTGAATATGTGCTGAGATGGGAACAACGTAGAAGTTTTGCCTCTTGAACTCAGCGCTTCTCTTTCCCTGTTCCGTAAATGCCTTAAGTCATTTTATTTGTTAGTGACTTGGGTCGGGAGCACCTCTGAATCTTTGAGTGGCGCTTTTCGGTTCGGTTACAATTACAGTGGTGTCCATGCAGGGAGACCAGGGACCAAAAGGCCTGAAAACCAAGTTTAGATTGTACATCAGTCAATTCTGGATGGGACTCCATTGGGTGGGATCCGAGTGCTGTGTTTGGGAGGTGACCAATGGTAACTTTTCTGATTTTATAAGCACTTCTTGCTAACCTATTCTTAACAACATTTTACATTGTTCAGGCTAGCATAGAGAGTGCCTTCTGATAAGTTTCGCTTAATATAAATTTATAATTAAAGTTACAAGGTGCAATTACCAAATTTTCATAGTTGCTGGGTTGCAGACACAGTGATTACAGATGTCATGTGTGATTGTGGTTTAGGATTCTTCAAAAACGAAACCCGAACGAAAACGTAAACGCAAAGCTGATGGCTCGAATGGTAAGCGTAATCAATGCCAGTGTGTTTTCTATATATTTCTCAGCAGCCGTGGTTTGGTGCTGTCATTTGTGAGTTGTGACTTGGTGATCTAGAATGCCAAGAACTGATCAAAAGTAAATAGGAAGCGAAATGAACAAAGATTTTCTGCATTATTTATTTTAAAAAAAGAAACGCATGAAAGGACAAGAGCAAATAATAATGATTTAATAATAATAATGACAATTGATAAGACGCCATAACAGCCATGCCGTTAAAAGAGCACCTCACAGTCAACTAATGGCAGGTAGGCCTTAGCAAACAGATAAGATAACAAAGGAGTGAAAGAAAGCAGAAAGAGAGCACAAACAACAAAGAAATGTGTGAGTGAATAAAGGAAACCAATATCCTGAAACTACAATGAATATATTGGATACAGAAATGTATTTAGTGCTATTAAGAACATATCAAGTTTGTTTCGCATGCATGATGTCTTAAGAGATCTGAATGGTGAGACTTACAGACACTGTCATGCATGCTACCTTAAATTAATTAAATTTTCATTTGCCTTGCATTTAAATATAGATGCTTGAATGCATGGCAGTTTAAGATCATGTGGCTTGGCAATTCTGATTAAGTATATGTGTATAAATACTTGTTATGTGTTTGTTTTAAATTCAGGTGTTGAGAAAGCCAAGCGACCACCAGACTTTTTCGAGGTATATGATTTGGTTTGATTTTAACAGTTTTTGCGTAATTAGTGCCTCTAAATTGCTGTATGTTGACCCTGTAATAAATTCTATGTTAGTCCTGCAATAAAAGCCTGTGCTTGAGTCATGTTAAATTGCTGTGTATTAGTTCTGTAATAAAAGCTGTGCATTAGTCATGTTAATAACTGTGTGCTAGTTTTGTAATCAGCTGTGCATGCATCCTGTTTATTGATATAGCTGAAGATTCCTCTATCCTAGCAAACTCTGTTAAGAATTTGCATACATTGACCATGCCCTGATCAAGCGACAAGGAGTAGGGCTGGCCACCCACGCTGCTAATACTGGGCTTAAGCTGATAAAGTCACTAACACCTTGACACTAATGGCTGTCGTTTAAGGGCGGCTTGTCTTCATCGTCATCTTCCTGGTTACGTTTATTTACTTACGGATTGTTTTGTGTCCTTTTCTTCAGCCTGGCAACAGTCCGATTCGCGGAATGGTTGTCACCGGTACAAATACGAGTTCTAGTTCATCAAAAACTCCGTCACCTCAGGGCCACAGTCTTGTACGTATTTCAGTTTGAAAAGTAGGGGAGGAACTCATTTGCTGCTCTTTGGCCTTTGAATTGGAAATGGATGAATTCCACGTTCTTCTGTTTGGTACCATGGGCAATTACTGAATAAGCATTCAGGTCAAGGACAGGACAAGATCAGCATTTAGTGCAGTCTGGAACTTTGTATGGAGGGCATTATATAAGTACAGTTGTATAGTGTATAGCATTCCATGATAAATCTTGTTCTTGTTCAGTCTTATTGGGCAGAGTGTAAGGCCAGATTCAGGTTTTGACTTAGGCCTGACCTTGACCTAGAAGTTAGCCAAACTGATCTGTCGGTACCTTTTTCCAGTGGCTAATTAGACTTTGAGCCAGTGTATCTGTTTCGTGTGGCAATGATCATTGATTGATTCCTGCTGCGTTGTTACTGTGGCACTGTAGAAGTTTACCATGAGGAAGGAGGATGTGAAAGACTGAGGCATTTGAAATGTGGATTTGGAGAAGAATGGAGAAATATACCTGGAGAGAACACATAACAAATGAAGAAGTAATGAGATGGATCAGAGAAGATGGCTCCTTCATATACACAATAAGAGAAAGACAAAGGAAGTGCATAGGACACACTCTGAGAAGGGACTCACTACTAAGAACTGTCATAGAGGGAACAAAGGAGGGGAAGAGGACAAGAGGAAGACCAAGACAGACGATGTAGGACTGGATGACATTAGTTGTCATTATTGGTTGACTGTTGGTTTTCTATGTAGATTGTGTAGCTGAATATTTGTGTAACACCTTGTAAGGACATCTCAAAATTGGTGTGAAAACGAGCTGACAAACTGCTAATTAGAAGAATTTACTCTGAGTGAAGTCTCAGAGAACAGTAATGCATTTGAAGAAAGACGGTTCTAGAAGAATGGATTGGCTTGCAAGAGTGTGGGATGCTCTTGTCGAAGTATGGATGGGAGAGGCACTGGAAGATCTCCATGAGTACTTGAGCATAGGGATTGATTCTCTGACTGGCTGTAAAGCATTACAGAAATAGCTTGCCTGTTATATTAACTACAATTAATAAGAACTTAATATTATAAGCCAATTATTCATTGAATAGCTCAATATTGATCGTTTGTGTCGTTACTAGTTTACATCGCCTGCATCTGCAAATTATTCCACAACCAATGTTGCTTCGAGCTTCTACTCGGGGCCTGAAGTGCCACATAGTCCAACAGTTGTCTCACGGAGTTCAGGGGCTACAACACCCAAGTGCATTCAGGTTTGTCATGACAATTAATCATCATGAATATTAATCTTCATTACTATTAATCACCAACACAGCATTTTTATGAGCTTTTAAAATGTTGTATATTAAGTGTCTTCATACCGGTACATACATACATACATGCATAATGAATATTAATCAATTTGAATATTGAAAAGCATGAATATTAAACAACTTGAATGTTATCAGTAGTCAGCATAATCTGATGATAGACCAATTTAAGTAACGGGTGCGATCTGATTGTAAATAACTTTATTTGAGGCAGATTCCTGTTACAATTTTGGTGCAACTTGGAGTTAGATAGCTTGTTAGTTTTCTATTATTATTATTATTATTATTATTATTAAGGTAGTTTTATATAGCGCTCCTTCAAGATTGCCTACTCAGGAGCACTCCCAGCCCAACCACGGTCGAACAGTGCCGGTTTGAGAACAGTAAGAAACAGGGTGAAATGACCAATCGGTATTTGACGGAGCTTGGTAGGTCAAGTCTGTGAAGGTACTGAATTGCTGAATTGTTATAAGTGAGTGAATTAAATTTGGGTTGTTCATGTTCAATCTTTTCAGACGGACCTAAGTGGAGCCATGCTGGAACAGATTGAGTCGAAATCTGCTTCTGACCTGAGCCGCAAAGACCAAATTATCACAAAGCTGGAGGCAGTAAGTACAGGAATCAGTCAGTCGGTTGTTTCTGAAAGGATTGTGAAAGGATTTCACTTTGAGTCTGGTATTCACTACATATGTTGTTTAGCATTTTAGGAGGCTTATTAAATTCAAGGAAATGTTAATATCTTGTTTAGCATTTTTAGGAGCCTTATTGAGTTCCAGGAAATGTAAATATCTTGTTTAGCATTTTTAGGAGCCTTATTGAATTCCAGGAAATGTAAATATCTTGTTTCAGGTGACTTTTGACTACAGTTTCACTTAAAGCACCCATCGATCAATATTATATGCATTATGAATATGACTCAACAGATGTGATTATAGTTTACTGCAGTGATATTTTCATTAATGGAAATAGGAATTAGAAGTAAAATCATCAATTTTAGAACTGAAATATCACTGGTATAGTGGCTACTATTCATAAAATTTCAGATAATGTTAATTGAATTCTGAGAGAAAGCTTCTCCATTTAAAGAGAAGCTATTATAGAAACTTGCAGGATACGTGTCATTGATGGTGTGTGTTTGGCTTTTAGGAGAAGGAGGAACTGCAGAAACAGATTCAAAGTAGCCAAAAGATTATCGAAAAACAAAAAGAGTCGATTCAGAAATGCACGTCCATTACGAAAATGCTTCTCATTGAGAAGGTGAGTTTTCTTTCGCCTTCGACGCCAGAACTCTTCATCATCTTGCTATCCTTACTTAGTTTTCATATTTCGCATTCTATGGTGATTTCAGTCTTATTTATCTTCCCTCATCTTCATCACTTCACCAGTTTCTTCATTTCACTCTTGTTCTCATCTGTTTTTCTCCATTTTTATCATTTTGTTAAATTTCCTTGCTACCATTTCAACCTCATTTATTTATTCTCTGTCTTCCACTGCTGCTCTCCTGTGTTCCACTCCTGCTGTCCTATCTTTCTCTTTACCTACTTCTCAGCTGATCTCTGTGATATAGTTATAACAGCAGAGCAAAACTGTTGATGCAGTGTGTTGTATGTTACGTTTAATTACAACAGCGTAGTGGTTAGTATGCTGTACTGTCAACCGAGAGGTTGGGGTTTAAATCCAAAAAAATTTATTTTGAGATATCTGCCCACCTGCAGCCTAGCCAACTCAGCCGTAATGAGTACATTGACCATACACTGTCCTCCACTGTTTTATATCAGGATTTGTGTTAGAAAGAAGCACATTATTTGGAGGGTCTGGTGTTCCGAAAAATGTGCTATATTAATGTGCTGTATATTAATATGTATACACACTGTTGCACTTGACAGAGCGATCTCAAAAAGAAATGAGCTTATCAGCTGTTAGTTGCTATAGGTGTAATCAGGTGTAGTTAGTTACTGTAGGTGTAGTCAGGTGTACATAGTTAGTTACTGTAGGTGTAATCAGGTGTAGTTAGTTGCTGTAGGTGTAATCGGGTGTAGTTAGTTACTTTGGGTGTAGTTGATCAGCTGTATTTGTGCTCCAACTGTAACTAAATTGCAGAGCAACCTTGAAAAGAAGTCGGCTCGTCAGCGCTGCATGGAGAACCGTCTTCGTCTTGGGCAGTTCGTCACCCAGCGCCAGGGAGCCACTTTTGTTGAGAACTGGGTTGATGGATATGCATTCACTGACCTTGCCAAGTGAGTTGGGTACACTTTCAAAACGAGAAGAAGAAAAAAACATTTATATCCCTTAGTACAATAATTTCTTTCCTAATGGATCATTTCTGTATCTGGTGAAAACGGAAATAACAACAGTAATGAAATTGATATACTTAATATTAAATAATATTAGTTTAATTAATAATTAATTCATGTTAAAATTAGTGAAATCTGCAAGTAGTTGACGGAAGGTGATTGCCATATGTTCCATTAAAAAAATATTTATATATTAATGAAATTAATATATATTTCTTATTGTTTTATCTTGGGGAAAAAGTTAAATATCCAATCAGTATTAGTAATAACAATAATGATGGATGATGTTTAGGCAGCAGGAGAGGATTGGACAGGAAAGGGAAGAAATGGAGAAACAGCGACGCGTACTTGGAAAACGAAAACCTACATCCGCTCCTGCCGCCAGCGCCAAGGGAACAAAGAACGCCAAAGAAAACGACGGATTTCTAAGACCTGCTGACAAACCGTTAGTTGCCAGCTCTGTTCTCATCACTTTTCATTTTGCCATTTTATTAATTGCGCTTAATTAAGAAAAATGCAAAAAGATGGAAAGAAAAAAGGTCTTTCTTTGTAAGTCTGAGCTTTTCTCGAATAAAGTTTACTGGAGATATTTTATTTTATATTTGTATTTATTGCACAAGGTCGACACATCTGTACACACACAAGGTCGGTACAGCTGAAGTGGGAGTCAGGTATGTGCGAACAACTCGAGGATTGTTACATTGAGTCACTCAGACGGCTCAGAGTCGCAGTTGTTGGATTGTAGACCCAGTGCACTACTGAATGGACTACCGTATTGCATTTGTATTAGCACAGGTCTACTTAAATATCATGGATTGATCTATTTGCATAATCAATTTATTATTAATGTACCAATTCATTGTGTATTTGCATAATCAATTTATTATTAACATACCAATTCATTGTGTGTCACAACTCCTCATGAAACAGCATGGGCACTTTTCCAAGAGAGTGATTGCTTGTTTTGGATTTACAGTTGCATGCCTCAGCCAAAAATTGTATCAAGTCGATCAGCTCAAGGAGGACTATGGTGTTGGCTTCATTTGCATATTAAGATCGACTTCTTCTTGCACGACCTTTATTTTAGGCTTTACTTTACCATACTTCATGACTAATTTACCTTACCTACAATACCTTACTTTATTTCATTACATTACCATAGCTATCTTTTCTTACCTAATTTGCATTATTGTACCTTCCTTTACCTACCTGACTGCCTTTCATGGCCTTACTTCACATGATGCAAGCTTATAATTTGCCTTACCCTGCCTTCCTTTTTCTGACTTACCTTGCCTTTTATTAATTACCTTCACCTGTTGTAAGGTATAATTTGCATTACCCTCCTTACCTTCCTTTACCTAAATTACCTGCCTTTTATTATCTTACTTAACCGGACATTAATTATAAACTACCTTGTTTTTCCTTCAATTACATTGCATAATTTTTATATGTGAAACGTAACTTGTAGGTTGACCGTGGCGGAGTATTACGAGCAGGATGAGATAATGAAGCTGCGACAGGCAGCACTCAAGAAGGAAGACTCCGATCTTCAGCTGGAGCTGGAGAAGCTGGAGCAGGAACGGAACATACATATCAGGGAACTGAAGAGAATACACAGTGAAGACACTTCGAGGTCTGTGAAAACAAGTTCTAACATCCTGACACCAGTGTTTTAGTTTGATTTTAGCTCTTCTTACCCCATGAGCCAAGTAAGGGAAAAGATGTTGGAGTCTGGAAACTAAAATATCTCATGAGTTGTCAGTTGTTTCGTGTGCAACATATTAACAGCATTAGATTTTTACCTACGTTCATGGTAATTCGTAAAATTTTATAACCCCCAGCTCTTGTTTGACAGCTAAAGCACTACCTGACACTATGTCTTTCTTAGAAAAAACCTGAACACATTGAAAAAAACACCTATCGAAAACATTTTAACTTAACTCTGGATTTGTCTGATTTTATTTCTTCATTTCCTTGAAGTATGTATGCATCTAGACACTTAGTATAGGATCTTCTCACTTAGCAATTTATGTGAATGGCTAATCAGATTTAGGGATAGGAGAAATGGGCATCAGTGAAGAAATTATTCGTAGCCAAATCGGTTTCTTTTAACGTACACTTTTCAACAAAATTTCTTAGAAAGGACCCAGAATTGTGATATTTTTTATAGGAAATTGTTTTGTTGTGTAAAATTTCTTGACCATCTTTCAGAAACTTGTTGCTTTAGAGTATTTGAAATTTACAGAACAGTGAAATAAATGCATTAAATGTTTCGTAATGCATCAGATGCTCTTTATTTTGTTTTATATGTATGCATGCATGTATATATGTATGTATCTGGCTATTTGTAACTTTAGCACCTTTTAATTGTCTCACAAATGCGTTTTCGGGATAGCACAGCGCTTTTCTGGTGCCCTCTAAGTGTGTTGCATATAGGTGCTACTTGCTAACTTGAATTGATTGATGTGTTTAGGTTCAACAATCATCAGATTCTGAACGATCGGTATCTTCTGTTGAGTCTGCTTGGCAAAGGAGGTTTCAGCGAAGTGCACAAGGTTCGGCGATTTATTCATTCATGCTTGTGTTGCCTTCACTTACTGGAATAAATGAGGAGTTATAAGTTATATTACTTATCTCACTAACCCTAACCTTGAGCTGTCTGACCTTGCATTACCTTGATGTGCCTTGCATTATCTAGACTTACCTTACCTTACCTTACATTGTCTTACCTTGCCTTATCTTGACTTATCTTGCGTTACCTTGACTTGCCTAACCTTACATTGTCTTACCTTGCCTTATCTTGACTTATCTTGCATTGCCTTGACCTACCTTGCATTACCTTGACTTACCTTACCGTACATTGCCTTTCTTTGCCTTATCATGACTTATCTTGACTTACCTTACCTTGACTTTTTTCACTATTGGTTCATTTTGCTGTTTTTCATCTAGGGCTTTGATCTGAAAGATCAGAGATATGCCGCCTGTAAAATCCACCAACTAAACAAAGACTGGAAGGATGACAAGAAAGCAAACTACATTAAGTAAGCTGACGATTTTTCAAACAATTATTATGCATTCTTGTTAGCCACAGTCTAAGGGACAGTAAAATGTAATTAAAACTGTTATTATAACCACCATTCTGTAAACTTTTACAGAATTAAATTTTCAAAAAATTAATAACATGATTGGCTATATATTTATTACTATTATTATTATTATTGTTGTTGTTGTTGTTGTTGTTGTTGTCATGCATATATTAAGCGCCACTATCTAAAGCATCAATCGATGGTGCTGAGCAATTGTGAGTGAAGGTTTTGCTCAAGTTCTGCACGCTATAAGCATCTTGAGGAGGTTCGAACCCGTAGTCTCTGAATTACAAGGTGTGCGCTCTATTTATTGGTAGGGCAATAGCTGAGCATTTTATTCAGGTCTTTGAAGAGGTAAGGTTAGGTAATTGGTTTTGTTAGGTGATTGGTCTGGTCATTAGTTCTACATTTACTGATAATGTTGAAAAATGGTGATTTGGTTATTTAAATGATTAGAATGTCTCGATTTGTCAATTTTCTAGGCACGCTCTGAGAGAATACAACATTCACAAGCAGTTGGATCATCCACGAATTGTTCATCTGTACGATGTCTTTGAAATCGACAACAACTCGTAAGACTCCGTTTGGACTTGTTTTGTTCATTTTGTTCTTGTCAAGAGATAACGTGTGTTTTTAATTACTAAGTTTGATCTTGCCGTGCAGTTTGTACCATTTTGCCATATGTATTGTTATTATTATTATTATGTATTTGTTAAGCACCACTATCTAATTACCAAGTGTCAATCGATGATGCCGAGAAACTGTGGGGTGAAGGACTTGCTCAAGGTCCCTACACAGTAACCATCTCAGGGAGGGAGGCTTGAACCGTAACTCTCATTGTTACAAGGCAAGTGCTGTAACCAATCATTTACTGTGTGTTGAAATGCCTTTGAGAGATATGATATTTCAAAGGCATACATACATATATGCAAGCATTCATGCACGCATAGTATAAGTATATGTGTATACACATTTGTGCATACATACATGCATACATTAAATAGGGCCAAATCTTAAAATAAGCTCAGTGAATTATACTGTAAATACAGGTCTGTTAAACTTGGTTGATACTGTAGACTTGTTCTGATGTTTTCCATCTAGGTTCTGTACAGTTATGGAATACTGTGAGGGAAACGACCTGGACTTCTACTTGAAGCAGAACAAACTCCTTCCGGAAAAGGAAGGCAGGTCGATCATCATCCAAACTGTAAATGCGCTGAAGTACCTGAACGAAATCAAACCGCCCGTCATTCACTACGATCTCAAACCAGGTCAGCGTTCCTTTCTAATTTAGTAACCTCTATAGCATCACTGTCGTAAAGTTCAAGGCATCAATTGATAGTCACTTCAAGATGCTGATATGTGGCTATCTCTCTATCTGCTGCTTTTTGAACAGTCTTTGTTGAGTTGGTGGAATTTACAGGCGGTATATCTCTAGTCTTTCAGATCAAAGCCCTAGATGTAACACAGCAAAACATACAAACAGTGAAAAATACTCACATGACCCAAAGAATGGCCATAGTGCAGGAACTGAGCATGGCAGAATGCCTGAACTTGGGAGACTGATTTTTTTAGATTTGTGTTTTTATTACACCCCAGATTCCACCATGACTTCACCCCGCACTTCAAATCCTAGGATTTGAAGTGCGGGGTGAAGTCATGGTGGAATCTGGGGTGTTTATCAGGTGACATTTGACAACAGTTTCACTTAAAAGCAACCACTGATCAATGTTGTGTGCATTATGAATATGACTCTACAGATGTAATTATACTGCAGTGATATTTTCATTAACGGAAATAGGAATTAAAAGTAAAATTATCAATTTTAGAACTGAAATATAACTGATTCCACCATGACTTCACCCCGCACTTCAAATCCTAGGATTTGAAGTGCGGGGTGAAGTCATGGTGGAATCTGGGGTGATATGCTGTAGTCAGAATTTCGAGAGGTTCTTTAAAGGCAAATGTCCAGATGTTTTCATAATGTTGTTGTGAAAGTTATTACAGACGGGCCTGTTTTCATTATTACAGGAAACATCCTACTTGGCAATGGAGGAATGTCAAGAGGTGAGATGGGCCAACTGATTCATTTCTAGCTGTTTTCTTGTACACTGTCTAGTGTGTTCCGTATTTTCAACGGTTCACTTTTGTGACGTACAGTAGAGCTTCGGCATAATGTTTTCTTGCAACACTACTTCTGATAAAGTGCAGTTATCGCATGGAAGCATTTTAAGAATGCGACCTCATTATAACACAGCAAGCTTGATTGTAAGTAAAGCCACATGAGATTGCATATTAGAATAATGACTATATTACAGTAGCCAAAGTACAAGTGGTTGTATAGATGTTTACGTAAATTGTGTTCTTAGAGTACAGATCTAGGATATTTATGTTTACTACTATCTTGTATAAGGTCTGGTAGGGAGGAGAAACTCAACTGAGCCGATCGAGGCATTCCCACCTGTGTGCTTCATTCATATCAAACAAATGCTATGACAGCATTTTGTTTAATGTGAATGAACATGCCTACAGATTCAAGGTTTTAATTCTTTCAATGGCAACAGTGCTGAAGCTATAATAAAGCCAGTATTGATTGGATTCTGTGTGCATATAAGAGCCCCAGGTGTGAGTTCCAGCTGTTCAAGCATTGTTTACGTAAAGTATTGTTATTAATCAACTCTAACTTGTATCAGCCTGGCAAGGATTGCATTGCATAGGTACTTAGGAGAAGTGGTATAAAAATGCTTACGTTTCATTCTGTAACCTTCGATGCTTTTGCAGGGGACATCCTACACAGTGGTTCCGTGAGCGGAGAGATCAAAATCACCGACTTTGGTCTGAGCAAAGTCATGGATGATGACAACTACAGTCCAGAGTCCGGGATGGACTTGACGTCACAGGGTGCCGGTACTTACTGGTAAGTACTGTATGTATCACGATGCTTTATATAGCACCCGCTAAGTGCCTCAGTAGTGCTGGGACTGTGTACTTGATTTTACATTTGCCATCACTGTCCACCTTGTACTATAGATTGTTAGCTACAAGTGTTAGCTATACATGACATGGCTTCCTCGTTATACTTTTCAGCCGGTTATGTAGAGAAGTAGCCACAGGAATCAGCATTCTTACTTATGCACGTCATGGTGTTAGTGTTCCATGATGTTCGTCTACCGCTTTGCGATTATCTACAAGTTGCGTGCAGTTTTTTTATGTTGAAAGTAGTTCTCCCAAGCAGGGTATTTAATAATTTTTTTACTATTTATGCACTAGTTCGACAGAGTGTGACCTCCAGGGAAATTGTCTGTTGGTCCCCGTTAGCTATGGGCCACGAACGCACTTGCCCAAAGCTTCCAATTTTGAGAACTTTGCTGCAACATATTCCTTTTATAAACAGCCCATTTAGTTTTTGTATTTATTTGCCACATAGCGCAAGCAATCACCATCACATACTGTCTCTTCTGGGGAAATCCTCTGTTACTCCCCCATTAGAAATGGGCCAAGAAAGCACTTGTGGTTTATTTCCAGTTTTGATAACTTTACCCCTGCATATGAGCAATAATTTGTAGTTTTCATATTATTCAGTAACCCTCACGTACAAACTGAACAGCAGCAGCTGCATAGTCCTAAGGGTGTTGTTATATAGATGACTTTATTTCAGTGATTTCTTGTGTTGCAGGTACCTTCCGCCAGAATGCTTTGTGGTTGGAAAGGAACCGCCAAAAATCTCGTCCAAGGTTGATGTTTGGTCCGTGGGAATCATCTTCTACCAGTGTCTCTATGGCAAGAAGGTATGTAGCCATTTCTCACCACAAGAGCCATTCGTCTTGTGGTGATGGGGTTCGTATTTCACGTGACGTTGACTTTGTCCAACTGTGTTAAATATGTACGAGATCACAAAAACTTTTGATGTTACATGTTGCTGTCCAGTTTTGCTTGCATTAGACATGTGTTTGTAATGGAAATCTTGACTGATTTCCTTATGATTATACGTATATAAGACTTGACATAGTATATGAAATGACTTGGTATATGACATGACATGGTATATGACATGACGTGATGACCAAGTATATGAAATGATATGGTATATGAAATGACGTGGTATGGGACATGAATGACTTGGTATGTGACATAATATGGTATATGAAATAACATGGTATGAACATGGTATATGACTTGACTAGATCCCTTCAGGACCTTCCATTGTAGTCTCATATGTGGCATCTAGTATGCTAATGTTCATTCATTCATTCATTCAAAAATTTAATATAGCGCACCTTCAAGAAACCTACTCAGAAGCGCTCCAATGTGCTCAAGTATTGTAAACAATGGTTGCAATAAAAAAAGTTTTTGATTTGATTTGAATATGGTGTATGACTTGACATGGTGTATTGTATGGTTTTCTCTTTGTTCAGCCGTTCGGTCACAATCTGTCGCAAGCTGCTATTCTTGAGGAGAACACAATTCTTAAAGCGACCGACGTTCAATTTCCCAACAAACCGGTTGTATCCAATGAAGCAAAGGTCAGCTCACCAGTTGTCTCTTAGTCTGGAAATTGAGTTGTTGTTTTTTCATTTATAGACTCGACAATTCATTGAGCATTTACCAAGCATTATGAGCTACTTCTAGGGTATTTACGTTGTCACGTAACTTAAGCGCTAACAGATTTGCTAGTAAGTAATAAATATGATTTTAAGTGCTGTTAAGTCTGTGGTAGAATGCTGCTGCTCTTAGAGCCTTGGAGAAGTAATCCAGTTGGGAAAATGTAAGAGGTGTTAAAAGAGATGTCCTATTGTTGAGTATCTGTGGTTGTGTTTGCCCATCAGCATAAAGATTCCTCCGAATCATATAGATCATGCTTCCAAGGAGTTCCTTTTGAGGTGTGAATTCTGTAAAGGCATGCAAACAAACTGTACCTTATGGTCACTTTCATACAACTGTTTACTCTACTGTTACCTTCACTTTGTTACCATTGTTAACTTTACCTTCCCTTTGTTACCTTTGTTAATTTTGCCTTCACTTTGTTGTTACATTTGTTAACTTTCCTTCACTTTGTTACCTTTGTTAAAAGTACATTTACCTTCACTTTCTGACCTTCGGTAACTTTGCCATTACCTTCAATTTCTGACCTTTATTAAAAGTAAATTTACCTTCAATTTCTGACCTTCATTAACTTACCATTACCTTCACTTTGTTACCTTTGTTAGCCATTGTAGTATTACAGTACATTTACCTTCTCTTTCTGACCCTTGTTCACCCTGTCTCTTTCTTACTTTTATCGTAGAACTTCATCCGACGATGTCTAACGTACAAGAAAGATGATCGTCCGGATGTGATAACGCTGGCACATGATGACTATCTCAAGCCACCAGTCACGAAATCAAAGTACGTCTTGTTTGTAATCGTAGCTGCTGGCAAACATTTGTATAGCACCGAGTTTTATTTTTTACTCTGCTTGTTCATATTTCTTCACACATTTTCCTGAAGTTTTGGGAGGTGGGTACACTCAAGGATTCATTAAGATTGATTGCACAACTGTTACAGTTGTAATTACTAATGTGTACTGTTAATCACAGCATTGCATACAATGACTTAATGTAGTGTTAGAGGTGATTTGCATTGTTATTACATACAATAATTTATGCTATTATTACCGGCCGTGATTCATTCTGTTGTTGCAAATCTTTTGTTATCATATTACAAACATTTTTAACATGCGCAAGGTCACAGAAATGCTAGTAGATTGTTAGACGAAAACAATGTTCATGTGTGTTGACTAAAGGGGATGAGTGAAGCATTCTTTGTTTATTGAATCAAAAAAAGTCAATAAAACAAAATACATTTTGACATAAAATATTAACAAGGTATTGGATAAATGAAACAGATTCCAACTTAAATCAAAAAAAGTCAATAAAAGAAAATACATTTTGACATAAAATATTAACAAGGTATTGGAAAAATGAAACAGATTCCAACTTAAATCAAAAAAAGTCAATAAAAGAAAATACATTTTGACATAAAATATTAACAAGGTATTGGAAAAATGAACAGATTCCCACTTAAATAGATTCCCAATTTAAATGTAGTACAGATGGCAATGAAGTTACACGTGTAACAAAATCTAAACTATGAAAATAATTGGTTCATATAACTGACCCACTAAGCAAAAGGTTAACTAACTATAAAACAGGAATGTTAGATGTCACAGACTGCTTGGACTGTGGCTTTCTCTGATAAATGGATAACGTTTTAGTTTGCCAAACACATGTACAAGACCTAATACTTCTCAAACTCGGTTGTAATTGTTTCAGGAAATCGCCGGAAGATCTGCAGTCGATGACGTAATTCATTACCAAAGCTGCTGACGTTCACCTCATTTGACAGGTATCAGCTGGTCTTCACCAACTGATTGTAATTTTTTATAGCAGTTTTATCTGAAGTGATTGATACCTTGTGCAGTATGTTAATGGCACTTATGCTAAATGAGATTAGATAAAGACAATATTAGGTAATTCACCATATCTCACATTTTCAGTTCTTGGAGAGACCTGGTGTGCCTAGTGAATTGCTCATGCCTCTCTCGTAGATGAGGTTATGAAATCGCTGTATTTTGTAGTGTTTTACGTGTTTTACGTGATGATTGTTTAAAGACATTGTATTGCTTGACTACTTTCTGTTGAGCCAAAGACTGATCTGTCAAATGTACAAACAAAGGAGCTCTTTGTCTGAGTATCAATGGTTGCGAATTCATCACAGAGCTTAACGTGCCAGCTGGGTCAGTGAACGCAGCACTTTGGAGCACGTCCTTTCTCTCGCACTGAATCATCCTATGGAACTATCTTGCACTTCAATTTGAATTCTACCACAACAAATAGATTAAAGACAACATTTCCAGCTTATCTTAAAATGCTTTTAGATTTGTTAGACATACTTGCTTTAGTGCTTTTGTTCGGTTGTTCTTAAAACATCCCATGCAACTGTTCAGATACCACGTGCATTCGGGTAGTGGCCAGAATAAACTGTTGGTGGTAAATTTCTGGTGTACAGATTCATCTGCCAAAACACCCTAAAATAAAAGAACCATACCTGTGAATTCTTACAGTTGTTGAAACCCAATAAATAGCAACTTACCACAGCATATCCAGCCTAGTCTAATAACTTCTACTGTGCCGTTATCAGTAATCAAGTTGAAATAGAGTAGTTGTAAAATTAGACATTAATTTACCTGACATTTGATATGTTTTAATCTTGTAGTACTGGTTAGTCCAGAAGACCCTGATGGTTTAAAAAAGCAAACCGTTGGAATTCGAGAACGACGATGACAAAGAAGATAAAACTGACGATCATCGTTTAATGACAGTGTATTCCGTGGAGTAAAAGCAAACAGTTTCTTCTTGTTGAACTTAAATTAAAGACTGAGTTCAGGAAAGAATAGACAAATAAACAGCAGTTGCGCACAGGGCCCTGCATGGGTGTGCACATTTGTTTCAGAGATATCACACACACGCGCGCGCGCGCGCGGAAGTGCACACACCATTATATAATGGTATGTTTTAGTATGTACAAACACACTGACAGCATTAGCAATTTATATATGAACACATACATAATTATATATATGTATATAACTATATGTAATATGAATGTGCTCTTACTGATATATATTAGTTTGTTACTGATATATATATATATATTTTTATATATATTAGTTATATATGTAATATGTATGTGCTCTTGCTGATATGTACATGTATATATGAGTATAAATAATATAATTCATATATGTGACTTACACATGTAATTTGCTGATACGTTTAATATACAGTATAGGCAGATAATAGTGGATGTATATGTGTATATACATGAGGTACTTGTATATACTGTGCATGTGTACTTCAAGTATCTATGCATGTACATACAGTTTGTAGGCGTTTGGCATTATTAGCACAGTGGTTAGATGTGCAGTTCTTACAAATGTTAGGGGTTCTTGTCTTGACTGCACAGAACTTTTTTCCATTCCGTTTGTAATTTCATTGATTTTATCATAGGCAAGTGTGTGCGAGCTGTGTGATTTGTTGAAGAGGGTAGGGATGTTGATCCCCTTGGGGCAGAGAAGACTTGTTCAACAATTGGATGGGGTAGCCGACTGGTTAGAGGGCTCGCCTCGTAACGCAGAGAGAAGACGGTTGCTCTGTAGGGACCTCGAGCAAGTTCTTAACTCACTATTGCTCAGTGCCATCGACTGATGCTTGGTCATTAAATACTGGCCTTGATAAATGCATAATAATAATATTAATATATAATAGATTTACCCTAAACAGACCAAGCAACCCATCTCTTTGATTTGACTTTGTGCCGGTGAATAAGATAGGCCCTATCTCTCTGAGGTGACCTTTTTGTGGCACCGAGAAATTTAAATGAATTACATTACATAATATAATAGACCATATCTGTAGACCACTTGCATGTGTTGTGGCCAGTGGAGCATTACAGGGCCTAAAATAGTGTTTTCAGACACTAAATGTGCGGTTGACATTGTCGAGTGTGCGGTTGACGTTGTCGAGTGTGCGGTTGACATTGTCGAGTGTGCAGTTGACTTGTCTGGAGCGTGTAGGATGAATTTTTGAAAGATTAGCTCAAGTCAACTACACACGATATCATTCTGTATACTGGAAGTTTTAATTATCAAGTACAGTTAATTATCAAGTACAGTTCAAGTCAGGGCCTTAAAGTGTGTGTTTTCTGACAAAAAGATTGTTGACATTGTCGTTGACATTGTTGCAGTTGACATTGTCGTGTGTGCAATATAGTGTGCGTGTAGTATGACTTTTTGAGCGATTAGCTCTAGTCAACTACACGCGATTTCATTCTAGTACCTGAAATGTTACTTACCAGTTCAAATACAGTTTGACAATTTAAAAATTTGTGTGCTGTTGACATTTCTGAGCATTTTAAGAACTGGAGCGGTGCACACAGTAAGTAATCCAAGCAAATGCACCTTAATGCACACTTGGCCTTCTTGTGTCTGGTGCTTTCTGCAGAGCTACATTTATAGGCTGAGGGGAATACCTGAACACGAGTTGTTATACCCTCCAAATATTTTGCATTTTATCGTGCACAAGCACATTCTTTCCTTATCTTAATAACTTGATTACTTTTATGCTGTGTAAACTTAATTTATATCTGTTAGAAGTGTGCGTAAAATGTAAAAGCGTAATGGCAAAACTAGGAACATTAATTTTGATTAATTCAATTTGTTGTTGTTTACGAACTTCAGTGCTGAATACACTAGCGAGTGCAGCACGCTTGTTGAAAGATACATACTTAAGAGATAAATTGCAAACAATTCTGTGAACCTCTATAGTACCAATGCATCAGTTAATGGTGCTACTAATCAGTATCGTTGTGCAAGTCAAATTTCAGGGTGGGTCTGGTTGAAAGCCAAGAAAGGAATCGGAGGACACGGAAACAGCCTACGGAGGAAATGAGTTGAGGAAGAGATGATTTCTTAGTCAAGACCAGAAGGCGAAAACGGGCATTGTTGAGCAAACATTCCTCTAAAGATGCTACATGTTTATATTGTTTCCAGATACATAACATTCATAGTGGTAGTCCTAGTATACATACTGGTAGTCCTAGTATACATACTGGTTGTCCTAGTATACATACTGGTTGTCCTACTTATGCATATTGGTAGTCCTAGTATACATATTTTTTAGTCCTAGTATACATACTGGTATTCCTAGTATACATACCGGTATTTGTAGTATATATACTGATATTCCTAGTATATACTGATATTCCTAGTGCACATACTGATATTCTTAGTACACATACTGATATTCCTAGTACACATACTGATATTCCTAGTACACATACTGATATTAATAATAATAATCATATTCTTTATTATTTCAAACTGACAGACACAGTAAGATTACATTGAAACATGAAACTACAATCAAGATCTTAATTAAACACACGGTTTGGCAGTCGTGCAAGGCGCCGCCCTAGAGTGGGGTTACGGGTATCGAACCGCGAATCTAGTGCTCTCCTGGCCATGAGTGTTACCATTACTCTATCCCCCTCCACATACTAGTACACATACTGATATTCATAGTACACATGCTGACATTCTTAGTATATGTACTGGTAGTCCTAGTATGCAAACATACATTCATGTTGTTCCCTGTAGTATCAATTGAGATGGGTCGATGCAACAGTTAAAGGGTTTATTGTTGGATTCAGGAGTTTGTCTGCGTTCGAGGATTTCTAGTTACAGATTTCTCATCGTACCCTCGGGATATAATCCTATTTGTTAAAAATTATTATTATTAATCTAATAATCTGCAGTATTCATTCACTCGAGGACTTGTATAGTTCCTCTTCAAGGGAACTACTCCGAGGTATGCCATGTATTAGCCCAGCAAGTACGTGCATGTATCAGTATCAAGGTACATATATATACTGCTGAGCATATATAATCAGCCTGTATAATATATACAGTAATCATTAATATGAATTCAAGTATGTATGGGAATTTATATATAGTCTGTATATATATATGTATATAATATTATATAGATATTTATGTGCATATATATGTATATATGCATAATATTGGAGAGCAGCAATTGTGTTTGAATGGATTTTTAGTTGTTGCAGGAACCTGAGATGGCAAACAGTTCCATTGTTCATCCCAACTGGGCCTTGGTATGTGTCCAACGCTCGATTGTCTTGGCGTTTTGTCTGTATGCTTCTGTCTGCTTGTTCGAGTGTGTAGGCCCTATGTATATGTGCCTCTGTGTATGTCTCAAGCCTGTATGCTGACAGCTTTGCTTGTATCCTTTATGGTTGCTGCTACATATCATTGTTTCGTTGTTTGCCTTTCTGTGTATGTGTAAAATGTGTTGACATATGTATGTATGTGTTGTGTGTGCTTGAAAGCTGTTCTTTTTGGCCATGCTGGAGTCTGGAGCGCCTCTGAGTAGTTCTCTTGAAGAGGCGCTATATAAATCTATGAATGAATGAATGTGTGTATGTATGTATGTGTGCATGTATGTTATGTATTTGTAGGCCTATGTGTATTTCAAATCAAATCAAATAGACCCCTATTCGTTTATTGAAAGATTCCCGTTGACACAGACGCGATCGATGGGATTACACAGTGTAACAAAGACTTTAATTGCAAGTGGAAATAAATCAGATAACAGTTAATGAAAGAGACAACTGATTAATGGAGTTTAAAATAACGTATACATATAACGCTACTAAGGGACCTGACTTCGAATTGGAAGCAATTGAGATTGTGTGTCATGGCGATCGCTAGAGCTCCAGGAGTTGACAGCACAAGGTGACAAGGTGATACATATAACAGAAAACAGTATAATGTTAAAATATTTAATTGTTAATAAGTGTTTTTATAGAGCATACGGGATATTTATGAGCCATGGATTTGCTTCTGTATGTCTCTCTGTCCGCTTCTGTTTCCTTTATACAGCAGTCCCAGTTAGAATGGTATGTGGCGAGTAAGTAATAGGCACTATAGAAGTTATAGTATAGGTTCATAGTTATTTGTGCTATCATCTTAAACTTATATCAATTGCAGTCTACTCTCAGAGACCTGCTCCTTCCTTTTCAATCCCGGGTCTTGGACTCCCCTTTAATATGACCCTGATTCCACCTCGTCCCCTCACCTCTCACTGCTTCAAACCTAAACGCCATCGACTGTAGCAATCTGACTGACCTCTTGGATCTTGACCTTGAACCGATTTTGACCCTGTCTGCCTGCCTGCCTGCCTGTCAATTTTGTTTTGACTCGGCGCCTGCGTTAAGCGGGATGCTGAGACTTCTCTTTTTCTGAAGCTGTATAAATCTTGAGAATACGATTTGTGTTACTTGTTGAACTCTAAGCTGGCACTTGTTCTATGGGTTATAAAACGCATTCTGACAATTTGAAACGTGGTAAAAAAACATCTCTAGCTGAGCTCATGTGACGAGGTTCTATAATACCGGTTCACCAACTCGGCTTGCATTTCTACATCACATGAATGCGTTTCAATGACGGCTTTTGTGTCGCCAGAGGGCGATTCCGACTTGCACTACAAGTCACGATCCGCTCACATTCAGAAGTTAGAACTCGTGGCCAATTCTTAATAGTAGCCTACATAGGTCACGTAGGTGTAACTTATTATTATTTCACCATACATGTAAATGTGCTTTTGCTTACAGATAAAATTACGTAGGAATTATACGCGTTACATATAGGCCTATACAGGGTGGCGCAGAAAAACTGGGATCGCCTACTGAAATCTTGTGAAAAATATATCAAATTATATTTTGGACGGTTTTTTAAACTGAAAAAATATCCGTATACTCACTAAGTCAACGTGTGACGTCACTATTTCGTGAACTTCCGGTCGCCATCTTCATAGTTTATGCCATTTTTACGGAGCTCCTTCGCACACGACAAGAAACACGATCAACTTCCTTCTTCGGGAGAATGTCACCTTCATCGAACCAGACATGTGGCACCCATGTCCCGGACTAAATAGCCCGGACCTAAACCCTGTAGATTATGCTATTTTGGGCGCTCTTCAACAAAAAGTCTACCTTCGTCGTAAATTTGAAACAATAGAGCAATTGAAACTGGCCATTGTTGAAGAGTGGCAAAAACTCTCTCGGCGGTTTATCAACAGAAGCACTGACCAGTGGCGCAGACGTTTATAAAAAAACTGAGAACCGAGGAGGACACATTGAATTTGATTTCTGATTTTGTATAAATTATCATTTGTTAACAATTTACTTGTTTTTCTTAGAAGAAAAACTTACACAGAAATTTATTACTTGATACTGTAGGGCCTACTAGGCGGCCCCACTTTCTTTGCGCCACCCTGTATTTATTGTTATTATTACGATTGGATTGGATCAATTAAACCGTTTATTTTACTGTCCCGAGGTATAATTATCATCCCTCATGCTCTTAAAACAATGTCCGCAGACAAAAAATGGCTATTATTATTTTTTATCCTTTCGACAGTTCTTAACACCAAGCAAACAAGAACCAATAGGCTAGATGCATTTTGCTGTTGTTCAATGCTTATACATAGCATTGGGTAGCAACGTTTCAAAGGTGTCTAAAGAGAGCGCTTTGTTTAGCGTGACATTCAACGGTTGTTCAAATTATTATTTTATATTTTTATTTATTTATTATTATTATATTTTTCCGCAGGCCTTTATGTAAATGCTTTATTGCTTACAGATAGGCTATAAGGTCAACAAGTGTGTTCACAACTAACTGTCTATACCCGGCATTTGCATACTAAGACAAGCATACAGACAGACAGATAGACAGACAGACAGATAGACAGACAGACAGACAGACAGACCAAGAAGAGGCAGTGAAATGTGTCGACATAATTATAATGGGATCTGGGGAGCGTGAACAAGTCTTGTCGGGGTTGAAGAACCGCATTGAAACTTGTATAACAGGAGACATCAACTGCTTTACGATTTCTTTTCACTGAACGCTTCTGAATAAACCGAAACACTTCACGTCACTTGCCTTTCGTTGAACGTTGTAGAAATTCTCAGAAATTGTAATCGTAAACTTCAAATATAACTAAAGCGCTACTCTAAACTAAGCGCAAAGCACCAGCTTTTTCACGAGCGATGAATAAGCCTAAGTGCTGAAAGAGTGGCATTACGATTACGACATGCTGAGTTGGCTAAGGGGTGTAGATGGGGCAGAAATCTAGACAAACTTTTTTCCTCACGGGAATTTGAACCCCGAACTCTTTTTTGACAGTCCAGCGCGCTAACCACTAGATACGCACACACCTAGGCCTATGCTATGCTATGCATTGAAAGTGTCCATTTAGAGCATAGCTGTAGGCTATAGCGAACAGCTGTAGGCCCTACTCAGATGTCTCGCCGGGACATTTTTATAGAAAAAAATCATAGCTCAAGTTCCGCAATCGTGCAAGTTATGTTTCTGAAAAACTCCGAGTTAAGCAAATATAGGAGCGACGTTATGTAAAAATAATTATATCTTCTCTTGAACACATTTTACATTATATTTTGCGTAGGCCTACATTTAGTTGCCTGAAAAATTAGGAACTGAGTATATCTTTGGGCAGAATTCAGTGAACATTTCGTATTTATCAATTAACAGCTGTTATGCAATTAATTACTACACATTATTGTTTAATGACAGCGCTGTCGGAAACGTTTGTTACCATTCATAGAACTCATAAAACTAGAAAGTCGCTAGCAGTCGATAGCTTAGCGACTTGTTTCGACTTGAAGGCGCGGCGGCGGCAACGGATGGCGGCGGCGCCGCGGATTACTAACATGTCACGCACAGACGTCATGAAACGTCATACGACGTCACTGAAGACATTGCCCTTCGTCAGACGACATGTTCGTCTATTCCGCCATTCATTATATTATAGGCTTCATAGACACCTATCGTCGTCCGTTGACTTTTTTTAGCCAAGTCTCAGGCCTAGACACTTGGTCCTATTGTAGGCTGACTGTCTGGGTTCAGTTTTTATTCATGTTCCATGATGTCCTTATCCGTGTTCTGTCATGCGCAACGGGGCATATCGAGTCTGTCTCACTGTGCGTATAGGCCTATATATGCATATATATATAAAGAGAGATAGAGGCCTATGCATATATATATATATATATATATATATATATATATATATATATAATACAGAGAAAGTACATGTAGGTCGAACTTTCTTAATGCTTCTTTTCGGCAGTGCTGCTGTATTCAGCGAAGTGTAAAATGACGCAATGTGCCATTTCATGAACTTAAAGTAAATGTAAATGTACATGACTCTATTGTATATATATATATATATATATATATATATATATATATATATATATATATATATATATATATATATAATTGTATATATATATATATATAATGTGTAACTAGAACAACAAACATGTCTTATCTAGGATCTATACGAAGGCCATTCGACAACAAGGGGCCTTAGGCCTACACACACGACGTTGTGTAGGCCCCATTGCCTCACTCTTGCCTTTCATCTGAAGTCATCGAACGTCTTTAGCAGATGATCCATATCGTGCACAAATTCTCACCCTTCCCTATCTCTCACCCCTTCTTCCACATGAATTCCGCAGAATCTCCTTTCTCCACCCACATGGCCCTAATCTGTCTCAAGACCTTATATGGGCCTATCTGTTACTTAACATGACTTCCATTCTATTGCCAGTCTGTTAACAAAACGATCTGATCACCAGAGTCATGTATTAATAAACTTTCCTTGAAGTTAGATATTAAAGTCAGTCAGGCATCTGGATTTATCAGCCAAATACGTGAAGGCGTCTAATGAGTTTCTGTTGAACAGGCGCTACAAAAGCTGTGATTGTGACAATTACTGTACGTAGGTATTGTTAGAAAGTATGATAAAACAACAGCTAAATATAGAAATGCTTAGCAGAACGCCGGAGTCGTGGGCCGCGCTGTGGCTCGCCTTATGCGTTTTGGACAAGCTGTGCCATGCGGGAATTGTACTTTGGATCGACCTAGTGCTGAATGGCCGATACGTCAATAATCAGTCAACATACTATTGGATTAAGCAAACACCAATCTTCTGTGAACATCGGCCGCGAGTCTCACGGCCGTGAGTTTTATTAGCGGCCGATTTTACCATCCGATCTGCGACGGTATAATTTAAACAAAGATCTTAGTCATGATTTATAGAACGCATAATAACCAGTACAAACTGAAAAACAAAACGCCACCAAAACATGACTGTACAGGGCTTGAAATCATACAAACACAGTTTAACACACAATTTAGTGCATTACAGATATTTTAAGAAGCGCTATATAAATATTTCGATAGGCTAAACGCGCATTAAGTCCTTAATAATTATGTAGGCTAACGGACCAAGGTAAAAGTGTTCACACACAAGGAAAGACCAAAATTCTATTTATGATATCCATGAAGAATCCATATAACTACACGGTGTAATCAATTAAGCTTACAATACAACTAAAAATTTATAGCGCGCTTAAACAAAACAAGTCTTGCACAGAAGCGCGTTGAGCTACATTTCTAGTCATAGTACAATGTGAATAGGTGAGTTTTTAATTTAGATTTGAATTGTGCTACAGATGCGCATTGACGGACTGTAGTTGGAAGACCGTTCCATTCTGTAGGTCCTGAGACCGAGAAGGCACGACTACCAAACTTCCGGTTTATGCGAAGTACAGTAAAATCCCCTCGCGTGGCCGATCTGAGTCCTCTGCAATTGGAAGCAGAACATGGCGTGACCATGGATGTCATGTACAAGGGAGAGGTTCCAGAGTTGATATGGTACATGAGGAGGCAGACTTTGAAGGCGATACGGGCACGGATAGGAAGCCAGTGTAGTTGTTGCATGTATGTGCTTATTGTGCAACGTCCTTTTTCAATTGGTTACATGCTTGGTCCATCAGCTTGCGATTGTTCCGTTTATTGACCCTGGCAGTGGCGTCTACCAATGGTGGAGTGTGGAGAACGATCTCCATCGAACTTCAAAAGTGGGGGGGTTTGACATATTTTGGCTGAAAGTGGGGGGGTTGCATTTTTTCATGATAGCTCTTTTGTTCCGTGTGATAATATAGCCAAATCCAACAAAGCAAAAATATTTAAAATCCGAAAAGGTCTAAAAAAAATTTTTCGCGCTACGCGCGATAATTGCTTTGACTCTCTTTGGGCACTGTCAGTCTACACGTAAACTCAGCAGCTATTAGAGCCTTAAGTAGAAAACTTTCAGCTAAGTCATCCATTAATTCATTAATCTGTCTCAAAATGACTGATTAATTCGTTTCTTTTACCACGCTGTCATATCAAAGATGATTGGCGTCTCTCCCACTGCAGAATCTCAGAAAACACCAAAATGTGTATTTCAGGGGGTACATTTGGGGGGGGTTGATTCTCCATTTACTTTTGGGGGGGTTAGACGCCACTGGACCCTGGGCAACTTAAGTTGTTTACGCAATCGCACATCTGTCACCAAGCATTATACTTTGCTACTAGCATACATTGGGAAGCAAACTGCAACCCCTTCGGTATCACTTGCCCGTGTCCAGGACCTTGGGATTAGTCCATTGCTGGCTCAGGGAGCGTGCACGAAGGGAAATAGCCTAAGAACCTCTTCCCACTATGGGGCATGCGGTCGTAAATGCTTTGCGCTTAGCTTTATAGTAGCGCTTTAGAGAGACTCAAGTTGACGATTACGCTCATATGGGATCTTTTTGCAAATTCATGTCGCTCTGAAGGACTTTAAAATGTAAGACAAAGAGATTTCTTAACCAGATGTTTACTCAGTCTTAGCCTTAACAGCTGTAGCAAAGTTGCCTTGAGATAACCAGGCCCACAGAAACGTGAAAGAGTTATTTTAAAATCCTTAGATGCAGTAAATCTGACTTATCACAGTAGCCTACGTCAGATCCTTAGGCTAGAGACTACAATGGTTTCAATAACAAATCAGAAAATTAAGAATAAGTCAGATCCTTAGGCAAGAGACCACAATTATGTTCGCAATAACAAAGACGAGAACGTCAACAAGAATTTGCCTAACACAAATAAATAAGAAGTTAAGAACTACCAAACGACAATGTCACCTAATATCACCCACGGCAGTTTAGGCGTCCGTCAAAGGAAAGCGCCAGAGGGCGCTATAGAGTAATTTATTCATTTGGCGCAAGACTAAGACATGACATCGGCAGAAACTATAACATACGTTGCCAAGTTGCTGCAAAATAACAGTTGCTTTAACCATGCACCATGAAAAAATATAAATCCAAAATCTAATTCCAGGTTAAATAGAATTGAGATGTTTACCATTGTAAAACGTAAAATTATTAGAACTACAATATGACAGGACCAACCTATTTAATAATAATAATAATAATATTTATTCTTTAATTAAGCGCCTGCAAACGCACTGCGCTGTACATGTACATGTTATGCGATAAATCTTAACTACTAACAGAACAGACAGCCTGCAATACACGGCGCAAGTTGCAGCCTACAAAGCATGTCCGCCTATGGGACTCGATCCTTGTACCTCTCGCACTCTACGCCAGATGTTATCCACTGCGCTATCGGGCCCCCAACATTAGCAGGCACGTAACTAGGATTTTTCGTTTGGGGGGCTTAAACCTTGAACATGGCAACATTTATACAGTGTTCATACGAATTTTAGCCGTAAGCATACAACGGCTTGACTTGTTTGGGGGGGCTTAAACTTCGTTTGGGGGGGCTTAAGCCCCCCCAAGCCCAACGCTAGTTACGTCCCTGAACATTAGGACTACTTTAAGCTGCTTTATTATAGGACCTATGACCTCAAAGGCAGCTTTTTGTCTGCAGCCGAATTAACGATCATTCAGCAACAAAAATAGCGGCTTATAGGCCTAATTATGCAGTAGCCTAGGCCCCTACTATATCCGGTGTTCCACATTTTCAAGAAATATGACTGTGCTCCACCCACTTCGCCGCCTTCCAGTTTCTCTCAAACTAAACATAAGCTACATAACCCACCACAACAGCTCGCTGTCGCCCTCTCTTTCTGGTCCTTTGGCAATCGAATCTTGTTCTTCACTTGGTAGGCCTATCTTTGGATACCTCGTCTGCCTTGACGCAGCGATCGTGGATAAGCATTCTTTAGAAATTTCCGAACTTACAGAACTAGGCCTACGGTTATCTGCAAAATGCACTCTTAATTATCTTCAACTGGTAGGCCTATTTAAAAATTGCTGTCTATTTTGGTGGTGCATTCATGCAATCGTTTCATAACTGGTGACTGGTAGTTGGCTCTCGATATAATATTGAAAAACTGCAGCTGAGTTGCAAATTAACCGACCAATAATAATCAACCTGCAAAATTCCTGACAAATCATAGTTGACTTGCAAAGTAACCGACCAATAATAATCGTCCTGCAAAGTTACTGACGAGTCACAGTTGACATGCAAGTTTACTGACCAATCGCAGTTGACTTGATCAAGCAAACGTAACCGAAGTGAAAATAAGAATAAAACAGTAAAATTGGTTTTGCATTTAAGTCCATAAGCAGTTTTCGTGCCACACTAAATATAGTTTGTATGTAATAGACCTATTTCAAACCTCGCATCACGTTTGATAGGCCTACTCATGGAAGCACTTCACATAAACCATAAATGAAGTTTATTGATAGTTTCTTAGATCAATATCTTTCAGAATTAAAAAAGGAAACATTAACAGATTAACGGTACAATAGACCACCAACAAAATAAACAGTGATGTGTAAAATGCTCTTGATAAAGGAGGGTGACGTCAACGGCCCTGTTAGCCATAAGACGTCGTTAAACACTGGAAGTGCTACTGCGCTAAAGCAAACACTTAGTGACAAGGTAGAGCAATAAATGAAACAGGTGCATATCGACAATGCAGCGCTTAAGTATCAACAAGACAGTACAGGATAAGTTCATTCTAACAATATAGCACATAGCACAAAAAGTGTATACAGCATCAACAAAATGTTTTGCCAATAATTATTGGCAAGCTATCGCATAAACCAAAGCACCTGCAGGCCAGCATACAAGACTAACAAACTAGCATCGCTCAGCTTCGGAAATCCGGAAAGTCAAAACAGTTCATGGTGTACGAAATAAAATCAACTTAAATTACCGCGTTCTTACTCAGCCCCGTTTTGTAATCCTTGTGCATCGAGTATAGTAAAAATTGCATGCAGCCAGTGACAGGACCACGGAAGTAGTTCGTGTCTTTCCGAATCTGACTTCCATTCTCAGCTGCTGTTAGTGAGATTCCTTCCCATGCAGTTAGAGATAATGTGTACATCTTTAGCATGACTATCGTGCCTTTCAAACATTTGCAACCACTCAGCTGCTTGACTCAAATTGCTAGACTATTGGTACATGTTAAAGTTTCACCTATCTATCAGTGATGCTAGACTGAGACCAAGCCTCAGCCTCGGAGGCCAAATTTGACAGCCCCAGGCTTAGCTTTGTGACGAATGGTCTCGGACTTCGTGGCTTCTTGTAATTTACGGCCTCGGGCTTTCAGGGCGACCTTTTGCAAGGACAGTTTTTGCTGTGTTTACTTGGATTAAGTGTTGAATGTAGCACAGGCAACATAATGGCTGTTATCAATGCGCAGGATTCTTAAGGGTAGTTCATTTATCCAACAAAAGGACTGGCTTGGGCCATGTCAAACCTACGCAAGAAAAACCTGAATTCCGGCCTGGTGGAGGGCGGGGGCTTGACTTAGACAATCGAGTATTGGTCTCATTGACATCACTAGTTGGTATACAATTACAGAAAGACTCATCGAAGAAGCATTGTGAGCGGGGATGTCACATACTGGCACCGGTAGAGCATGTAGGCCTAAACACCTTTCGTACTGGCCCGTCGAGCAGGTACTGTCAGTTGGACCCCCCACCACCCACTTGTAACCGTAAATTATTAATATCTTTAACCCGAATTAGTAAAGCCGAGTGAAGCAGCTATTGCAGAGCGTGTATAAAATTGTCTTCATTGTGCAACATTTATAATCTGTATTGGGACACTACTTCGGATTCTGCAAAGCTGCTAAAGTTGAAAAAATTTCGGTATTTCCGACCTGTGCCAGTGGCAAGAAATGCATCCATGGAAAATAGAAAAGGCAAAAGCATCTACTGCAGACGAAAAATAAATAAAACGTTTCAACAGCTTCCCAGAAGCAATAGCATAGTTCGTTCAAAATGATTCAGATACATTAACGGATGTCTAAAAGCGGTCATGCAAAGCGCAAACAGTGGTTGGAAGATAAGCAGTTACGGTGTCTGAATTCCGAGCTGTGAGACGTCATAGTGCACGAAGAATGATGATGTCATAGTGCACGAGGAATGAGACGTCATCCATTTCTCAGTTACTGCACCCTGGGTCAGTGGGTGCCACGGGTGACGTGAACAGAAGGGTTTCCTGTGAAGATGTCCCAGCTGTAAGCAGTGGTAGGAGAAAGACAATTTCAGAGTCTGAGGTCTGAGGTGTCACAGACTACCGTTCCATGACCCAGCGCATTTTACTGTGCCAGGGTTTCCGATTCCAACCGATCCGATACACCATTGTGGCGTCCGACACGGATGCACACCTATCCGAGTTCCGATCCGTCTCTCACCACCGACATTCCTAGCACCGGAGAGTTTAATCCATGAAATATCGACCACGAGGCGCGCATTCCAGGCGGCAGCGTAGTCAACAAAACGCCTGCTCAGTATCTTCAACCGCTCAAATGGCGATGTTCTAGAAACCGGTATACCAGCACATTAGTACTTTTCCAGTACTTTAACAGCAGTAGCGTATTTTACCATCTCTTAGTACTTTCCAGTTCGCCTGACATCTCTCTCGGCGTAGAGTCGCGAATTGGAGCCCTGATAAGTAGACGGCGGTGGTGCATAGACGGAGTACGTCACGTGCTGGTTTCTCCGCGGGGCGTAGACCTTCGTGAAGTGCGGGTCCAAGTAGTAGGACGATTGCGACCTTGTCGACACGGCATCCAGCGGGCGAGGGGAGACGGCGCCGCTGGGTCGCGACACGGACAAGTACCGGAAGTCGTTGTGTAGAGGTTCAACGGAGCGTGACCGGAGCCGGTGATGCGACGACTCCGACTGGCCACGGCTGCTGCGACCGATGCCGATCTCGGAGATGGGGGTCCGTCCGCGCTCAGGACCCCCCCGGGTGTAGACGCGCCGCACGGTCGACGTTAGGTCCTCGGTGTCGTGCTGGGGCGACGTGGCTCGCGAGCGACCGTGGGGCGACGTGGCTAGCGAGCGACCGTCTGTGACATCCATCGAGGTGATGGCGACGTTGTTCTGCCTTGGGTTTCGGACGTTCGAGTAGGAGAGTTGCACACCGTTCATGAACAGGTGAGTGGCTTCGTCAAGGTCATCGCTGGACGACGGTCCACTGACTACCGACCCCTCTGAACGCACCCCAGTAGAAGAATGCCCGTTAGAATGGACCCACCCTCTGGCCACTCCCGTTACTACTTCTCCGCTGCTGCTGCCGCCGGATCTGGTATTACCCTCCTCGGAGGCGTACACCTGGCAGCCGACGTCGGCCATCCACGTCCCGTCGTAGTGGTAGCTCCTGGATCGCTGGAAGTGGAGCACTGGCCGCGATCCTAACGTGTAAGGCGACTTGTCCAGATTCACCATGACGGCTACTTCGCGATAGGTTACCACATCAGACGAACCATAGGAGTTGATCTCATTCGGATCGTCCGTGCTCTGCGACGCTATTGTGTGGCGATCAGACCCACCGCCCGCCACAAGAGCCCTCCTCCTCAGCGCATCGCCAGGGACGATAGTACCGTAAGGAAGAGCACTGGTGTATCCGGAACGTCCGTAGGCAACCTCGCTCACCTCCACCGTCGAATCGCCCCCTCCGCCTCTGTCCCTCGACGACCACTTATCCGTGGCAAGGGTACCCATCGGATAAGCCCTCGCCGTGACCAGGTTCAGTCGCCCCGGTCGTCCGGCCCGATCCAATCTGTCAGGGCGGGCGTTTCCGACAAGCACCTGGAACAGTTCCTCGATCTGCTTACAGGTCGGACTGTCGACGAACTTGTAGGCAACGATCTCGAACTCGATTCCGGGAACGCTCTGCATTCGGAAGACGCACAGCAAGACGTTTATGAACTGAGCGTCTGGGAAGATGTCCTCGATGAAGTCGAGTGGAAACGTCTCGTAGGGCAACTTCTGGTTGAAGTGGCGGAGGTGCGACGGTTTGTATCCGACCGACCAGCCCTTTGGACTCAGCTTCACCCGCGTCTTGACCCCCTTACAGTTGCTCACATGCAGTCTAACCTTCTCAAAGTTCTCTTCGTTCAGGCTCTGGCAGAGGAACTTGCACAGAAACCATGCTTTCTTCTCCATTGTCAGCGTGCTCTCGGCAAATCCAACCCGAGTCGCCATCGTGTGTTTAGAGCGTGTTGATTTATCGTTCCCTTCAGAAATCTCGTCCAACAAACATGGCGTACGTCTCGAAAATGTCAGCGCTCAGTCTGCGAAGAACCGTTGTTTACCTTCTGCCGACTATCGCAAAGGAGAGCTCGGTCTATTCGCCAACGCACGTACCTTTGCCACCAAAGGAAATTCGTCGTTTTTCCGTATTTTTCTCACGTAGTCCAAACATGTCGGCCTGTCAACCTACGCCATTTGTACGCCGCTGATGGTAGGTCGAGCATGAACTTAACGCTACGGCGCATGCCCGTATTGCATGGGCGAATACAATAGGCTACCTACGTCTGCAGCAGGCTATGGATGGATGGATTGTGAAACGCAGCCGCGGGTGGGCAGCGACAGGTAAGCGCCTACCTGTTCTTCGTTCGCGGCGGCTTGTACGTCAATAGACGAAGACGTGTTGTTGTTGGCGTGTGCGTAGACCGCGGAACGTGTAAATCGCACCGAAGGCGGTAAGAAGAAACTCCACGCGTGCGTGACGGTGATGTAACACAACATAGGAATTGTAGGCCTATTCAGATGAGCTGAGAAGTATAACTATTTATAAAATGAGAGTGTGATTTGTGGGTGACAGCATAGGACCGATTCGGACGACTCATGGGCGGGGGTAAAATGTTTGGAAGAAAATAATGTATCATCGTATGAATCATTATCAGTTAATCAATATTCGTTTAATTCAAAAATCCAGTTGACAATAACGCAATAGATTAAATATCGGTTAAATTAAATTTCTTAGAAACATTTTACCCAGTCCCGATGGTAGGTCGAGCATGAACTTAACCCTGCGAAGCTGACACCCACAAATCACACTCTCATTATGTATATATATATATATATATATATATATATATATATATATATATATATATATATATATATATATATATATATATATATATATATATATATATATATATATACATACACGGTGAGTCATAAAAAACCGTGTCCCTGAATATTTTGCTATAACTTCCTCAGATATAAGTATATGTTAAAGAAATTTTAAGTAAAGGTAGAGGAGTTATTAGAGAGCATTAAGAAACTTAAAGTTTAAGTTCAAATTAACATCCTTCGGCATCCACGCATGCGCAAAGACGTACACACCCGCTGCTTGACTGACTTCATTGATGCGCTGATCCAATTCGTCCCATTCCTCCAAAACTCGATGACGCAACTCGTTGACATCATGTATTCGATATCTGTACACCTTTTCATGCACGACACTCCATATTTTATACTCTACCGGATTTAAATAGGTATGTTAGGTGGCCACAAAGTAGGCGGAATTAAATCAGGTGTTTCAGTTTCCAGTAACTCAAAAGTCTCATTGTCAACCGTTCTGGCCGTTACCGGGCGACCTGTACCTGGTCGACGATAAAAAAATCCAGTTTTATCGATCTTTGAAAGGAGAACATTAAATCTACCATGAATCAAACCTTTATCTGAAAATTCCTTTAAAAAACGTTTCGCACCGTCATTTTTTTTATTCTTTTGGGGTTATGAAATGTTTATCTTCCTCAGTAAACACATTTTTCCGAGGGTTGTCGTGACATAATTATAGTTTAGGCGGGTTCACCTTTTTATAAAAAAAATAATTTATACAGCACTTAGCTGGACTATCAAGCTTCATTATTATGAAGTTTCATTAAAATTGATGGTTATATGCATGAATTATTTTAAGTTATGTAGGGACACGTTTTTTAATGACTCACCGTGTATATATATATATATATATATATATATATATATATATATATATATATATATATATATATATATATATATATATATATATATATATATATATATATATATATATATATATATATATATATATATATATATATATATATATATATATATATATATATATATGAAGGAATAAAGAATAGGGCTATAGATCTTTCAGGAGGGAGCGAAAAGTGTGGGAAATTGCACATTCAATAGGAGGTAGTATATATGTTTGTATGTATGTATGTATGCATGCATGTACGTAAGTATGTATTTATGTAGGCCTATGTATGTAAGTATTAAGTACGTTAGTATGTACTTGTGTATATATTTATGTATGTAGGTATTATGCAACTATGTATTTATACGTGTATGTACACGTCTGTATGCATGCATGGAGACGCTAGACACTGTAACTTCTTTTAAGTACCTCACAAAGCGTTGCCTACACCAGCCATGATTATGATGGTACAAAATTATGTTGAAGAACGATTAAACTGTTAGTGAATAAGCGAACAGTTAGCACCGGCGAGCTCCCGCAGGCACGTAAATCCAAACCGTCGAAATCTGAGTTTGTTCTCTGATCGATTATTTCACTTGAAGCGAGGATCGATTGTTGCTTTATGTATTATGACAAGGGCGCTATAGAAGTCTTTAGATTAGGATAGATTAAAACCAATGTTAAACAACTAGTTCAGACTAGTGGGTCCAGCCGCCAAGTTCCTCTCTTTCTTCACAGAATGTGTGCCTGGCCCAAGCGTTCTCGATACCACAGTTGCGCCTGCTACACAGGCAGACAGACAGACACAGTTTTCTGACCAAAACCTGTCATCAAAAACTATGTTTCGGAATCTAGGACGGCTGTTCAGCTGTTGTTGTGCTTTCTTTAAATCGTCCAATTCTGAATTCTCTCAATAACTATATAAGCTGGGAAGTAAACGGTCAGTTTTACGATGCACCTCTGGCCTCGTGTCCAGTACCCTGAGATTTGTCCATTGACAGCTCAAGGGCCCACTAATATTACTTAAAGGAAATGAGCGCCTCGCCTACGTTCCACATGGAATATGGGAGCTTTGCTTTACTTTAATACACGCATATATACATAGAACATACATACATACATACATGCATGCATACCTACATATAATATATAAAAATATACAATTACATTAGGGTTGTTTACGGGCCTCCCGGATCGAGTTGAATAGATGCAATGCAGTCTTGTTTACTTCCTGAGGGGAATGTCAAAGAACAGAGAAAGGGCATGAAGTCTCTCTCTATCTCTGTGTTTCTGTCTCTGTGTCGGTCTGTATCTTTCTGTATAGCTGTCTGTCTGTTTGTTTGTCTGTCTGTCTGTCTCTCTCTGTTTATAGAGCGTTCTCTCTGTAATTTACGCCAGTGGGTCCTGCAACTGCTTCGTGACAAAAGCAGTCGCTTGTTAACTGCTTGCCCAGAGGAACAATGCAACGACCATTAAACTGCGACCACGAAGCTCAAGCCCCACCTGTCAACCGATCGAGGCAGTGCATGTGGGTGGTTAACATTTTACTGTCGACGGGTACACACTGGCGGAGGCCTCTTTCCATCAGACAAACATCCGTCGGTCATCAACAAATTTTATGTGAAATGATTTGATGTGAAATTGTAGCATTTGATGTGAAAATGTAGCATTTGATGTGAAATTTTAACATTTGATGTAAAATTGTAGCATTTTATGTGAAATAGTAATATTTGTTGTGTAAATGTAGCATTTGGTGTTTACTTGTAGCATTTTATGTGAAATTGTAGCATTTGATGTGAAATAGTAATATTTGTTGTGTAAATGTAGCATTTGGTGTGAAATTGTAGCATTGATGTGAAATTTTAGAATTTATATGTATGAAACACAACCGTATTTTGATATTGCCCTCCTTCCAAAGTTCAGAAGTGCACACGACAGAACATCGAGTGAAGGACTTGCTCAAAGTCCTTACACAGCAGTTAAACGCCTGAGTGTAGGCTCGAACCCGTACTCTCAGCATTACAGGGCATACAGGCCAAACGTTCTAACCAATTGGTCACCGTGCTACACGAAAATGTAACACTTTATGTGTAACCGTAGTTGACTGGTTGTGCGCTTTTCTTGCGATGTAGAAGTTTGAGCCCTCCTAAGCAGATCCTGTACCGATCTCTCTTCTGAAATCCGCATATTTTCAGTTCCTCCACAAGTACTGTCACTCAACCATCATCATCTGCCAAAGGCTCTTCTTTCTCTCAACCCTCGGGCTTTTCCACTCAAAATTCAAGGCTCACCTCTTCAAAAGAATTCCTATCCTAACTGACCTGATCCTTCGCCTTCCAATATTTTTTGAACCGAACAAAACCCGCCTTAGCAGCTCCTCTACGTCCAGTCTATGCTCTCTCTGAAAACCGGACTTGGATCTCAATGTGAGATCCCTGAACAACCTCTGCGACTTGACTCAGCGCTCGTAAATAAGCTGGTGCCTTGCATTTTGCTTTTATGTAACACTTTAGAAATTTGAAGTTTATGACTGTGATTACGAGATTCGCTGTTCGGGGACCTTGACCTTAATGCATATTCGCATAGAAGTAGCGACTGATCGTGTAGGCCTGTAGTTGTCTTCTACCATTGACATTTATAAGCTAAGCGTTGGACATTCCTTGGTTTAGAGCGCGAGATGGGATCTTTTCTTCGGACATTGCCCGTCAAGCATTTCCCTTTGACAATAATTCTCTCACAGTAGCACTATGGCTGTACACATAACGTATGCATGTATATTCACATTAAAATATTTAATAATATAATAAAGGGAAATTAATGGACGACGATATAATTTATTTCTTCAATATTGAAGACTATGCTGGCGTCGTGAATTACAGTACATTGGTTAAAAGCGTAGGCGTATACGTCTACATGCGTCTTCTGCTCAAAGGCTTCACGTTCGCATACAGATCGTGGGTATAATAGATTCACGAGATTTCAATCTCATGCTAGGACGGTCTGTACACTGAACCTAGCATGGCGTTGAACCCAGTAAAATAACATATAACAAGGTTTCAAGTGGGTTATGAGTCATGTAATCATGTTAGAACCACTGCAAATTAGAACCACTGACCGAGAATGCTTAATAGCCCCCTCATTTCCAGTTTCTTCTTGAAATTTGCGAGTGTCCACTGAGACAGAACTATCATCCAAACCATTCCACAAGTCTACAACTCTTGCATTAAACTATTTCTGCCCTTATGTTCCTTTCGATTTCTCAAAGCATTTATACTTAGGTCCTATATCCTCGGGGCGCCTTGCCTTGAGCGGATCCAAAGAACCTCTCCCACTGCACTGCCTCCTTTCCAGCGATAATCTTATAAGCTTCAACTAGTTCTCATCCGCTCTTCTTTTTCTCCAAATACTGTAAGCACACACCTCTTTAACCCTTTTTCATACTTAGATCCTTTTGGCACCGAATCGTTTTATCGGATCTTCGCTTAAATTTCTTCAATATTGTGTTTCTACTGCGCCGACGTAAGAAATTCTGGGGGCCCTATGGAAACTGAAATTTTTTAGCCTCTGACCACCACGAGTCACGATCAATGCCGATTGAAGCTTAACATGGTATATTCATGAACCAGTGGCGGCGATCTTGTTTGACAGGTGGGGCGGGGGCAATTTCGAAATGATCTGTTCAAAAAAAATTTTGAACTGATCTGGTCAAAAAAGAGGTAAAAAATTTATCGCCGTGAACTGATCTGGTCAAAAAAGGTAAAAAACTTTCACGCTCACGCGCGAAAAAATTTGATGACTTTTTTTGGTGTTTCTTCAAAATGTGCGGGGGTCTGATGTATGGCGCGTCCCCCACTGTTAAAGATGGGGGTCTTGTCCCCATCGACCCCCATGACCGCCGCCCATGTCATGAACCATGCCTCTTGTGTTATCTAGGCCTAGATGAAAAAGAAAAACAATTTTTGCGACTAATAGGCCTATTCATTATTGTTTTGAATCAGTTCAATCACGGTTTAAGATCCGTTGGAACTCAACTCTGAACAGACTTGGCGGCCCTTCAAATTTGGCGGCCCTATGCGGTCGCATAGCTCGCATACTGCCTAAGGCCGGTACTGTGTTTCTATGAAATGTTTCAAACACGGATTCCATACCTGGTTGCAGTACTCCAACTGTGGCCTCATCACAAACAGGCAGCGGTGGTGAATGACCTCATTGACCTCACCCGATGAATTGAACGACAAATGAGCAGGGGTGGTGAGGCCATTATACGGTCGCTATAGAAAAAATGTAGGTCCTGCATTCGACTACATTTACGTTTATGCTTGACCCTTTTGTCACACATCACAGCCGAGATTTATACCGGAAATTACGAATGAATTGGAGACTTTCAGTTTCGAACGACGAAACTGTAACATTTAAGGGTATAACGACAAAATATGAATTGGCGGTGAGGAATTGAAAGACCCACACAACTCTAAACATCTGATACTTTTAGATTAGATATTCCTAAATCTTACAGCAAATCTTACCCCACCCAGTTCAATTGTTCATTTACGCAAATAATGAGCACGTGACACAGCTGCAGGCAGCTGCCAGGAGTTCATCCAATCAGAGGCGGTCGTTACAGCAAGGCAGGTACGCATCAGTCTGTCTTGTATCTGTTACAGCGGACGAAACGGCAACGCCTTGAAGTTATTGAACAGTTGAACCCGATAACCATTAACCATCATGAACACCTGATTATATATAGAGCGCCTTTCAGCGGCCAATACTGATACTCTGTGCGTTATATAAATAGCATACAGTGAAGATGATGTGAGAACAGCCGTTACTCGATGTATCTAGTCGACAATTTTCTTCTGCAGCTGGGGGTCTAATCTAATCCACTTTCAATAATCTCCAATTTCATTCTGTCCTTTTCTAATCCATACCGATCGATTTAGACTTGGTGAGGCCCTAAGCTATATAAAGCTTTGAGGCCCCTTGTTAAAACAATTGCATTAGGCCTAGAAGGTCTCACACATTTTTTTAAAACATAATTCCTTTTAATTATTTAATAACAAGGCATTTAAAGCGAACAATTTTAATTATTTTCAAATGAATAACCTACATTTACTGATTACATTTTCTCTTTTAAAAAAAAAGCCCCCCAAAATTCTTAATTTTTCTGAGGCTCCTGCGGATTGTGAGGCCTATATAGCTTTATAGCTTATGCCTAGATCCGGCACTGAAACCAATCTATAATCCAATCCAAAGGAGATAGTTTACTTTTGAGCGAAACGCTGGGAGAGCTAGGAAACGTCAATTCGCCAAGATGGGTACCCTTAACGTGTACTCGTAATCGTAATGGTAATCTCCAATTTTCTAAAGCGACTGTAAAGCTCAAACGCGAAGCACCACTTATTCACGAGCGCTGCGACCTATCCGAGGGGTTATCCAGAGATCGATGTCCATTGGTGGTCCGAGTCCGATTGCCAAAGAGACCGGGGGGAGGCAGATATAGGGCGGGTTTGTCGAGGACGAGAAGGCTTGGAAGGCATAGGATCAGATGGGTTAGGGAGTGAATTCTTGAAGAGACGAGTCTTCAATTTGGAGTGGAAAGCCTGTGGGGTGATTAGTAGAGGAGCCCGAGGTAGATGACGGTGAGTTAGTGGCGGTATTGGTGGAGGAACTGAGAAAATGCGGAATTCGAGGGGTAGTTCGTTCCAGAGTTGAGGTGCAGTGTGTGATATGGATCGGTTGGAGAACTTGAGTCGAGTAGTGACTGGGGGACGGGAGAGAGTGAGATATGAGGATGAACGGGTAGCCGGGGTGGGGGATGGATGGTGAAGAGTTCGTGAAGGTACTTTGGCTGGGAATTCTGAATAGTCTGAGTTCGTGTTGGTTTTAACTATCAGCCGATACAACAACAAGTTATATCAACGGTTTCACTGGAACCTCACAAGCAGTTAGTCATTAGGACCACCTACACGTCTAAAAATCGCACAACAGAGGTTTGTTTAACGATGACTTTGCCGCCTACAATGGGCGCTTTGTAGAAATATATCGATGTGTCATCGTCGGAAATGCAGATTGAACGAGAAGGTGGCAGAAAGTCTGACGGACAAGGTGGCAGGTGGGTCGGAGAGCCCAAGAACTTTACAAGACAGGGCATTATGCTCAGAGATGTGACAATGGCGTTTTGTATTATATACTGTATGAAATTTTGTTGAAATGATCACAGTCTGTAGTTGATAATGAATGATTCCTCTTGTCTGGCTTCAATGTGCTCTTCTTATATGTTCTATGGCAGTGCTTCTCAAACTTTCTGATGCTGTGGACCGGTAACTATTGTACTAGCCTTACGACAGATCGTTACCTTTCAACGTAAGCTTACATAACATATGTACGCCTATAATACATCGTAATCGTAATATCCAAACTTCTAAAGCACCGTTCGAAGGCCAAGTGCAGGGCACCAGCTGATTCACGCGCGCTGATATAGGCCCTATATGGTTTAAGACACACTTGTTCGGTGATTCCTAGGTTTTACGTGCTGGAGAGGCCTTGTCAGTTACCTACAGGGCGCTATACAAGAGCTTTGATACATACATATACACATGCAGGCCTAATATTAAAATTTAGGTTTAACAATACAGTCATTGTTAATAATAACTATGCTTTTGTTACTGTATGCATGTTTAAACCTGTTTGTTATATATATGAACACTGTGTGGTTTCTACATTTTATGCAATTTAATATTTTGAGTACGATCAATTTTGCGATTCCGGTATACTCATTCCGCGGCACAGCAACCAATCACTGGGACCACAGTCTTAGTAGCACTGTTATATACGGGTATTGCGAAATTTAATTGTTATTGCATTGTTTTGTAGTTAATTGCGGGTCACTTTTAGCACACTTTTATATCTTAACGGTCTTTTGATTATAGCCGAGCTTCTGATTGTTAAGATCACATTCGCCATATTATGTCTCAGCTCCGGGTGTGTGTCCTTGCTTCTCCGTTACTTTGTCTTCTTTAGCTCCATACAAGGGTCGTTGTGTTGATAGCTGACGTCGAGTTGAAGAGGTCAGGGTTTAAACCCGCGTTCGGCCAGAATTCCGAGTCAAGTCCAAATGCCAGTCGGCCCCAGGTATGGATGCCAAACGTTACGACAAGAATGCAAGCGATGTTCATTGCAAACCCAGCCTTCACCTGCACAGGTAAATTACAGGTGAGCACAGGTAAGCACGGTCATGCACATGATAAAGTTGGAAAGGCACGGGTAAACACAGGTATTATTACTTTTTTTTATTAATTAGCAACTTCTAAAGGTAGGGCCTATCTAATGCACAAGGCATCAACCGATGGCACACCAATATCAATATCAGTGGTACCCAGAAAGTCAGCCCACTGAAACAGCCTATGGTGGATCGAAGAGCAGAGAAGAGAAGCCCTTGCTTAAAGAAGATCTGAGAGACAGCCATGGGAATGAAGTTATAGCGACTTCATTTTCTTAGTCTCCGCTCATGAGGGCGGGTGGCCACTTCTTTATCTCGCTGTCTCATCTTCTCACCTACAGTGTCAGTGTACTAATTATAGTTGAGTCAGCTAGGGGGTGCAAATAGAGCAGAATTATCGCAACAAATTCTGCTCTGGCGGTGATTTCAATCCCCAACCTCTGGACTGACAGTCCAACACGCTAACCACTAGACTAACCCCCACCACCATGATAGATAAGCTAACTGAAAAGGTTAGTCTTAAGCAGTGCTTTTTTTCAGCCGGAACGCATCGGAACGGCGTTCCGGCACCTTTTTCAGCTACTAACAAATTATTTATTTATTTTAATAATAAAAACAATAATTTAGTTATTTTAATTTAATTTCAGTATTGTGAACTGTTTTCAGTGTTTAGTGGGACCCCTCAAAATCCCCAATCCCGTTTTCCTCGGGATTTTAGCCCTTCCGTAATTCTTCAGTTCCTGAACCTCTTCTTCAGTTCCGGAACCTCTTGTTCTAGAAAAAAGCACTGGTCTTAAGCTAAGATCATATCGAGTATGGCGACTTAACATATTGACTGCGGTCACTTGCCATATCGAGAACGGTGACTTCGTGACTTACCATATCGAGAACGGTGACTTCGTGACTTACCATATCGAGTACGGTGACTCGTCCATCGGCGAAGACCAGGGCGTTGACAGGAGTGGCCACTGGAAGCATGAAGGCGTAGGAGGAAGCCATGGTCGCTGGAAGACCCAGGTACAGCGGGTTCAAACCCAGGTTTTTCGACTAAGAAATTGAAGCACCAGAACACATTGTCTTTACAATGTAATGTAACGATATGCGACGCACTGCGATGCAATTCAATGCAACGCAAGACAATGTAATTGGATGCAATGTGGACATTTTCAAAGTTGGCCCCTAGTTGTAATTGTAATCTTGAAATATATAGCGCTACCTTAAAAGAAACTTCTTAAAGGAGTTCAAGGCATAGGCCTAATGCTTGCAATTCATTGCAGTTCAGTTTAAAATCAACGTAATTGAACAGACAATGTATTTGAGTGTAATATATGTAATATAATACACTGTAGTTCGATGTAACGCGTTGTAATTCAATGTAATCAATGTTCTACGATGTAAAGAAATGCAACATCTGACAAGCGATCTCGACATCTCATATACAATACAACTCCATAGACTGCTTCCATACAGAAACGGAGATGGCTTCCATAGACCGATTTTTCCTTACCATCGTGAACAGCATAGGCGTAACGAGCGTTATGACAGCCGTGTTTGACGTCACTTCCGTCAACATGGCGACGATGGCGACAAGCAGAAGAACCATGGACCAAGGGGGCAGAACTCGCAGAGCCATCAACTGATCGCCAACCATCTTGGACAAACCGCTCGTCTGAAACGTTTCAAAACGACAAGGATCGGGCACTCTTGCAATTTTGCAGAAGTTAGATGACATTTGCATGTAAATTCTTCAATATTAGTATTTATGATCAAGAGGGCAGTAGTCAGCAGAGACAAAGATACAACACTAAGGTTGTACAAATTACTGGTGAGCCCATGGTATCCTAAACATGACAGAACAACGGGAGAAAGTGCATAGAAGAAGAGCACCAAAATGATTTGGGTTACAAGGATCTGAGTTACGGATAGAGGTTGAACAGGTGTGGGCTAACAACATTAGAGAGAAGGAGGATGAGAAGCTCATAAGATCATCACTGGAAAGAGGGCAATGCATTTGGGGTAACACTTTGCATTTTTATTTTTATTTTTTTTTTAGCAGTCCCTTAAGCTAGCCCTGAGGCAGCCATGGGTATGAAGTGTTAGCGACTTCATTTTCTTAGCCTCGGCATATGAGGGCGGGTGGCCAGCACCTAATAAAGAGACCTGAGGTGGCATACTTACTAATTTACTTAGAAGTGCCGGATTGATGAGCTGCGAGCAAAGATAATTTTACCAGTTGCCAATTGAGCGTTGACAGACGATTAAATAATTGACAGATCACGAGGTGATTGACAGATTATGAGGGGATTGACAGCTGATTGAAATGATCGACAGATCATCTGACAGATGATGAGGTGATTGACAGATGATGGATGAGAGGGTTAACCTGGCAGGCCTCAGCAAGGGCGATTCCGCCTCCCATGATGATGATTGGACCCCAGGCGATCTTACTGCAGACTGATTCCCAGTCGGGTAACAAGGGTACCTCAGTCGATTTCCGTTTCACACCACCTACACACAAACAAACAAATAAACAAACATACAAACAAATATTGAAAACAAATGCATACATTCATAAATACACACAGTATAATGTGTAACTGTAATTGTAATCTGACATTTATACAGCGCCACTTCAAAAAAAAACTCATCAGTGGCGCTCCAGACCCGAACCAGTGAAATTACTGTCGAATAATACGGACTTCAGGAGCTTGCGAACTGTGGAAGGAACAAACTGAGGAGCTGAGCCGCAACCCGGGACTCCCTTCACTGGCTTCCCATTCACCAACGCATTCAATTTAAGGTCCTTTCCCTCATGCGTAACTGTCTTGTTGGCTCAGCTCCGCTGTATCTCAGGGCTTACTGCACCCCAGTTTCCAGTTTGCCTGGTCGGGCCTCTCTCCGGTCATCTGCCCGTGGCCTCTTGTTAGTCCCTTGGATGCGCACTGCTACTGCCCAGTCCCGTAGTTTTGCGGTTGTGGGCCCTTCCAGTTGGAACAGCCTCCCTCAGGGCTTTAGGCTTGTCCTCCTCTCTCTGTCTCCTGCCCAGTCTCGCAAGCGCCTGAAAACATTTCTCTTTGTCAGTGAAGACACTGACACGGGTCGGGAGCGCCTCTGTTTATGAGTGGCGCTATATAAATCCTCGATTACAATTACAATTACAATTACAACCCACGAGAAAGGCTATTCCAGCTGGTTGGCTCAACATAGGCAAAGCTTTTGGACTGAGCTGAAGCAGTATGCATACGAGGGACAGTCCGGAGTCCATGGTCATCCGACCAAAGGGTCCCATGACCAGGTGTAGCGATTTCAGATTACCCCCATTTCAAATTACCCCCCGGTAACTTGAAATCGCGTTCAGATTACCGGGGGGGTAATCTGAAATCGATTTCAAGTTACCCCCTCAAATTAATGGGGCCCGTTCTTCGACTATCTCATAATAATAATAATAATAATAATAATAATAATTGTTAACATTTATCAGTAAGCTCTCATAATCTCATTACCCCTCTACTGCATTATGTACAACAAGCTATCTTTCTCTGTAGATCACAATTACATCAACTAGGTTGAATCTTTGTATATCTTATGTTTGTATGTAATATGTCAGGCCGACTCAGGAGCTTTGAACTAGTGTATGAGTGGTTTTAATACAATTAACATTTCTGTGACATTTTTTATTTGTTTCAGATATTGAAACTAGCTTTCAATCTTGTAGGTTTCCCGTGTTTTATTCGATAAACCTATAGGCCTATCATGAGTTGTAAGCGTAAGAATTTATCACTTTAGCTAAATCAGGTAGGGGGTAATGTGAACAGCGCAGGGGTAACTTGAAATCGCGTTCAGGATACCCCCGGGGTAATGTGAAATCGATTTCAGATTACCGGGGGGTAACCTGAAATGGGGGGTAGCCTGAAGTCTTTACACCGGGACCGAGGAGACTGAAATGCAGAAGTCCTAAGGTACGATGGAGCAGAGCCAACAAGATGCATACGGGTCAGGATCTTAAACTGAATATATATCAATGAATAAATGAATGAATAAGTCAATAAATATTTTAATACTTATATACAAATACATATAACTATACAGAGCAGCTGAGAGCTGACACTGAAGGAAGCAGTGGCAAAAATCGTCATATTTATTAATAGAATGAAAGACTTATAGATTGACTGACTGATTGATTGATTGATTGATTGATTGATTGATTGAACAAAGTATTGGTAATTATTCAGAATGTTGTGTTTATGTATGATCACCTTCCTTTTCTCGCAAGCAGAATACTTTCGGCTTTTCCGATGGAAAGGTAAACAGCAAGATGGATACGAAAATTGCTGGTACGGCGTCTGAAACGTACCTATAGGTACCGAAAAACATCATTATAAAGTACTTACAAATACCGAAAAACATTACTATACAGTATCTATGAGTACAGAAAAACATTACTTTACAGTACCAATATCAAGATACAGTACAAGTATTAAGAAACATCCACAACATACATGTACCAACAAATGATCTTAGCATGAGAGGAACTTAAAAGTAAACAATACGCTTTCAAAATACTTAAAGCATCTGTAAACATACTACAAGTACTCATAATCATGTGTTACTTGTACATCCGTTAACTTCGTGAGCTTTGAGCCCTGTATGCGTAATTTTTTAATTTTCAGAGGCAAAATATGTATAAAAAACTTCAGTGATTTCTCATATCTAAGGCTTGACTGGGATGGCCACTTAAAATTGGTCGATGAAACATAGTCATCAGACCACAGTCACTGAATATGGCTACTGAACCATAACTACTGAACTATTGCTAATGAACCATGGCTACTGAACCATGACTATTGAATCATGGCTAATGAACCATGGCTACTGAGCCATGGTTACTGAACCATGATAGCAAATGAATCATGGCCACCGAACTATGGCCACTAAATCGTGGCTACTGAACTATGATGGCGACTGAAGCATCATCAACGCAACTACCATGCCACTATCTAGAGCACATACCATGGTCGTTTAACCGTGGCCACAGCAGGCCACCAAACCATGAAGATCACTAAACCATGAAGGCTACAGATCATGATGGCTACTTAATCACGATGGTCAGTGTTCCATAAAGGCTATGAGCTCGTAACCATTGGACCACAGCCACTTATTCACAACCTCTGAACCACGTACACTGAACACTGATGACCGCTAAACCAGGATGACCACTGAACCAACCACAATCGCCACAGGATCATAGCTGCTGAACCGTGATCGCTGAACCGTGGCCACTTTTAAAGTAGAGCTTGACCGTCTACAACAGAGACCATTGAGTGAGCTGTATAGTCAGTGTTCATACGTCAATGTAATTTCGTCATTTGCCCTCACCCTTTCTTGAAGAACTGACTGTAGCCGGGAAACGCTCCTGGGTCACGTGTGAACCATAGAATTATCAACAGAACGAAGAAGAACACTGTAGAAATCTCGGCAAAACTAAAAGACACAACGTTCATTCAACGTCTCACACTTCATGACTTCGTAAAAATATCGTTAAGATATTTATTGCATAAAAGATTCAACAAAACTTAAATAAAACAGAAGAAAACTTTATGACAATATAAACCGCGATAAAACAGTGACTGTATGATAAAGAGAACAATGAGCAAATTGACTGATTGAATAAATAACAGATCATTGGTTACAATGATTCACTGACTGTCAGGTACATCAGCTGTCGAGAAAGCCCTTGTTTAGATCAGAGGTGCTCGATAGTGCAGTGGTTAACGTGCTTGACTGTCAAGCGAGAGGTTGGGGGTTCAAATCCACGCCAGGGCAAAAAATTTTATTCGAGATTTCTGCTCCACCTGCACCCTCTGGCCAACTCAGGTATAATGAGTACACTGACCGTACACTGTCCGTGGGAAGATCAGACGGCGAGCGAAGGAGAGGGACTGGCCACCCACCCTCTTCTTCTCTTCTTCTTCTTCTCTCTTCTTCTTCTTCTTCTTCTTCTTCTTCTTCCTTCTTCTTCTTCTTCTTCTTCTTCTTCTTCTTCTTCTTCTTCTTCTTCTTCTTCTTCTTCTTCTTCTTCTTACTTCTTCTTCTTCTTCTTCCTTCTTCTTCTTCTTCTTCTTCTTCTTCTTCTTCTTCTTCTTCTCTTCTTCTTCTTCTTCTTCTTCTCTTCTTCCTTCTTCTTCTTCTTCATCTTCTTCTTCTTCTTCTTCTTCTTCTTCTTCTTCTTCTTCTTCTTCTTCTTCTTCTTCTTCTTCTTCTTCTTCTTCTTCTTCTTCTTCTTCTTCTTCTTCTTCTTCTTCTTCTTCTTCTTCTTCTTCTTCTTCTTCTTCTTCTTCTTCTTCTTCTTCTTCTTCTTCTTCTTCTTCTTCTTCTTCATCTTCATTCTTCTTCTTCTTCTTCTTCTTCTTCTTCTTCTTCTTCTTCTTCTTCTTCTTCTTCTTCTTCTTCTTCTTCTTCTTCTTCTTCTTCTTCTTCTTCTTCTTCTTCTTCTTCTTCTTCTTCTTCTTCTTCTTCTTCTTCTTCTTCTTCTTCTTCTTCTTCTTCTTCTTCTTAGATTAGTTACATAGACATACGCAGACCCTTTGTAAGGTATTGAGGCCCTATATTAAGTAGCTTGGTACCACACATGCAAACAGCGTATACGTACATGCATACATACACATAACATGTATGTATCTATGTAAATATGTATGCATGTATAACTGGATGCATAACTGTAGGGGCCCGATAGCGCATTGGATAACATCTAGCGTAGAGTGCGAGAGGTACAGAGATCGAGTCCCATAAGCGGACATGCTTTGTAAGCTGCAATTGCGCCGTGTATTGCAGGCTGTCTGTTCTGTTAGTAGTTAAGGTTTATCGCATAACATGTACTTGTACAGCACAGTGCGTTTGCAGGCGCTTAATTAAAGAATAAATATTATTATTAATATTATAATATTATATAATATATGTATTGTATGTATGTAAACATGTATGTATGTTTATTTATATTTATTCTATATAGGGTGCTATAAAATCTGAATTGACCAGATAAAGGGAGTCATTACCTCATTGGGCCGAGGCCATCGTACTGTGTTCGGATGGCCTTTGCCACTCCTTTGCCACTGTTGTCATCGTGTTGGCGAAAGCAACAGATGCAACAGGATCTAAAATAGAACAACAAAGGTTGTGGATTACTGATCACGTGATGAATTCGACGTGGTAAAGAAACCATGGAGAGTTTTTATTATATGGAAAGCTTTCTAATAATGATGATGGTGGATAGGTTTTTGGTGAGTGGATGGATGGTTGGGTTGGTAGGTGCATGGATACATGGATGGATGGGTGTATGGATGGAAGGATGAATGGATGGCGGGATGGATGGGTTTGAGTGGGTGGGTTTGGCTGGGTGGGTTGGTCTTGGGTGTGATCTTCGGGTGGATGGATGGATGGATGGATGGATGGATGGATGGATGGATGGATGGATGGATGGATGGATGGATGGATGGATGGATGGATGGATGGATGGATGGATGGATGGATGGATGGATGGATGGATGGATGGATGGATGGATGGATGGATGGATGGATGGATGGATGGATGGATGGATGGATGGATGGATGGATGGATGGATGGATGGATGGATGGATGGATGGATGGATGGATGGATGGATGGATGGATGGATGGATGGATGGATGGATGGATGGATGGATGGATGGATGGATGGATGGATGGATGGATGGATGGATGGATGGATGGATGGATGGATGGATGGATGGATGGATGGATGGATGGATGGATGGGTTGAGTGGGTGGGTGGGTGGGTGAATGGATGGATGGGCGGATGAGATGATGGTTGATGAATGGATGAGAACTTACTTCCATCCTAGGTAGAAGAACTGTAGCCAGGCGAGAGTGATGACTAGGCAAATAATGGCATGAGGGATGCCAAAAAGTGCCCAGGAAGCAAAAGAAATCGGAGCAGTACGACCGTGTTCTTCGTAGAAACTACAATGAATGTAAATGTAAATGCACACGTTTTATATACCTTAATGAATTGATCGTGTGAGATCGTTTACCACCGCTGCCCATTTGGATGGGTGCCACACCCTTTAAGGGAGCTCGGGATTCAAATCTCTGGGAGGCTCACCGGTATTGAATGCACGAAGGCATGGTACGTAGGCCTACGCTTTAATCGATGTAGCTAATAGAGAACCCAAAGAACAATGTTCGTTTTACATTGCGCAATAGAGAACTTTGTAAACTCTGGAACGATCTCACACCTGAATTCCGCAAATTCTCCGTTTTCTCCAAACTTCCTATTATTCGGTTAGCATATCTGAGCAGCTAGCTTCTCTCATTAGCGCATCTGAGTAGAGGCGCTAATCACTTATACAGCGCCCCTCTGAGTAGAGAGGGGCGCTATATAAGTCCTGGATGAATGGATGAATCAGTCGTCTCTGTATCACCTATCCCTATTTTAGTTTTAAACTTAAGAACAAGCCCCACCCCTTCAAGACACCTCACCCTGGTCCACGATGCTATAGAAATTGTCTTATTACAATTAAAAGTCTAATCTATCCTCCCTACTCACTCTTTCTCCCCAAGCCACCGACCCGAATGAGACTGGAGTCTTACTTGTTGGCCAGTTTAGCAAAGACGAGGTTCGGAGGCGTCCCTGTGAGAGTCGCAGTTCCTCCGACGGTGGCTGAGTATGCCACTCCCAGGCTGAGCATCTTCTCGAAATTCTTCAGCACCCGGTCGATTTCTTCATCTGTTGAAGGAGCAGCAGGAGCAACCGGCCTGACCTCTAACCCTTCCGATGCTTTCATTGTTCCATCAACTCCTAGTTCTGGTGACTTTTTCTCCAGTGTTTCCTTCTTCTTTACCGGATAAGCTCTAAATAATACACCGCTTCTTGGCATTATAAGACAATGTAATGTAATGTAATGTAATGTAAACATTGCCGTTGCTCTCTCCGCTCAGCTGCGCAAGTTGAACCTATTGTTCCCCGCGCGCGGACAGCCATACGGCAGCGCCGTGCCTTCTCTGTGGCTGCCCCCATGACCTGGAATGGGCTCCCTACCAAGGTCCGTCAAATACCGATTGGTCATTTCACCCTGTTTCTTACTGTCCTCAAAACTGCGTTGTTCGACCGTGATTGGACTGGGAGTGCTCCTGAGTAGACAATCTTGAAGGGGCGCTATATAAAACTGCTTTATTAACAATAATAATAATTTATATGATGTATTCATTTATGCTACATCATCTCTATGTTATAGGCGCAGCCTTGGATGCAATATAGTTTTACAAAAGACATTATCATTCAGCTAGAAATACATCGATTACGACAGATCGATTTTGTTTTGTGTTTAGCTAGTTCGTAGTCGCTTACCTTAACATACCTATCTTTACTTCATGTGTACATATGCCTATATGTATATGTTGTTTAAGTAACCCGTTTATGGATGTATGTGTGTAATCAAGTAGAATATATTATACGTGTAATGTCAATATATCAAACATCAATGCCGCCTGGCGTTAAACTGTCATGCGTTAAGGTCTCGCTCATGATCCTTATACAGTAACGAGCCCTATCTTACCTTTCCTTACCTTACCTTACCTTACTTCAGCTTACTGCATGCCCTCCCTTCCTTATATTGAGGGGCTATATAAATTTGCAATTACGATTGCCATTACGATTACAACACCTTACCTTACCTAATCTTAACTTTCTTCATTTTACCACAAACCATACGTTGCCTAAATTGATTCATTCTAACCTTACCTTACTTTTCCCTAAATTCTTTTTCTAACCTTTACTTGACCCCATCTCACTCTACCTTACTTCAGCTGGCCACGCGATGTTCAGTGGCTGTCGCAATCGGAGGTCGCCCTGTCGTGTGTTTGCCGTGTGTTGATGTCGACCCTCGATTGCTTGTTCTTTTACTTGCACTTTTATTTAACGTGCCTAACTTTTCTATAGAAGATTCACGACGAACTTTGTTTAATTAATAAATGAATTTAATTAAAGAAACAAATATATATACACTAACTCTACGGGGACTTCCACGTAGTATTAAAGCGTTTAGATATTAAATCGGATTATCTCAAATGTTGCTTCGTACAGCCTAACTACAGATCGTTCCTAACTACAGATCGTTCTTTCGCGTCAGTCTCTGAATCTGACGGACTAATACTCTGCCGCCCCGCTGGTCGTTCCTCCCGATGTTTCTCGCTCGACCGATGTTCACACGTCGCGTTCGTCAGCAGTACAAGTCCCGTGTTCTCCTTTTCCTTCCGTTAAGTAGGAACTTCAGCGTGCATCGGTCAGCCCCCTCCCCACGTCAAGCTATCGTCAATTAGTGTCAGATTGCTCTTCGCGCCGCGGGTCGTCGCTCGCCTGCAGCGCGGGCGGTGTCTGGTTACATCATAGCCGCGAGGTGTCCTATTACACCTTGGCTGTGTGGTGTCCGATTACACCTCGGCCTTCATTGTTGCCCAAGTGGAGACTGGCTTTCGTCCGTCATCATTCCATCTCGACCAGCAACGACGCTTACATCATAATGATGATGCCATCTCGTCGTTGTTGTCGATCTCCTCACGCGACACCTCCCTTCCCGGGGGAGGACAAAGCCAGTCATTGGTTCGCCTCCCGGCTGAGAATGATGTCGTTCCCTCCATCGATTTCCTCCAGACCGTGTCCTCGTCATTCCCATGAAAATTCAAAATATCAGCACAGTTAGAAATATATTTACAGTTGTCGCGGTGCCTTACATGGTAGTCCGCCTTCTTCCTCAATCATAGTCTGGACAAAAGATCAGCGGGAATATTCAGCGCCCCAGGTCGATATTCAAAAGAAATATCGAAGTCCTGGAGGGCCCGAGCCCCTCTCGCAAGTTTAGCACTTGTGGGCGTAGAAGCAGTTAGGAACGTCAAGGGGGTGTGATCAGAATAGAGGGTGGTCCTTGACATAAAAATCCAATCCCTAAACTTCTTCAACGCAAAAATCACAGCATACGCTTCGCGCTCCACAGTGGACCAACGCGCTTGCGTAGCATCTAATTTAGAACTGGCGAAATATATTGGCCGTTCTGTTCCATCGTCTTGAATTTGGAATAAGCAGCCTCCGACTGCTTTGTCTGAAGCGTCAGTCGATAGACCAAACTCTCTGCCGTAGTCAATTGTCTGCAAACATTCAGCGTTATTCAAATCGTGCATAAGTTTATCTAGCGCCTTTTGGTGATCAGTTCGCCAGGGTATCTTAACAGGCACCGATTTCTGGGTCAAGTCAATGAGAATTCTGGCTGTCACTGTTCTGGCCTGATTATCTAGACAGGTCAAGAGTAATCTGCTACGAAGGTCGTCCGGGACAGCGCAAGAGTCGAATACCCTTTCACAATGCACAAAGAAACCAGGGATTTGCGCATGGTCACTTGGAGACCTCGGTAAGAGTCCTTGCAAGCTTTCACTATACGTTATCATTCGTCCTACGACCGAATGCCTTAAGTTATAGTCCCTTTCGTCTCTGAGTCTCCTCTCTGCGTCCCTTTCCTCTCGGACTTCCTTCTCTCTCTTCTCTGCCTCTTCCTTTTCTTCTCTCCTCCGCCTCTCCTCCTGAAGCCTTAATTTCTCTGCTTCCTCTTTCTCTTCTCTTCTCGATCTTTCCGCTTCCTCTTTCTCTCTCCTCCGTTTCTCCTCCTGAAGCCTTAATTTCTCTGCTTCCTCTTTCTCTTCTCTCCTCTGCTTCTCCTCCTGAAGCCTGAGCTTCTCAGCCTGCTTTTCCTCATCTTCTCTCCTCCACTTCTCCTCAAGCACTCTGAGTCTTTCTTCTCTGCTTCGTCTCTCCTCCTGAAGCCTTATTTTCTCTGCTTCCTCTTTCTCTTCTCTCCTCTGCTTCTCTTCAAGCAGCCTGAGCTTCTCAGCCTGCTTCTCCTCATCTTCTCTCCTCCACTTCTCCTCAAGCATTCTGAGTCTTTCTTCATTCCTCTTTTTCTCTTCCTCTCTTCTCTCCCTTCTCTCCGCTTCCTCTCTCAGCCTTTCTTCTCTCCTTTCTTCGATCCGCCTGCGTTCCTTTTCACTGCTTCTCCTCACTCTTCTCTCCGCTTCCTCTCTCTGGTATGTTGTTAGTTCTAACATGACCCGCCGCATTTGCCTTGCCGGGCTCATACTGCTACCTGGGCTACCTGTGCTTACTTTCTCACTTACTTCTGGCGGGATCTCCCTTCCAGAAACAATTATTTCAGCACTAGCCTCTTGGAGCTGGTCCATCCTCATGGAACCCAATTCCTCCTCTCCTAGTCCCATCTTTATCAGATATGCGACTAGTCTGTGACGGGGCATGTTCAGCACCCTCACTCTTTTCCCTATCGACAACTTATCCATCTTCCAACAGTCCACTCACTAATAGAAAAAGATAAGTAAGTTAGAGGAGAGTCACCGTTGGTCAGAAATCAAAGAAAACAACGTCCTAAAATTCTACCAAAATACAACAAGAACAGAACTGAGCAAAAGGAGCTACGCAAAAGCCTCGGCTATTCGCACACCAATCCTCATCCAGACCTCAACCGCAACCTCACAGATTACCACGACTACCAGTAAGGACTTACCCTCTGAATACGTCGAGCGAGCTCCGTCTTTTGGTATCTTGGCTGATCCGCTGTCCTCCGTTGCCACTCCCGTCCGTCGTTGCTAGCGATGGTCGGTCGTCCGTTGGCGCTCTTGTTCCTCGTCCTTGCCTGTTGCTGTCGGTTCCTTCGAGTCCTTCGTCCTCAGGAGTCCGGCACTCGACTTCTCCAGTTGCGAAGGGTTGTATTCGCCGCTGGTCCCGATCTGTTGAGATTCCTCTTTTCCGTTTCCGGTTCCGCTCTTCGTCGTGACGTCTTCAGTTGAAAATCCTGTCGACTGCGCCAATGTCGCAATCGGAGGTCGCCCTGTCGTGTGTTTGCCGTGTGTTGATGTCGACCCTCGATTGCTTGTTCTTTTACTTGCACTTTTATTTAACGTGCCTAACTTTTCTATAGAAGATTCACGACGAACTTTGTTTAATTAATAAATGAATTTAATTAAAGAAACAAATATATATACACTAACTCTACGGGGACTTCCACGTAGTATTAAAGCGTTTAGATATTAAATCGGATTATCTCAAATGTTGCTTCGTACAGCCTAACTACAGATCGTTCTTTCGCGTCAGTCTCTGAATCTGACGGACTAATACTCTGCCGCCCCGCTGGTCGTTCCTCCCGATGTTTCTCGCTCGACCGATGTTCACACGTCGCGTTCGTCAGCAGTACAAGTCCCGTGTTCTCCTTTTCCTTCCGTTAAGTAGGAACTTCAGCGTGCATCGGTCAGCCCCCTCCCCACGTCAAGCTATCGTCAATTAGTGTCAGATTGCTATTCGCGCCGCGGGTCGTCGCTCGCCTGCAGCGCGGGCGGTGTCTGGTTACATCATAGCCGCGAGGTGTCCTATTACACCTTGGCTGTGTGGTGTCCGATTACACCTCGGCCTTCATTGTTGCCCAAGTGGAGACTGGCTTTCGTCCGTCATCATTCCATCTCGACCAGCAACGACGCTTACATCATAATGATGATGCCATCTCGTCGTTGTTGTCGATCTCCTCACGCGACAGTGGCTGTTCGAACAAAGGATAACATTTCTGTATCAAGATCCTCTTTTATTACTGCCTAAATATAGGCCTAATTATTCAATTAGTATTCTCGAGGTTAAGAACTTACTTTTCTTCATCAACGCAAGTCTCCTTTTCATACTCAGCCTCCTGAATCCGATCATCACTTTCGTCATCATGTCCGTCACACTGCCCTCTACCGTCAGACTTCTGACCACTTTCGGTGTCATTTGTGAATGACGGATTATCTGTGTTAAAAGGATTGAAAAGCCACGACAATTGACACGTGAAAGTTCTCCTTATAATTAAAAGACAGAAGGAGATTCAATGTTTTCGATATCTCAGAAAGGATTTTAAAGGATACAGCAGAAAAGATATCAAATTATTTTCCTATCCGATAAAGAAGATAGCCTATATTAGACGTTCGCACAAAGCAAAAATTATTTAACATTGCTTCCCATTTCGCAAGAGAGGTTCAACAGTGCTTTGTGTAATTCACGACACTTGCTAAATGCTTTTTAAATGACACATATTTAAAAGACTGTTGAATTTATACATTATATACAATACAATATACATTATACACTGTCTTTGATATTGACCTCCTTCCAAAGTTCAGAAGGGCACACGTGACCAAACGAAAGAACATCGATGGGGCTGAGCAGTTGTGCTTGAAGGACTTGCTCAACGTCCTTATACAGAAAACGCATGAGTGAAGGCTCGAACCCATACTCTCCGCGTTAGGGCCTACCGGTCGAGCGCCCTGTCCATTTAGCTACCGTGTCCCGTGTATTTTGTTCTTCGTGAGTTAAATATATTGAGACATTTTAAATTCGAAGCAGCGTATGGATGGGAAAGTTCATTGCTTTAAAAAAATGGTACCATGAATCCAGTTGAATAAACTTCATCCAACGTAACCGTCTATATGTCCACCTGGTTTACCTTGATGCCTATACTGGGAACCGAACCTGACATTGCATGTACCTGTCTCGACGATACTGTTTTGACTGAGCACCTATGAAGAAGCTGGGTCTCAGGAATTGGCTAACATAGGCGATAAAGAGATCCTAGGATTACAATTACGATAGAATTATCATTTCGATGCGATTACCATACGATTACGATAACGTTTACAACAATGCTAGGACGATAAGGTTACTATTAAGATGTGATTAGGAATACAATTACATTGTTTTTATATACGATTACGGTACGATTATTTTAAACTAAAAGTATGATACCATTGCGATTTCAACTATGATAGCTATTACGATAGTGCTCGTGAACAGACTAAGCCAGTGCCCTGCGCTTAGCTTTAGTCTAGCGCTTTAGAAATTTAAAGTTTACGATTGCGATAGCGACTAGGATACGCTTGCGATTAATGTGCGGACCTGCACTTGAGGCTGCAAGGAGTGCCTTCTGTTGTCGAAATCCTTCCCCGAGTTGTTCGACAATAGCACCTGCGATTGGAAGCATCATCGATGTAGTTGCCGTGTTACTGATCCACATCGACAGGAACCAAGTCGGTAGCATCACTCCCAACAGGATACTGGAAAAGCACCAGAATACTATGACCAAGAGACTATATATAAAGGGATGAGGTATTAAAACACTGAAGAAAATATTGTACAATAATCTGCTTTTAGTACTTTACTACTACTACTACTACTACTACTACTACTACTACTACTACTACTACTACTACTACTACTACTACTACTACTACTACTACTACTACTACTACTACTACTACTACTACTACTACTACTACTACTACTACTACTACTACTACTACTATTACTACTACTACTACTACTACTACTACTACTACTACTACTACTACTACTACTACTACTACTACTACTACTACTACTACTACTACTACTACTACTACTACTACTACTACTACTACTACTACTGCTACTGCTATGATTTTAGTACTATATCTAATCTTTCCCTTTCTCAAAGAAACTCGCCCTAGATCCCTTACATCCTATATCTGGTCTCTCTGGCAACCGGACTTGGATTTTCACTTTACATCTCTGGACAACCCTTCTAACACGACGCAGCGCTCGTGAATAGCTGGTGCCCTGCGCTTAGCTTTAGAGTAGCGCTTTAGAAATTTGGAAATTACGATTACTTTGGCACATTGCTCGGCATTTTCGGAATGATTTTCCGAATACTATGGCAAAGTATTATAAGCATATCCTCCAGCACTACGGAAAACACTAAAGAATACTACAGAATAGGCCTACTATCGAACCCTAGGGCGATGATGTTACTAGAAACACACCAAAATACTAAACGATCACTACGGTACTCAATACTGCGGTAAGACACCAGGTAGGTAGCAAGTTAGTTAGTGAGTAATAAGTAAACAAATGTTTGCAATCTTTATTTGGTGAAAGAATACTATCGAAAAATATGGCGAGTGGATAATAATGACACATTGTATTGACACAACGTCATGATGAATTTAACCACACCCATAAACTGACTTATATATAAATAAATAAATAAATAGAATTAAAATAGAAAATAATAGATACAACCTAAATAGATAGGTGAATAAACAATTGCAGATGATAATCGGATAGGTTACCCGATAGGTTTTGTTCCCATGAACAGCAGAACCCTTAGTGCGAGTCGCTTGTGGAAGTTGGACTTCTCAACCGCCAGCGCCATCATTAGTCCACCAAGCAACACGAAACTCGTGTCCTGGACCGAAAGGAACTCAGTATTTAACCCACATTCGATTTATAGAGCGCCTTCAAAATATATCGACAATCAATCGTAGCTTTCACACAACGCAAAAGTTTCTAACCTAACACGCTATGTGGCAATACAAAAGTGTAACCGCTATGCCACTGCACGTTTATTCACAGCATTCACATGGAGCTCGTTTAGATAGCTAAATTTTATTTTAGATAGGCCTTGTTTCAGCGCTACAACGTCTCTAAGTATGCTTCAAGAATAAGATGCTGTAACGCTGGAACTCGCGCCTTCGTTGTTTTCACATTTCATTGTTTTCACACTTCATTGTCTTCCCTTACACCGCTCCTGCGGTGCCCCGCCAGAGTCAAAATGTCATAAATTCGTTATGTAGGCCTAGGTGAACGAACCGCTAATGGCAAATAGTTACTGCAAACACTTTGATTTACATAGACATATTGTCCTTCAATCCTGACGGAGACAAGATATTAAAAACAACTTGTAATATCAATATTTATTAACTAATTTCGCCGTAAATGTTTGCATAGGGCCTCTGAGTAGTAGTAGACTTTGAGAGGCGCTATAGAAATATCCGGAATAATAATAATAATATATATCTGGACGATTGCGTTGTGAATCCTCGAAATTGGAAATTCCCGAAATTGATTTCCACCAGATCTGCGAACTTATTTATTTTCTAAGCGAAAACAAAATTATTTGCGCAAAAAATCTAACTTTTTCGGGATATTTTCCAAAAAGACCCCAGGAGAGTACTCAGATTAGCGAACTATTCCATAATTAGGCTACTCTGCGAAATTTTGAACGCTTGGTAAAAAACGTTTTCGGAATTGGGTCTGTATTGCATTGTCATCAATTTTGGGTTTCAAGTTTCGGGGATTCGTAGAACAGACTTCGTCTGGACATTGCAATAGCATTTTTAAAGAAGCTATTGCAATTTGTGTTAATCCCGCGTTTTAATATCATTAGAGTAATGTAATTTTGTTCAACGTGAGAATTTATATCGTCACCGTCATGTAATTTTGTTCACCGTGCGATTTAATATCGTTACCTTCGTGTAATTTCTTCAACGTGTGATTTAGCATCGTTACCGTTATGCAATTTTGTTCAACGTGTGATTAGTTGTCGTTACCGTCATGTAATTTTGTTCAGCGTGTGATTAGATGTCGTTACCGTCATGTAATTTCTGGCGACGACCTTGGCGCTCATGAGACCCATGGCCGGAAACAGAATGAGCGGAAGTAGAGCTGTTACGGCGATCGGAAGTGCACTCGACAGCCAGTAGATGCCCATCAGTAGCACGACATAGGCACACTCGAACTCCTGTCACATTGTAGAATTTATTTTTTATTAGTTAATTAATTTTATTATTACAATTATTATGATTATTATTTAATTTATCGCCCGAGGTAGGAATAATCCCTCAGTCTTTAAGAAACTATCCTAAGAAGTGCAAACCCTCTGGAGCTAGCGGTCCTCGTCCCCGGCGAGCTCCTCTGAAGGCCACGGCGTTATACCGTTGCGTACAGATGGAGGGTCGCTGGAAAAAGGTTCTTGGTCTCTGGGGGTCTTCGGAAACGGTGGACAAGCGTCGTCCCAGCTCTTCTATGAACTCCTCAGGAGTTATTTTAAATCCGGAGGGATCCTATGTACCTCGGAGCGCAAAATAATAATTATTCAATTGAATCAATTAATTATTTGATTTACTATTTAGGCCTAATTATTCGAATGACCTTTGTTACGCGGTGTAGGCCTAAGTGTAGGGTCCAATCTCTCAAGTAAAAACAAATTATTGTCCGGAAACAGTTAATGGACAGTCTGATTTGTTTCCGGTGTCCCGAGATATGCTATCCCCCCTAAAGCGTATCCCCCCCGGATCGAATAAACCGGTTTAGAGTATCCGGTGGGATGAACCATTCTATCCCCCCTCGTCATACGCATCACGGTAGCCTCGACGAAATTCCAGTCAAAATCACCAAAAACAAAATAAATTGATTTCAGGTCGACGTACAAACTAAAGATACGCATTTCAAAAATTTTATGTGCGCAATAAATCCAAACAGTACGACTGAATACACTTAGAAACCGCCAAAAATGCAAACTTAACCGAATACTCCATTTCGCTAAGGGGGATACGCACGTATGGGGGATACTCTATTTCGTGACACCGGCACTGAAAGGTAACTGTGGAAAGCAGTGGCATATAACGTTGAATTGTAATTATTGAAATAGTAAACCAGTTTTCAAAATAAAAGTTTCTTACCGATCTGCGGTTGGTTGCCAAGATCAAAGGCAACAGAACAATAGGCGCCAACAGAAGAATGATACGACTGGACAATTTATTCAAGTCCTGCACAAATCGTCTGCAAATGGTGGGTAAATTCATATTCGCCATTGCTCTCCGATTTTTCAGGTTCACAATTTCAGGAAATTAGTCGATTAAAAATGAGATTATTCAGAAGTAGATCACGTAACCGTTTTTTTTTCTTCAGCAAGTATTTCTTAAGAGGTCAAAATATAAAATTCACAGAATAATTTTATCAATATGATATCCGTAGCCCAAAGAGTAGGATTTATTCAAAATGTAAACTCTTGTCTATCTCAACATAGAAGTGTTAACACTTTTCACACTTGTAAGAACCGCAAATGTCTATAGACGCGACTAAGCGTTAACTTAAAGTCACGTTATGTCAAACCAGAGTCTTTCACAACTTTCCACTTATTTCGCTCTCAGAAAAACCTCAAATCGAATTAATTAATCGAGTTAATTGATCCAGAAGAAGGACTTGACAGACTTTAGAGTTCAATCTGCTACTCCGACGATACCGGTACTCAAGATAAACTTTAAAATCCGGAGTGAAACTGTCGCTCTTTAAACTTCTCCGAACTGGGCCAACACTAAACCAAGAGCAGTAAGGTTTCTCCGGAAGCTCCCTCGGTTATTCGCAACAGTTTGATCAGATATGCATCGATGACAGCTTCCTTTTACGTGTAACAGGTTGTTCTAACACAACGCTTGTTGAAGGTAGGCCTACAGTTGAAAACCATCAACAATGCAACCTGACTGTGTCCTACCTCTCTTACTGCAATTAACAAAGAAGGTCTACCTGTCAGTGGTGTGCGGTTCTAATCTAGAATTTGTCTCAAAGATCAAACCGATTAACGAACAATGAAATGAGGCGCTTACACTTAATTACTAAGCCACCTCGTGAATACTAATTAAATAATTAGGCCTATTTAAACAGTAATAAATTAGCCCGGCATCAAGACGAAAGAGGAACATAATACAGAAACGTTTTCCTTTGTTCGAACAGCCACTGCACATACGTTGAGATTAGATTTCATTAGCTAATTATCAAGACACGCCTTTTAATTACCTTAGAAACCTAAATGCTTTCAAGCTAAAAGTTTATCAGAAAACTAAAAAATCGTTGAACCCAATCGATAGATTATCATCTAGAGTTCAAAGTTAGCATCGTGTTCAGAGTTCCTCAGCAAAGCCTCATTCTCGGTAAGAGAATACAATACAATACAAAACAATACAATACAATACAATGCAGTAGGCCTACAACATAATACGGCACAGTTCAACACAGTACCATACACAACAGTAGGCCCTAGAGTACAATAGCAGACAGAGTAATAGCCAATGGCAAATTGACACCTCCGGTTTCAATACGCGTGGTATGTAGGAGAAAAGGAAATAATTATACAATACACAAATATTCTAAAAGGCAAGGCCCCATACATACTAACACTTATACAGACATGCAAACAGACATACAGACAGACACATATGCAGACATACAGACATACATATAGACAGACAGACAGACAGAAAAACACACACACAGACAGTTTGGATATGCATAGACACTACATTACACTCACTGTGTGATAACACCTGATGCCTACTTGCAATGACTTGTTAATGAAAACACTAACATACATCGTCAGTAATCAATTGTAAATTTATTTAGCTCGCAAATTTCAAGCAGTATATTGTTTTTCACAGTGAACTGAATGGTCAAACGAAAATGGACCGTATTCGAGACTTAATGGTCTCTCTCTGTTCCAGTACTGAAAGTACGCCTTTCGAAATAGTTACTATTTCTGACAAAGCATCAACCAATAACGCTGAGCTACTGTGAGTTTAGAACTTGCTGAAGTTCTCTACACAGCAACCATCTCAGAGGAGGAGGCTCCAGCTCGCACTTTTCGCGTTAGAAGGAGACTATTCTAATGGATTGGCTACCTTGTCGCCAGGGCTGTAGTCGAGCGTATACGCGGGTATACAGCGTATACTTACCTCTAGAGAAATTTGAGAGCGTATACTCATGGCTGTAGACGAGGGTATACGCGGGTATACAGCGTATACTTACCTCTGGGAACGAAAATTTTTCAAAAAAGAGAGGTTTTTAAAGGTTTTTAGGGCGAATGACTAAAAAAAAAAAAAAAAAAAAAAAAAAGGTCATCAACTTTTTCAGAGACAAAATCGTAAAAAGTCTGAAAATTTTCTGAGAATTGGTGAAAAGTCTGAAATTTTTCCTTAAAAAAGGTCTTCAAATTTTTTTTACGCCGCTGGTCACCGGTAGCGTATACTCACCTCAAATTTTACCACTACAGCCCTGCTTGTCGCAAGTAGAAGAACAATGAAGTACAATCTTTATTTGTAAAACAATGGGAGAGTAAGATCGCAGTCACGTCGTCTCTTTTACAAATGGTCAATCTGCTGTTGTTTCCGTGTCTTCTCGGCTGTTTCCGCGTCTTCTCGGACTCCCTTCTTGACCGTTCGACCACACTCTCCCTGGATTTTGGCTTGCACAAAGTTTTGCATAGTAGCAACCATCGACTGATGTCTTCAGCATTTTGATTGTGGCGCTATAGAAGTTCTTAAATTATATTATATTTTTATTGCGCCACAATCATTATATTGTCCAATATTATTGGATTACTGCTATACCACAAATAGCCTACCATCGTTGCAGTCGAGAATTGTCTCTACTGAGAAAGTTACATCGCAGTCAAATCGTTCCTAATTAGATCCAAAATTACAGTAATGAAGTCGCTGCTAGTGTGTTTAACTTTGTGCGGAACTCTTTTTCTGTTTCTGTTCGTTAATGTATTTGCGGACCGATGGTTGTTTCCGTGTTGTTCAGATAGATTGGATTCTTAGCCCACGGCAGAAGGTCAAGGTCAAATACCAGCCGACCCCAGGTGTGAATGCCGAAGGTCACGATTAGGATGCAGGCGACGTTCATCATGCAGCCAACCTTCACCTTCAAGTTGAAACAACGTCAACACAGTGCAGTGTAAAGTAATGTAAGGTAATGTGTTGTAGTGCAGAGTTTCCCAAACTGTGGGTCGCGACCCAAAAGTGGGTCGCGAAGCTCTGGCAAGTGGGTCGCCAAATGTTTTCGAGAAACATTTATTTTTTGCAGCAACAACATTTGGCTATGATTGGGCTATAACTATAGCTAGATTGCAATAAATTGTAAACTGTTTTTACCTAAACTTCCTTTTAATGCTTTAAATTTTTTCTAAGCGCTGTACGTAAATCCGCATAATTATATCGATAACAATTTACGAAGCAAATTTTAGTACACAATGCTTAATTTTACACAGTGGGTGTCGAGACTGCCAAGATATTCACAAGTGGGTCGCGACCCAGAAAAGTTTGGGAACCGCTGTTGTAGTGGAATGAAATGTTATGGCATAGCATAGGTTATAGCACAACGCAACACACCATAACACATCATAACACATCATGACACATTTGAAAGCATCATAGCACAGCATGACATATTATAACACATCATAACACATTATTACACCTCACAACACATCATAGCACATCATAACACATCACAACACATTATAACACATCATAACACAGCACAACAAGTCCTTCCTTCTTTCATTCGTAATTCGCAACAGTTTAATCAACAATGCATTGATGACAGCTTCCTCTAACGTGTAGCAGGTTTCTCCAGCACAACAGTTGAAAACCATCAACAATGCAACCTGACTGTGTCCCGCCTCTCTTACGATTAACAAAGGTATACCTCTGTTATTCGTGTGCGACTCTAACGTAACCTCGGTTAAAGCAAGGCAAGGTAATATAAAGCCGCCCAGAAACGTACCATGTCAAGAACTGTGAGGTTGCCATAAGAGAAAACGACCGCGTTGACCCCGGTTGCCACGGGCAACATGAACGCATAGGAGGTTGCCATGGCAGCAGGCAACGTCAGGTAGAGTGGATTCACGTTGACATTAAACGCCTGACAGGTTACAGTAAACAAATGAACGAAAAATATACGAAAGAGTGGGAGGAAGATTAGACAGTGATAGGGGAAGACAGAAATGGAGAATTAAGTGAAGAAAGAAAGAGAAACAATGACAACAATGAAAACAAAGAATGAAATAAATAAGTGAAAATAAAAATGACTGAATGAATGAACGAATGACAGAAGAATGACTGAATGAACCTATAAAGGAATGAATGAACGAATGAATGACTGAATGAATAAATGAATGAATGAATGAATGAATAAATATATATATATAAATGAATGAAGGAACGAAGAAACTATCGAATGAATGAAAGTAAAGCAGGTAACAATACGAATGCAGGTAGAGGAATTTAAAAGACAGAAAATAGAAACGAGTGGGTGTGGACGGCAGAAGATTTAATTAACGAATAAATTAATTAATTCTGCCTCATACCAGATTAACTAATGATTTCACGAATATCAGATAAGCACAGAACAAAGGCAAACAGAGAGAAAGAGGCAGAGACACGCAGGATCGTAGCAGACAAACAAGGAAACAGCCAGAGACAGACAGAGACAGACAGAGACATAAAACTAGAAAGAAACAGACACAGGTACGTTTACACAGACAGAAACACCCAGAGAGGTAGAATGAGACAATGGGACAGAGACAGAAAAACAAAGACAGACAGACAGACAAACGCATTCAGAGGGACAGGATGAGACAGTGGCAGACGCATAGATTTATTTACAGACAGACAGACAACGGCAGAAGACATACACACATACAGGGACACACAGACATATGAGGAAAGACATATGAGAACAGACATATACATATATAGGGATAGACACACACACACACACACACACACACAGACAAGCAGGCAGACAGCATACAGACATATGATACACAGCAGACAGACAAGGGGACAGAAATACATATACACATACAGGGACACATAGACAGACAGACAGACATACACAGACAGACATACACAGACACATAAAGACTGGCAATGACATCTAGAAGTGGTAGTGAGCAGAGAGAACGAGAGGATGGTTGTACCATTTGGCAGAGGATGGGAATGACGATGGTAGCAATGGCTGTGTTGGACGTCACTTCTGTCAGTAGAGCGACGATGGTCACGATGAGAAGGACCATCACCCAGTGCGGAAGGGCCGCCAACGTCTGCAGCTGGGCCCCAATGATGCGGGACAGGCCAGAAATCTACACAAAGACACAGACACGAAATCGAACCCTAGACTCAGTCTCTGCTTTCCCAAAACTGCCGCTAAATCTTGAATTTCAGATTCAAATACACAGATCTGTCGTCAACCTGTTTATCAGCCTGTTTTTGTCCCTCTGTTGCCCATCTGTTTGTCTGCCGGTTGTACATCTGTTACTCATCTGTTGTTAATCTGTTGTCCATAATACTGTCCATCTCTCTGTCCGTCCGTCTGTTGTTCATCTGTTGTTCCATCTGCCGTCCACCTTTTTTATTCCTAATTAGCAACTTCTATTGCGCCGGTGTCTAATGCACAAGACCTCAGCCGATGGCGCCCCAAAACAAAGAAGTAATCAGGTCAATATCCAGAAGATCAGACATAGTGGACTGTTAACATGGATATTGACCTTATTAATCAAGATATAATGACGCACAATAAATTTATAAAATGCTAATTTTCTTTACCTACCATTCCCACTCAACGCTTAACTTACCATAACTTCATAAGAAACCGTTTTACCTTAATTTAGCCTTGCTCTGATCTACCTGTTTTCTCACTTTACCTTACTTCACCTTACTTTTTGCACGTGCGTAAGTGTGCGCGTACATGTAGCTATCTGGGTTGATTCTGTCAGACCTCACAGCCTTCGGCGAGGGCGAATCCTCCTCCGAGTATGACGAGGATACCCCAGGGGAAGCGGGTAGAGACGTATTCCCATTCCAGGAGAGGCCTAAACCTCTGCGAAGGCTCTACGAGGAAAAAATATACAATGCATCTAATTAGCGCATTAATTAATCGACCCAGTGACGTACTGATAGATCGATCGATCGATCGATCGATCGATCGATCGATCGATTGAGATTCATAATTACATAAATTATATTAAATTAATTAAATTTTCATGTTTATATTCTGCGTTTGTTTAAGACAATAAACTTCCATTATCTCTTTTCCCGTTTATTCCCTCTTCCCGTAATTAGTTCCTATATTCCTTCATTACTTCTTTCCTTCCTTCCTATTTTCTTTCATTCCTTCACTCTTTCTTTCTCTTCTTTCTTCCTTCCTCCATTCCTCTCTTCCTTGCTTGCTTCCACTTTTATTTCCTATTTTCCTTCCTTCCCCCACTCCATCCCTCCTTCCTTCCCCCACTCCATCCCTCTTCCGTCTCCGTTCTTCTTTCCATCGCTTAACTTACGAACCCGTGTGGCAAAGACACAAAGAGAGTAATAAGTATCAAAGACTTGCCGCCTTTTCTTCTCAGACAAAACATGCGAGGAACTTCCGAAGGAAATACAAACAAAAAGATGGCGACGAAGATGGCAGGAACGCAGTCAGTGACGAAGCTAAAATGAACGTTATGTGCAATGTACACTTTTGTACAGTACAACTTTTGCAGTAGAACACTTCACATTATTCACATAAATTATGTATGTATGCATGTGTGTAGGCCTAAGTTTTCTGTCTGTATGCAAGTGTTTATCTAAACACTTTTATATAGAGATCAAAGTGCGACCGTACGTACGGTACGTACGTTATTTTTTTTCTATAACGTACGTACGGTACGCGTACGTTACTATGCCGTACGTTCATGACGAAAATAACATACATAACATTATGCACAAGAAAATTCAATAATAGTTATGATTTACGGTCGTAACCAATTTTAACCATTAGGCCTACATCAGGCTGTTCAATGATCTCTACTTTTAAACTTTTAAATTCCAAATTGCTAATATTCTGTCTAATGTAGGCCTATTATATGAAGATAATTAAGATTTTACAGCACACTTTATAGGATGGTCAGTGCCAGTGGTCACTTTATTGGTAATACTAACTTTCGGTACCGTTCGTAATTAACTAGGCCTGCGTACGGGGAGATTAATACTGTAGAGCTAAACTGATCATTTTTGCCGTTATAAGACTATACCGGTAGTTATATTGAGGCTCTTTGTGAATGATCAGATAAACTTGTGCCATTTTTAACGTACGCGTACGGTACACGTACATGTACGTTATTTTTTTCGATAACGTACGTACGGTACGCGTACGTTATTCCGGTAGGTAACGTACGGTCGCACTATGATAGAGATGTTAAGAACCTCACAAAGAAGTTGTAACATCTGAGCTAATTGTGGCGGTAAAGTTCTAATTCAAGAGGGAGATTGTTCCATGAAGACGGTCCAATACATGCGAGAAACGATGTTAGCGAATGGCTGTGTGGGAGCGCGGGAGCAACAGATCTCCACATGCTGTAGTGCACAGTGTTCGTCGACATGACTTTCGCTTGATACAGGAATACAGCGCAATGTTTAGTTATGACGGTTTGTGATCATCTTGCATAGGCGTAGCTACATGCAGATTTTAAAATTTTCCTTGGGTTATAGTCCTGCATCCTGAAGTAAACCCCATTAGAGGTGGATGTTGCCTCCTCTTGAACGGAAGAACAAATTCCCCCCAAAAAAAGTCATCAAAGGTTTTGGTGAAGAAATTCTCTAAAACGGTCTTCGAATGACTAAAAAAAGGTCATGAACTTTTTTCATAGCAAAAATGTTAGAAAACATGCCGAAATTCAGAAATTCTCAGAGCGAAATTCAGAAATTCTTAGAGGTTTATGCTACCGCCCTTCGGACGCTGAAAATGTCCCCCTCACCTCTCAAACAAGATCGCCGCCACTGCATAAAAGTTTTGGCAAGCACTAGTTGCCTCCTCTTGAATTGAAGTCTGGCTACGCTCCTGTCTTGTCATATTCGATCAATGCAGTTTGAATATTAAACCGCCATAATTAACACACGTTCAACAAGTGCGTTAGATTAAGACACACTCAATGCTCTAAACGCTGGCTCATACAATTTGTCGAGAACAGCTTTCCTGCATTTCCAGAAGTCCAAACAATCGCCTTCATCAAAGTCATCGTAGCTTTTTATGCCATAACCTGCCTGCACTTAGCATTTCCCTTGGCATTAAAGTTATCATAACTCACCTTACGACCCTTGGCATTAAAGTTATCATAACTCACCTTACGACCCTTGGCATTAAAGTTATCATAACTCACCTTACGACCCTTGGCATTAAAGTTATCATAACTCACCTTACGACCCTTGACATTAAAGTTATCATAACTCATCTTACGACCCTTGACATTAAAGTTATCATAACTCATCTTACGACCCTTGGCATTAAAGTTATCATAACTTACCTTACGACTCTATGAATATTGGCATTTTTTTATGAACATTATCAACGTCCCTGTGCTCCATTTAAACAAGACAATCGGAAGAAAATTCTGATCAAGGTGTGGTCCATCTTAACACTGATTTCCAAAAAAGAACTGCCAAAATGCAGAGACGCGTTTACGCACAGACGCACTAGGCGCGCGCCTAAGGCCCAAAATCTAAGAGGGTCCCAAACGAATTACAATTTTCTTTTCAGTTATAAAGAAACATTTTTGAATTTTGAATTATTTTATATCTAACCTATTTTGTATGTTTTACGGTTTAACTTCGTGGGTTTTGCACATGATAGGCTAAACACCACCAGAGTCTCAGACTCTCAGTCTACAAGTTCAGAAGGGCCTCTAAAAATGTGTGCGTTTCTGTGAACGTGCCTCTGCCAAAATGTCCAAACCGTTAGAGTTAAGAGGAGGAAAGAGAGAAGGAGGAGAAGAATAGTATATGACAAGGAAGACGAGGAGGAGAAAGAAGAGGAGAAGGCAGAAGTAATAAAGAGATTAATGGATGTATCGTGGGGTGTGTGGCATGTACTTACCCTTTCTTGAAGAGAGTGCTGTACCCGCGAAAGACTCCGGGGTCACGTACAAACCAGAGTAAGACCAGCAAAATGAACATCCCACACGCACCATACTCAGCAAACCTGCCAGACATACAGAGCAAAACTACAACCCATCAGAACAAAACTACAATATACTCAGGTGAACACAACAAAGGTAGGCCTACCAAGCAAGACTTCGAAGCATACACACCGTAACATAAGAAGGCAGTCGTGATAAAACAGTCACAAGAAAACTTGAAAACATTTGTCGCAAAAACTGCAAAACACAAAACCGAAACCGACGAAACAATCACAACAAGATGAAACACTGAACTGCAAAACTACAAAAACTCAGAGCGAACCTGTCAAATTCGCACAGCAAAACCAATACTTAAGCACAATACGCGCCTCAGCATAATTCGCACGCAATGCATTAACGAGATACTGAATTTAATAAGTTAATGCATTTAAAAAAATAAACTCAGGGCCTAGCTTTTGTGAGGTAAATAAAATGCGCTATATAAAGTGTTCTGATACACGCATGCGCATACAAACGACCAAAGAGCACAATAAAGAAATGTTTGAATGAATAAGTAGATTAACAGATGAGCAATATAATAGTCCAGAAACATCTGAAGTTCCGTTATCGTAAGAGACGTGGACATAGAAAGGAAGATTAGGGCTGATTTTCTATAGTGTAAGAGTGTTGGCTTGTGGATTCTGTTGGAGACTATCACAGCTTTTACTAATAATTTCTGAATTATGGCCTATTAAGCATTCCAGGTTAACTTGCAGCGGTTCTAACACAGATGGCATGTCTTCTGAGCCACTTAAAATCCCTGTTATGCTATGCAATGGCAAGTGATGTGATTTTATGTAATTCTACGCTGCGTTATGCTATGCTATCTTATGTTATGCCGAAATACGTGAGCCCCAGAGAGAGGAAGGCAGGCTACGGAGGATGAGTTATCCGAAATAGATGAACCGATAGTCCAGACTTAAATGACATCAGAGAAATTTCAGAGTTGATAGAAACGAATTTCAAAGCAATGGACAAACGACTTAAAAAATTAAATAAATAAATATATGACCTGAGTATAATGAAAGAATGAATGTATCAATGAATTAATTAATTAATTAAATTAATTAATAAATAATACATGAATAATAAAAATTTTAACCTGACTCGTCCGAGTGATTCATATTCCGCTCGAATGACTTTTTTGATACCTTCAGAGTTTTCTGATGCGTGATCCTTGACGCAACAGAAGCAAAAAGATCTGGAAAAAGCATATTTAGACATAAACAAATTTGTTTCTAAGGCTAAAGGCATAAAGGCTACTAAATTTTGCTGTTTCATAGTTGTGGCGATTAGAAAGCACTGAACATTTTTATGGAATTCAAATTCGAAGCGAAATTCATGAAACTAACCTCGAGATCTCGAGGTAGCCATAGGTGTGGCCAATAATTTAGCGATTTTTTGGTCTTGGCATGTGAGGGTGGAAGGCCTATCCTAGAGGTGTACCGATAGCCCTTTATGCCGATTATGCCGATACCGCGTATAGCGTATTGAAATAGCCGATACCGCGTACGAGTCTCATTATTTTGTTATCGCCCCAAAACTAGGCACACGACGTTGTATGCATAAGGGTTATTAAGCAGTTTCCAGTCATGTGTATAATAGGTCCTTGGTTTCTACGGCGCCTAGTAAGTAGTGCAATGCTAAATATAAATCAATAATAAGAAACAAAACATAATATTTGTGCTCATTTTTCTTTTCGTAACGATTATTGTGCATAAAACGTGAATTATAAAGAAATTTGCATCGGCGCCGATTATTTTTTGCCCATACAAATAATGCCGATTGCTCTACTAACCGGCCCGATTACGAATGGGGTCGAGGTATCGGAACACCTCTAGCCTACCCTCTTCCTCATCATCTTATCATCTTCACGACTATGTACAGTCAGTGTATTCATTTATGTCTGAGTCCGCCGCTAGGGACGCAAATGGAGCAGACATCTCGAAATAGGGGGACCTACTTGTCTGCACTTGTTGAGATAAACGTATCTAACTGCATACACTAAATACCGTAGAATCAATAGCCGTACACCTGTAATATCTCCAGATTAACTCTTACCTCCATCCAAGGAAGAAGAATTGTAGCCATAGGAGTGTCACAATGAAGCATAGGATGGCATGAGGAAGACCAAATAATAGCCAAACGGGATAGTTGATCGGTGGAGGCAATCCATACCTCTCGTACAAACTGCAAAACACCCGATAAGCTTACCATAACACACCCGATGATGATGATGATGATGATGATGATAATGATGATGATGATGATGATGATGATGATGATGATGATGATGATGATGATGATGATGATGATGATGATGACGATGATGAGTTCTCTGCCCGAAGGCAGGTCCTTTGGCATTATGCCACCCGGGGATGAGATGAGTGAGGTGGTTTTCCGCTGCCTTCCTCGCAGACAATTGTGTATGAGCAACTTGTCCAAGGTCGCTACGCACGGATTGAGGTAGATTCGAACCTGCGATCCTCTGTTTACAAGGCACAGAACATACCGCTACACCACCGCGTCCCTATAAGCCTCTGGCAGTGCCAGTCCCAAGTCTGAATAAAGATGGAGGGCGACGTCAACGATCCCCTTAGATATCATAAAACGCTCGAAACTACTCAACTTCTCCAGTAACTCCACCACTGCCTTTTTTCAGGTAGTGCCAGTCCGATGGCGCTGAGCAATTGTAAGTTAAGACTTGAGTAAAGTCCCTACACAGTAACCGCCTCGGAGAAGCTCTAACCCGTACGCTCCGCGTCTCAACGCGAGCGCTCTAACAAATCGGCTACCGCGTCCCACAACAACGTCTATTATTCTCAACCACCTCGCATCCAATGTATCCGTTAAATAACGACGACGCTATACCGCTATACTAATCTACATAAACTTGTTAATTTTATTTTTAACACATTCCTTGTCTTACGCGTTCAGATACTTCTGGAAGACAAGGTTAGGAGGTGTTCCCGTTAGGGTCGCTGTTCCACCAACCGTAGCCGCGTACGCTACAGCCAAGTTCAGCATCTTCCCAAAGTCAGTGAGACGTTTCTGTAGCTCATCCTCCGACATGACTGCCGCCGTAGTACTGTTCACTTTGGTGCTCTCTGCCACTTTACCGATGTCTCCTACCGACGTATCAATAGGCTCACTTGCCTCCACCAGGCCATT
>OY744605.1:78490033-78532533 GCA_963556255.1 Allolobophora icterica | reverse complement strand
GGCTGAGTCAAAACAGAATATTTTCGGATGATAGGGTCTAGCTCGGTTTCGGGCTAAACTCGAGGTTCAGACAGGTAACAGGAAACGAAAACGTGGTACTTGAAGTTCCATGTCTAAAGATCCACTTAAAATATAAGCTTACGAAAAATTGCATTAAACTCAGTCGATATTCGCTAATCCAACAAGAAACCGAGTGAGTAAATCTTCGTAAATGCAAATATGGCCTATGTAACTCGTAATCGTAGTCGTAATCTCCAAAGTTCTAAAGCGCCACTCGAAAGCCAAGCGCAGGCACCAGCTTATTCACGAGCGCTGTCCATTTAATTTAACTGCTATCAAAAGAAGAAAGGTTATGTGCGCGCTATAAAATAAGTTGGCATCACCATCCAGTTATATTGAAAACTTGAAAAGATAGGCATAAGTCGTGAAATTTATTTGGAATGATTAAATCAAGAGTTATTTCGAAAGCAAATGTTCCTTTACTTTAAAAAAACAGCCTAATAATTAAGCTCCTCGCGTTGAGTAAACTCTAGGTTTGACTTCCGCGTAGGTTGTGGCCAAACTATTGCAACATTCCCGCTTGATATTTATCGCTTTCTCTGCATGCACTTGCGCACCGTCGATCCTACTAGAGCTTCTACTGTCATCTCGAAGGCCGGTGGTACTATTATTTTGTCCTCAACTTAAGGACTGTTGTTTGGAACGGTGTCGTTATGCTCAGCTCCGTTTGCTTGTCCGATTTGAGTGTATTCCCCCAGGGTGGTTGAAACCCGCTCGTGATGGTTGTCTAAATTTATTCGTTACAGACGTTGACTGAAACAGTGCACGTTTTATACAGACTGCTTTGAGATGTGAGACTCGAAATGTGATCCCTCACAAGGCCGACGCTGTCAAAGAACCTTGAAGTTTTTGTTCTACCCGCGGGGTTTCATTCGATTGTATTTCTTCTCCATAAAATTATCTGCGCTACTGAGACAGGATTCTGAGAAGATTGGTTTTATTTGCTATTGTTTCTAAATTAAACGGCAAGTTTCATTTGCATATAGAGCGATTGTTTTGCATGGTGATTGTACTTCGTCCAAAGACGTCACGGCCCGGTATCGTTGGCTATTGCCTTTTCTGTGCTGTGGTCCAGTGGTTAGTGTGCTAGACTGTGAACACTGAGGTCGGGGGTTCAGGTTATAGGACACTAGATCATGCAACGTTTGATCACGCGATGTTTCATATAACGACGTTTAATTGTAATTATTATAATTAGCAACTTCTATAGCACAGTTGTCTAATGCACAAGGTATCAACGGATGACGCGACAAAGTCAACTTGTAATTAAGTCAACATCCAGAAGATCAGTCCGTAAGACTTTGTTTATCGGCCTGTGGCCGATAAACAATAATTGTTAAGCGTAGAGGTGCAAAATATACAAAATGAATAAAATTGTTTGATATTACAGTGATAGATATTGTCAAGAGTGTGCACAATGATATTCTAATTTACATATACCACACTGAACTTCAATTCTGGAGCGATCTTCTCTCTAAATGCCGCAAATTATAAGTTCCTCCACCCATACCGCCGCTCATCGACTTGACCTCCCCGGACACTGACCTGGCACCGGAACCGATAAGGCGGACATGGCTATTGCGGACTTGATTTGATATTGCGCCGGTGTATAAGCTGGTCTCCCTGACGTGGCTTTTGTGTGGCGCTGAGAAATTTCGGAGATTTACATTACATTACATTACATCATCGACTATTATCTAGCTCAGGGTCCTCTATAGTATACGCGTCACCACACAGGATTTCCACTCCAAATTAAAGTCTCTCCTCTTCAAGAATTGAATTCCTACCGTAATCCATCCGATCCCCGCCTTCCAAGCTTTCTCGTCCTCAACGAAACCCTGTTTAACGTCTCCTCCGCCTCCTCTCTCTGGTCTCTCTGGCAACCGGACTCGGAACTGTGACCTTGGTCACCTCAGAAGAGCCCTTCTAACACGACTCAACGCTCGTGAAACAGATGGTGCCCCGCGCTTGCTTTAGAGTTGCGCTCTATACATTTGGAGTTTACGATTACAATTACTTTACTTCGCAAATCTCATCTCCATTATACCTGACTTGGTGGTACCAGCAATGGCTGCTTTCTATCAGCACGACTAGATAAATTGCTAATCGATTAGAATTAGAATTAGTCACTGATATTTGCTAATCGATTTGAATTAGCAAAATCTTGTTGCTAATCGATTAGAATTAGAATTAGCAGCAGCTAATCAATTAGCAACTAGAATTAGATTTCGATCATTCATACAAATATTGCTTCATTAATTTGTCAAATTTTGATCAAAGCTCAGCAAGTTGCTTCAGGAGGTTACTGTAGTCAATCATAATTATAATTATAGTACCTACTACCTAAAGCAGCAAAACCTCTATGTCAGAACAGTCCACAAAACAGCAATCTACAACACACCACATTGGTCAATACAATGTATGTATATTATACATACAATACATACATATAGACATGTATACATGTATATACATGCATACATACAAAAGTACGTACATAGCCGCATGCATACACGCATAAGTACATACAAACATACATACGTACATGTATATATACGTACGTACATACATAGAAGCATACATGCATACTTACATACATACATACATACATACATACATACATACATACATACATACATACATACATACATACATACATACATACATACATACATACATACATACATACATACATACATACATACATACATACATACATACATACATACATACATACATACACACCTAAGTACATGCATACATGTATACATACATACATAATACACACCTAAGTACATGCATACATGTATACATACACACATACGTATAAATACATACAAACATACATACGTACGTGTACATACACACATAAATACATAGATGTACATACACTTACAAAAGGCCTACGTTCGTGTGTATACAGTGTGCCACCCAATATTGCGCAGTCTTTGTGAGAAGCAAAGAGAACTGAGTACAGAAATAAGAACTTGTACTGGTTCCCTTGTTTTATAACCATGATCAGATAATTGAAACAGTCTTCAAACTCTTCCTTCAAACTCGTTATTGATAAACTCATTCTTAATTAACTCGTTCTTAACATAATTTCAAAAAACTAATCGATCAGCTAATAGTTTTACGATTAGAACTAACCCGAAACTGCTAATTAATTAGAGTTAAGATCAGACGACAGTTAATCGATTAGAATCAGAATAGGCTGTTTGTCTAATCGATTAGTTCCCAATCTCTGCTAAGTAAGTAGCTTTTATTTATTTTATGATAAGCGAAGATGAATTACATTGTTTTCAACCATCACCTACACATCTGAAGTAGATTTTAAAATATGCAGTTATAAAAATGTAGACTTGCTTACACGACTAAATATAAAGTAAAGGTAAATCTATTTCGCAAAACTAATTTGAAACGGTTTAGATTTGAGAAGAGGCAACCTGAGTGGATATACTGTCTTGCGTGTAGGAGCATCTAGCAATTCAAACGTTTGGAAACGCAAATGCGACCGAATACCACTTTCATCTTTGCAGAAGTATAACGAAAAGTTTCTGAGTTTGGATTGAAGGAAAATATAAAAATAACAACACAACCGAGGCTTTGTCCCAGTGACGGATTTAACCACAGGCCCGGAGGTGCGATTCGCCCCCCGCGCCCCTCTTGGTTGTATGACGGCGCCCCCAAGACCAGACCCGCCCGTCATGGTGGGTTGCCAGAACGGGCCTAGTATGGCTGAGGTTTAGCTCAGGTCAGTCCATAGTGATAGGGGTAATTTTTGGACTTGGTTACCGTACCCCCACTTTTCTAGTAAACAATGCCTATCAGTATTCGGTAGACTAGGCCTACTTTCAACTGTGCTTTCCCGAGTATTGCCGTTCTGTCTATCTTTGCGTATGTAAGCAGGGCGGGGGTAGATAGACACAGCGTAGACAGGACATGGAAGATTGGCAGGACCCTGAATTGACCCTCACTGTCCAAGTGAGCAAAGTGTCTCAGGATGTAGGCTAAGTTCCAAAGTGCAACAGAGTCATACACACACAACACGCGTGCAGTCATCCTCGATGTGAATCATATAACACCCTCCCCCAAATCGGCAGTGCCAGCATCAGAAAGGAACATAGGCCTACCCATCATCAAACTAGCACACATTCCGGCTGTCGTGAAATCCCAAGAGTTTGTAGTAGGGGAGACTGGGGATGGAAGTAACAAATTTCGAATTTCACAAGTTTTTGGGAATATTTCTAGTGCAGCCAACATCTAAACCCACATGACAAGGCGTTTTGGATATTTAACTTTGCACTTCTCTACAAGTCGCTTTCGGATTGGCGATCCGCATTTTGGATGAAATTGCTATGAAACGAAGAATATTTGGTATTTATAAAATCAATTCACGTTCTTGAAATAAATAAACATTCGCTTTAAATTGTGATAAATTGGATATAATTATAAACTGTATCCTGATGGCTAAAACTACTAAACGTAAACCCGCGGAAAAGCTGAGTGGAGCGGCTAGGCGTAAACTTATGATGCGAGCTATCCTTAAAGCAAATGAAACATACAACATTTATCACCAAATTGCCTACTGCAAGTGAAAATGTCAGCTTTTCAGGCGACTTACTTAATTCTACGTAGGTTAGCGCTGCAACTGAAACATTGGCAACTGCTGAATTACAACCTAAGAAGGATGATGGATCACTTGCACTCAAAACCTTCAACTTCGTACGGCATTATTTCAAATATACAATTTTTATACATGTACTATCATTTAAAGTTGATTACCAATTTACCTAAAAACCGTTGCCCCCACGCAAGAAATCCTGGATCCGCCACTGCATTGTCCGCTGTCTACCTGTTGTGGCCACGTACCTGTGCAAGATGTCGAAGAAACAATCGAAATGATCGTCGAAACTATTCCGCCAATCGACTGCATATGGGTGAACTGAGAACTGTAGACTTTGAACCCATGGTCAATGGTCATTGGAAGTAGGCGTCAACGTGGAACTAGCGGCATTTACACAGATTCTCTCCTTCCAGTGAACGCTTGGAATAAACAAGACATGAAAACATTGTTATTGCAATTAGTAACTTCTATCGCGGCTTTGTCTAATGCATAAGGCATCAACCGATGGCACACCAAAAACCAAGCCGTAACCAGGTGAATTTAATAGAAGGTCAGTCCGCTGACATAGAGAGGCAGCCTATGGTAGATAAGCAATTGGAAAAGGTTAAGTTGTAAGGCTAAGATGAGGTCGAAATGGCATGATCGATTAAGCAGAACGGGCAGATATAGCGAGAGACTTCCAAAAGTCTAGGTCCTCAACTGTAGCCTAAAGCTCGTTCTAGTCTTCGGTATCATCAGAGAAAGATAATTAATCAAAAGACACTGATGAATAAATAAGAAGTATGGGAAATAAGGGTTGATTTTAAGCATTCTGGTCGGTCAGAGTTAAATATTTATTTAAATTATAAGCCCTACTTTGCAACAAATCCTTTGCTGAACTGGAGCCAGTTCATAGTAACAGAAGATATAGCACGCACAGTATTGCTTAAGGATGACGTTATGGAATCCAATCATTGATTCAAATCCATCTTCCTCTAAGCGTGGAATAGCCATCTACTGAAAGGAAGCTTTCAAAAGTAGCCTAGCATGGGTCCAACCGGGTGAACGCCGATGGGAAAGGCAAGCATTTAATTCGCTAGGTGGTGTACGTGTGCAAACGGACATTACTATCCTGATTCCATTCCTGCGCCACCACACAACCGCCATCGTCACCGATTACCACCGTAGCACCCTGCTGTCTCCTCGCCTTGACCTCCCGGACTCTGACCTGGCACCGGAACGGATAAGGCAGACATGGCTATTTCGGACTTGATTTGATATAGCGCCGGTGATTAACCTGGTCTCCCTGACGTGGCTTTTGTGTGGCGCTGAGAAATTTCGGAGATTTACATTTACATTTACATTACATTTGCATTACATTTACTATCTGCGTGATATTATAACTCCGCCAATGCACGCAGTCAGCTACTGCCAGTCCCAAGCCTGGATAAAGTTGGAGGGAGACGGTAATCATCTTTATTATGACACAGCGTCGCTAAACAGCAACTGACCTAATCCACGTCATGTCATGTAAATGTATACATGTTTCTATGGCGACCGTGTGGCCTTAACAGTATGATAGATTCATACGTAATAATGACGCAATAATAACACAACAGCATTGTTGCTGCTCGAAACTATCGGTAAACAAAGTATACGTTAATTTTATACTGAAGTAGAAATTTAGGACCCGTTCACTCTAGCGGCACATAGCCTATTACGGTGACATTCCCTAACAGACTGTTACGAGGCATTTAGCCTATAGGCCTAGGCTATATGGTCAATAGCCTACTCGTACTCTGGCAGTGCCAGTCCCAAGGACGTAGAAAGGAGGAGGGCGACGCTAATCATCTTGGTTATGACATAGTGTCGTTAAACAGCAACTAACCAAACCAAATTCAGTTATTTGTAAATAATCGTAGCCGAAGTAGTTCAACGACAATATATATGACATCAAAGGCCGTTGACGTCAGTAGGAAAAATTATTCGTACAATTGTCGTTAATACGCGAAAAATATGGCCTACGTGTAGGCTCATTGTCGTTATGCAGATCGCAATGTTGGATCCCGTCGCTCTTAAGTTCAAATTGCTCGCTATGATTCTAGTTTTTTCTCTTATATATACCAGCCATGGACTAGGCTATAATTATGCGCGAAAGAAATTGCGAAAGAAATTGCAGTTTACAATGTTCTTGATTTCTAATGATATGGCAATATCATTATATGTAAATATTTCTGGAAACATCTATGCAGATATTTAGTCCTAAATTATCGTGATACGTGAATTTGATTCAAATAAATAATTTGAATCGATTTGAAAGATTAATTAGTTATGAAAGTGACTCACCTAATTTTCTGATAACGCGCGCTTCTAAACGCTTTTTAAAAGATTCTGACGCTACTAACATAGGTTAGGCTAATGTCTACAAACAGTGTCCCGTATTTTATTAACTAAGGGTGGAACCAGTCCTAAGCACAAATAAAGGAGGAAGACGACGTTCTAATCATCAGTGGCGGCGCATTGATATTTTGAAGATGGTGCCAAGCAGCAGTGTGCCCCCCATAGGGCGGCAGGCCTGTCTAGTATCGAGCGAAATTTTTTCTTTGTTGTGTATGATAGTATATAATTAGTTGTAGCCTACAGTTACTAGCAGATGATGCAGATATCCGCTACTAGTGTCACTGTGTACTGCGCACTTATATTAGGGTATTAGCATTAGCAAAATCAATCAAATGCAGAGGGGGTTTTCCAGAGAGTATAGAAAAGAGAGGTCCGAGTCCGGTTTCTAGAGGGCCATATCAAATCAGAGGAAGTTTCCATGGCAGAGAGTAGTTCAAAAGCGGTCCGAGTCCAGAGGGCCACATCAAGAGAAGAGACAGAGCAACTGTTAAGAATCTTAAGATGGGTGTCGTTTAGGGCGAGAATAATTGGAAGGAGGATGATCAGATGAGTCAAGGTATAGGAGTTCTTGAAAAGATGAGACTTCATGCAGTTTGAGTGGAAAGTCCAGGGGAGTGAGAGATCTAGACGAACATGAGGAGTAGGATGTAGGACGGTTGCAATGATGATGGTAAACTAAGAAACTCCGGAATTCAGGGGGAGATCATTCCAGAGGCGTCGTGCTGTGCTGGATATGGCTCGGTTGGAGAACTTGAGGTGAGTAGTGACTGGAGTCTGGAGGTCGAGAAAGACTGAGATAGTAGGATGATCGGGTGGAGCGGGTTGCTTGAATGGTGGAGATCACGGAGGTAGGCCTACATGGGCTGGGATTGTTGTAGGGAGTTTCAGGTTAGTGATAGGACTTAGAAGTGGATTCGCTCTGGGATTTCTAACCAATGGTGTGAGTGGAGAGTGGGAGTGATATGATGATGTTTGGGCGTTCTAGTGACAACTTTGGCAGGTGAGTTTTGGATAAGTTGCAGACCCTTGATTTGGGTGGATTCAAGGTTGAGGAAGAGGGGATTGCAGTAATCAAGTTTTGAATGAACAATAGAGGTAGCAATGGTGGAGGCAGTTTTAAGGTCGAGCATGGACTGGATGCGTCGTAGGTCACGAATGTCCATGAAACACAGTGTTTAATCTAGTCCTCCTCTTCTGGGAGGGGAAACAAGGTTTGTGGGGAGACTAACGAATTTACACTTGACTTACACTCGCCTCTCGGGGGTGGGGAAACATGTATCCGGGGAGGGGGATTTCCCTCCCCAAAAGGTCTCTACATTATAATATCGCTGGCCTCTGGGGACAAACATAAATCATGGGGGGATTTCCCTGTGGGAGGTTGGAGATTTGGTTAGAGAAGGAGAGATGTGCATCAAAATGGATACCACATTATCAATTTAGGCCAAATCAAGAGCCATCATTATTTCTAGAAATAATAGGACCATAGTTCGAGAATTCGTGACTTTCGGTTTTAAAATTCGTAAAAATTCGTTGGGCCATTGTTGGGCCTTTTTTACATTGACAGTGGCGTTTTGCAAAAACAGCGTAAGCAACAACAAATGTGATGACGTCATGATTTGCTGTGTTAAGCTTCTGCTTAGAATTTGATGTAAAATTCAATATAAAAGTATGTTACGTAACGAGTGAATTTAGTTAAAATCTAATTTCTTAAAGATGAAAGAACATGGGCCGGAGTAGAAGTATGTAGTAATTTTGGAGAAGGACTGGTCACACTGGAGCTGGGGCAATGGTGGTTTTTCGTTCTGATGACTGACACAGTTATACATCCCAACTATGATAAAAATAAAAAATCGAAGTTTAAGACTCAAGTAGAACAGTAACTGAAAATCAGTAGGCCTACTGTTGTACTGCTAGGCCTATGACACTGACATTTACTTTGCTTAAAAAGTTGAAAAGTGAATGAATAATAAAATTCGTTGCCATGGCCTGGGATTAAGATTAGTCCCAGGCCATGGCAAAGAATTTTTTTTATTATTTCACGAATTTTAACGAATTTTAAAACTGCAGTTTTAAATTTCGTTAAAATTCGTGAATTTTTTAAATTCTTAAAATTTGTAAAATGCGAATTCTCGAACTATGAATAGGACTAAAATTATCTAAGTCAACTTAAATTTAAAACTACCTCTCTGGCTAGCGACTGAAGTGTTAGCGATTTCATTTTTCTTAGCCCGGCATATGATGGCGGGTGGCTATAGTCCTCTCCCCCGCTGTCTCATCTTCCCACAGTGTACGGCCAGTGTACTCATTGCAGCTAAGTTGGTCAGAGGTTTCAAGTGGATCAGAAATCTCGATACGAATTTTGCCCTAGCGGCAGGGCCGGATTAACAAATGTGGTGGCCCTGTTCAGTAAGACTGTGGGGCCCCAACGACTGTATACTGTAGAGTGTACACAATAAAATGGCGTCATTTTATAATGTGTCACATAGCACTTGAATTCCGGTCAGGTCAGAGGCGTAACTTTGGTCTAGAAAGTGGGGGTACCAAATTGCGTATCGTTTCCCCTTCAGGACCGTTAAATGATTATAATGGCGCCCAATGAATCTATATCTGGCGCCATTTATGCGCAATGCCGAATAATAATAATGATGATGCTGATAGTAATAATAACAATAAATATAAAATTAATGACAATAAGCGTGATAATAAATATAATAACAATAACAACAGCAATTATATAATAATGAAAAAAATAATGATTTAAAATTACTAACAATAGACGTGTTTTATTATGGAAGCGTGTGTCGATCATAATTGAAGTGACGTAACAATAGGTCTCTATTCTTTAGATTTAAACCAAACAACAATAGACTTCTTCATAGTTAAAGTTACGTTAGAATGGCCTTTGTTCTCTAAATCTAAAATAAACAATAGACGTGTTTCACAATTGAAATGACGTGACAATAACTGGCCTTTAGACCTATTCTCTAAATTTAAACTTAATAACATTAATTGACTCCTTCCTAAATGAAGTGACGTAACAAAGGCCATTACTCTAAAAATCTAAAATTATTAGTTACTAGCTGTAACCCGTGAAAAATCGCGGTATATAAAAAACAATTATTATTGCAGTGATAACAATAACGTCGTATTATAGGCCTATAGCCGTCGTCAAGACAACCGTCGCCAAGGCGGCAGTATAGTGACGTCACAATAGTGTTTGCTACGGGACAGACAGACGTACAACGGTTATTATGTAGGTTAATAGACGTGTTCGAAAGGACGTATACTTAGCCTTTTATTTTCTGACTTTGAACTTAACAACAATAGACTATGTCATAATTTAAGTCACGTAACCAAAGCCTTTATTCCCTTAGATTTTTCTCTAGGCTATATCTGAGAATAAAAATAATAGACGTTTTAACAATTATAATGACGTAACTATGAGCCTTTATTCTCTAAATTTAAACTTGATAACAGTAGACTTTTCATAGCTGAAGTGGCGTAACAAAAGCCTTTATTCTAGGAATGTAAACTTATAATAACAATACACTTCTTCATAATTGAGGTGACATATTGAAGTAACAAATGCCTTTATTCTCTAAACCTAAAATTACTAAATAATGTGTTTCATAATTGAAGTGACATAACAACGGGCCTTTGGTTTTAAAATTAAAACTTATAGGCCTAGGCCTACAGTAGCCGTGTTTCATAATAAAAGTCACGTAAAGAGGGCCTTTATTCTTAAAATTTAAATTTGTTAACAAAAAAGTGTTTCATAATGTTTCATAATTGAAATGGTGTAACAATAGGCCTTTATATTCTCCAAATCACTAGCAGTTAGTTACTGCTAGTAAGTGTTTAAATAAGCAAGTAAAATAGGTCTTACTAGCATTTCTGGCTGATTTTTAGATGAATCTGCCTGATAGGCCTATTGGACACTCCAATAGGGACCCACACATGTGCGAAAGTTGTGTATTTGTGTATATTAAATGACTAGGCCTAGTTTCGAATTATTTGTTCCGAGTTTTCTTTGCTCATTTTTACTATTAGACTTAACAAATAACAATAATTATAAGATATTGAAAAAAAGTTTATTTTGCATGTGTGGGGGCCCCTGAAGTGTGGGGGCCCCTGTTCGGCCGAACATGTTGAACATGCCTTAATCCGCCTCTGCCTAGCGGGGATTTGAACCCCCGACCTCTCGTTTGACACACACTACCGAGCACGCCACTTACAAAATCTACACCTATATAGGGGCCTACAGGTGTAAATTTTAAGGCTTTGCACAGGCTTCTATACAATGTCATGTACTTATATGACTATAATCACATATTTCATGTAGGCCTAGTATGCTTTTGTAGCCTAATAGACCCTAATGTCAACGCTAGTTACGTCCCTGTTTATCTATCTAGGCTATAATCTTAGTATTAACGTCTGTTAATCTTAAATCATGTGAACTCGATCCGCTACCCCCTTTTGTTATTAGTGACATTTTAGATGACCTTGCTCCCTTTCTTGTTTATCTATTTAATAGATCGCTTTCCGAAGGGTGTATTCCTCCATCGCAGAAGCGTGCTCTGGTCTTTCCTTCGCTAAAAAAGCCTAATCTTGATACTAATCTCTGCAATAATTACCGTCCCATCTCCAATTTATCTTTCCTATCCAAGACTCTTGAACGTCTTGTCTCTCTTCAGCTCCTTCCTTATCTTGAGCAATCTGGACTCCTTCCTGCTAATCAATCAGGCTTTAGGGCTCATCATTCTACTGAGACTGTTCTCCTCTCTCTCCTCTCTGAAATCTACTCTGCTGTTGACAGGGCTGAACTTAGCCTCTTGGCTCTTTTCGATGTTTCTGCAGCCTTTGATATGGTAGATCATAGTATTCTCCTTCAGCGTCTTGAGACTTCATATGGGTTGCAGAGCCTTCCTCTTTGCTGGTTTCGATCATATATGTCTGAACGAACCCAAATGATTATATCGGGCGACTCTAGAACAAAATGGATTCACATTAAGCTGGGCGTTCCTCAAGGCTCTGTACTTGGTCCTTTACTCTTTATTCTCTACACGGCTGACATTCCTTCTCTTTTCCCACTCTCGGGAGCTACTGGTCATATCTTTGCTGATGATGTGCAAGCTTTTGTCCATGGGTCTCCTTTATCTCAATTGCACTTAGTTGAGCGTATTGAGTCTCTATCTAAGTCTCTCCATTCCTGGATGTCCTCAAATCGTCTCTGTCTTAATGCCTCCAAAACCCAGTTCATTTGGTTTGGCTCCCGTCAACAGTTGCTTAAGATTGACTTCGCCCTCCTCTTGGAAATCTTCCCTCACTACTCCTTTTCATCAAGTGTACGTGATCTAGGTGTTACGCTTGATAGCTCTCTCTCCTTCAAAGATCACATTTCTAACCTCACACGTGTTTCCTACTTCCACTTAAGGCGTCTCAGGGCTGTTCGACGATCTGTCTCTTCCTCTGTTTTCACAACGCTGGTCCATGCTTTCATTTGCTCCAGAATTGACTACTGCAATTCGCTTCTAATCGGTCTTCCTAAGGTCCGTCTCATGCCTCTGCAGTCAGTCCTAAATGCAGCTGCAAGATTAATTGCCCGTCTGCCACGCTACTCACGCATTTCATCCTTCATGTTTGAGAAACTGCACTGGCTTCCTCTCTCTGCACGTATTAAGTTCAAAATCCTTATGCTGGTGTCAAAGACACAGCGGGGTCTCGCCCCCAAATATTTAATTGATGTAATTCACCGGCCTCTTTCTGTCTCTTCGCATCGTCCACTTCGCTCCTCAAACAGATTTGATCTCTCAGTTCCTCATACTAGAACAGCTATGGCTCAGTCCCGATCTTTTGCCTCAATTGGTCCCTCTCTCTGGAATACACTGTCTCCTTCTACTCGCTCTCAAATTTTAATAAGTAACCCCTCATCTTCTTTTGCTTTCCTCAAGACTTATTTCTTTTCTCTTGGCCTTGCGCACTGGGAGCGCCTCTGAACGGTTCACCCTACTAGAGGCGCTTTATAAATGTTCAAATACAATACAATACAATACAATAATCTCCAAATAATATATCGCTTTCTCTTTCTCTTTCTTTGGTTTCTCTTTTCTGTTTACTTCTCTGTCAGGTCAAGTGAACCATAATATTATAAATGGAACTTAGCCGTATCTAACGTGGTGGGCGCCACTATATAAATAGGAATTTTCTCCGACTGAAAATTTAGCCTAATTATCTTTGAACAATTCATGCATGCAATTGGTACGTGCGGAATAACGCAGAAAACTTTTAGCAACTGTCGGCTGATCGAAATCTTCATAAAGAAAAGAGAGAAAGAAACAGAGGCAAAGGAAAGACAATGATACAGAAGAAGAGATATATAGATAGATTCAGAAACGCTCCGAAAATATGACTGATTACTTTCTTACTTACGCGGATCTACGCAAAAGAACCTGACCTAGATTTCTCTAATGAGGTCAAAGATCAGTGGTATATAATCACGTGTGACGCCCGAATTAAGTTAGCGCTGAGGCCAGCGATGCTTCTTAGCCAATGAGAGCGACGAATAGATCGTTGCTGAAGCGCTTGGGACAGTGGGCTCAGAGTTAATGTGTGTTTGGGTTAAAAGTAATAATTGCTTCCGTGTGTGTTTTTGGTGATGTCGCGTTAACATTCGACTCCAGGAAATCGTTCATCAGTTGTAAATTTGTGCAAAGGAATTTATGATGGATATACTGGCCGCAAACCGAAGTTAAAGTCAATCGACCAATCAGAAGTTCTTCGATTCCCATGAAGCGGACGATGTTGCACGCAGGTTGGCTAACGAAATCGCCTCCCGATAGGAAGACGCAAGGTGCATGGAGGATCTTCAAGTCGGTAAGGAACTCTTTTCAAAGGATCAAAGTCCACCTAAAAGAATTCAGGTGCTATGATCAAGATGGCGTGAGCTACCTGGTCATTTCGATCCATTTTCACTATTAGTAAGGTGGCTTTCCCAGTCCAGCAAATCACTGGTATTTGCACTTGAAGGGGAGGTAATGTAAACTTACTGGAATCTAGCCATAGATAAGGATACATTATCGGTTATGTTCCGGATTTCTTTTAGGCCATCTAGGAATTGAATTAATTATCCCGTTGTATATTTCGAATGCGAGAAACTGATTTAAGGTTTCGTTAATTCACTGGAGCTTGATTGGTAGGTGAGTAAGTATTTTCTTCTTTGAGAAACACTAGCAAAAGCATAGTGTTGTACATGGTGAACATATTAATCGCCTCTGATTAGGTTGTACTGCGAGAGGCGATTTATAAATTCGTAAATACAATACAATACAATACAGTCAAACAATCAAACCAATTATATAAAAAGAGAAGTTACTACGAATTGAAGTAAGACATAAGGAGGATCCCCTCCAGGGCAGAGATTTGGTTCAAGGTTTCTGCTCTGCTGTATTGAGTACACTGACTGTAAACTAGGAAGGTGAGACACTAGTCAGAGGACTGGCCACCCACCCTCGTATGAAGTCGCTTACACTTCATACTTGTGGCTACCTCAAGGCTAGCTTAAGGGACTGCTCTTGTTCTGGTTGTTTGCATAATAAGGTGAGGTTTTCTTACACTCTATAAGCAGTTGTGCATGTCATCCATTTCTAATATGATGTCCGCTACAGCATAAGTAATACAATAAAGAGGCTATTTCTTCCGTGTTCTTCACTGTTTACAGTCTACAATGCTGCTGCTAGATTAATTGCCGTCTTCCTCGATCCTCTCATATCACCACCTTTATGGCACAAGAACTCCACTGGCTCCCGCTTTCTGCCCGCATCCAATTCAGGGTCCTCATCCTTGTCTCTAAGGCTCAACTTGGTTTCGCTGCAAAATATTTATGTGACTTAATTCATCGCCCTCAGTCTGCTGCTTCTCTTCGTCCTCTTCGTTCCTCTGACCATTTGGACCTCCTTGTTCCCCATTTCAGGACTTCTCTGGCTCAATCTAGGTCTTTTGCTTCCATTGGTCCTGCTCTTTGGAATGAGCTACCTCTGTTCGTTCGTTCTTCTATTCTCTCAGGTAACGTCTCTTCCTTTTTAACCTTCTTAGAACTTGCTTTTTCTCTCGGGGTCTCTCGCACTGGGAGCGCTTCTGAATGGCCCGCCCGCTAGAAGCGCTTTATAAACATCCTAATACAATTTACAATACAATACAGTCATACCTGTTTATCCACGTGCGGATTTAACAATCTGCCAACCCTATGCCAAGTTTTTTTCCAGACTTTATTATTTATGTTCCTAAGTTTAACATTAATGAATATCATTGTACTTTGAATTATAGTTATTGACGTCTCAATGGCAGTTTTAAATTAAATTTAATGCTAAATTGTTAAGTTTTTGATTTGTTTTGCCACCATTGGGATTTGCTACCCATAACCCATGGCATTATTTGTTCCTAAATAAGAACGTAGTAAATAAATATATGAAAATACTAGTAAATATATATAAATGTTTATATAAATATATAAATAAATATAGTGAATCCGTCACTGGGTTTATCCCAGTCTAATCAAGCCTGTCAAGTTGTCAAATTCCAGAAATCAGACTGGTGACTTGACTCCTATTATTTTATTTTATTTATTTCGGATATTTCTATAGTGCCTCCTCAAGTCTACTAATACTCAGAGGCGCTCCCGACTACAGCATTGGTATACTGTGTCGGAGTTTTCACGCCGAAGCGCCACGAGCAATCGCAAGTGAAGGACTTGCCCAAGGTCCATACGCAGCGGCTAGAGTGGGATTCGAACCTGCAACCCTCAGGTCACAAGGTGCCGAACTTACCACTGAGCCACCAAGCTCCACACTGACAGCTCTAAGCATGGCTATAGGGCACCGTTGGTGGCCTGATTAGCTGCATTGGTTACAGCGCATATCCCTTGCACCTCTGTGTGGAGGATGCTGATTTGCATGCTGCTGGTTGTTTATTTAAGAGATTTGAATCTCCGGCTAGCATAGTCGGTAGATGGGGACCTTAAATGGCGTGGCACCTCACAATTACTCGGAGAATAAAGGAAATCAGTTTGGATGACTGATGGAACCTAAATGGCATGTTAATTAGTAAATGAAAGCCAGACTAACAGAAACAGAATGACTGTCTAAGCACGGAAAGAATAAATATAAGAGAGACTGACTGAACAACTGCGTGACTGACTGATGCACTCGCTCATTACTAATGAATGACTGCCTTACTTATTCACTAATGAAGTAACCAGCTCACGTTCTTATTCATGTGATGGTTGAACAATAACCCTTTATGACTGTTGACCATTGTCTTTCAAGAGACACATGTCTCTTGGGTTAACGCTGACCGCGTCACATTATACTAGGGTGACCATACGTCCCGGTTTCCCGGGACATGTCCCGGTTTTATGTGGTGTGTCCCGGTGTCCCGACGACTTGTGCGAAAGAGCAAAATTGTCCCGGTTTCTGAGAAGTAAAGAAATTGTCAACTTTCTTGGAAACTCAGTTCTGTGTATATGACAAAACTAATAGTTAATAGTAAATAGTTTGTAACCCAAAACGAAATCGTAACGAAAGAACAGTTTGCTAGTTATATACTATATTTTTAGTAAGTTTAGTTAGAAGGTCATATGAAATATTAAAGCATATCGTGAAAGTTTTCATATTACAATTTCATTTCAGGACGACGGGAATGAATTTTGAAAATTTATGCGTAAAGTGCAGATAATGCGGAAAGTACAGAAAACGCAATGGGAAAATAAAAAAAAGCATAGGCCTACATGATACACCATGGAAATGTCTTCTCTTTGTCAGATACTCAGAATCCAATAATGCTAAGTCACACCAGCACAACTGAGCGGTTTGGAAACGACCCCCTGGGATGTTCAATGAAGACTTAACTGTGGGGGTCCTAAGAAAGACTGGGGGTTGAACTCCCTACCCCCAACAATTCCAACCCTGGGTCTACTGACTTTACTACTCTAACAGTCTACTCTACCGAGCCTACCCTACTGCAACGGCCTAACGGACCAAGTGTTACCTAACCTTAACCGGAAACCTACACTCAACCCTTAATTTAACCCACATCTCAAAGGCATTCAGTCTACTACTCTAATCTACTCGACTCTACTGGGTACTGTACTTTATAGTCGCCTACTCGATCTCATTCTACTCTACCAGTCTCTCATCTATCTGATTCTATCAATTTTTTTCCTTCCTCACGTTCCACGTTTCACATGCATAGGGCCTTCATGTGAAACGTGGTAATAATTCTTGGAACATACGGTCAGTAATATAGATAGATAATATTAAGATATCTTTTAATTATGGTATGCAAGTTCTCATTTGCATTGATCAATTGTTTTAGTTTGCACAGCCGATGCGAGATGACGAAAAGAGCGTTACAAAAAAGTGTCCCGGTTTTTGAAGGCCAATAAATGGTCACCCTACATTATACTAATATCCATTAATCTGTTGCAGTCTTCATTAGGCCCCCAAAAAATAATGGTGTGTTTCCGGTAACAGAGTTTTAAAAAACTGGGTAGGTAGGTAGGAAAATATTTTTTTTTTGTAAAATATTTTTATACAATACTATTTCGGGGGTCTGCTATTCCGGGGTCCGGTATATACATACATACATGCATACATACATACATAGAGTATGCATGCAAACATACATACACATATACAGAGATACATACATGCATACATGTATGTATGTATGTATGTATGTATGAATGTATGTATGTATGCATACATGTATGTATGTATGCATACATACATGCATACAAGTATGCATACATACACATATACAGAGATACATACATACATACATGCATATATGTATGTATGTATGTATGTATGCATACATACATGCATACAAGTATGCATACATACACATATACAGAGATACATACATACATACATGCATATATGTATGTATGTATGTATGCATACTTGTATGTATGTATGTATGTATCCATGCATACATGTGTACGTATGTATGTTTGTATGCATACTTGTGTGCATGTATGGATGTATGCATGCATACTCTATGTATGTATGTATGTATCTCTGTATGTGTGTATGTATGTATGCATGCATACTCTATGTATGTATGTATGCATGCATGTATGTATCTCAGTATGTATCTCTGTATGTACGTATGTATATAGGGCATGTATAGCGGACCCCGGAGTAGCGGACCCAAACCGTGTCCGAGGGGTGCTTTGAGATCGATATTCAAGGAGGCTGGTTGCAAAGGAGTGCTGTTGATAAGAAAGTTGTTGCTAAAGATGGCGGTTGCTAAGGAGGACGGTTGCTAAGAACACTCGCTGCGAAGGAGGCTGGCTGTTAAGGATGGTTGCTAAAGAGGCTGGTTGCTAAAGACTCGGCCTGAGTCTGACTCTGAAACTGAGTGCTAAAGAGGCTGACATTGAGGCTGTTTGCTACGAAATTTGGTTGCCAAGAAGGATGGTTAAGGCTAAATGCTACGGAGGTTGGTTGGTAAGTAGACTGGTTGCTTAGGAGGCTGAGGCTGACCTTGAGGCTGGTTTCTACAAAGGAAGCTTTACTTGTAGGCCTACTTTGGTACCTACGATAATCGTAGAATTTGCTGAAAGATTGAATACGTACGACGATCGGATTAGTGAAATAACGCTGGCGAGAAACCGTGGGAAAGTCGCCGACTTTCGGATCTATTATCTCCCCGACCCTCCCACTTTTGTAAAAACTGACCGTGGGAAACTTACAGCCAATTCATTGCTCTAATTAACGGTGCACTTATTTACATAGAGAGACCGCTGATTTCCCAAAGCCATCTGCTTTAGTGAGCGCAGCTATAATGTCGCAATTCTGCACGTCTGCACGGAATGCAATGTTTTCAATTGTCGGAAATCTGCAACTCTGACACGCTGTGGGTTACGGGACAAAAATTTTTTCCCAAAATTATCCGAGTCGCGCCAAAAAAGTGACTCGGTCGCGTTACCGGAAACACACCATTATTTTTTTTTGGCCTTACTAAACTGTTGTCTGATTTAAAATCAATTGTTATAATTGTCTTTGTGGTGCTGTGTGATCCCATTGCATCTGTGACGACACGAACTTGCAACAAACGAATCTTTGATTCGATTTGAATTTTATACCCATAAACAAAAAGGTTCCAGCCTTTGAAGTTACATCCATTCCAAATATGTCTGGCAGGTTTTACTTGAGCTTGCATATGTTAAATTGCATGTCTCGGTCACTGGCTGAGTGGCTGTTCATTTCAAATTCTTGAATGACTCCTTTACTGATAAGTACATGAGTAAATAGTCTTATTAATGCAAGGCACACGCTCGCTTTTTGACAGTTATTATAAAAAGTTACCGTTATTGGGTCAGGAAAAGTGAAACATGGCCTTTCAGCTATTATAGCAGGTACTATGAGTGCTTCGGGCGATCACTTCACGATGGCAAACTGTTCAAATAATGGTGAGTTCATTGGTAGATGATTTATTCTGCAGAGTTGACATCTTTATAGTTTAGTGCTTAAGAAGAAGATTTCAGCCACTACAGCATGGACATTACCTCTTAGCCTTTAGATATATAGTCATTGCAGTTAGTAACTTCTATTTTGCCGGCATGTAATGCACAAGGCATCAACCGATGGCACACCAAAACCAAGCCATAATCAGGTCAATATCATGAATATCAGTCCTTAAGGCAGAGAGACAGCCTATAGTGGACATGCAATTTAAAAAAAATAAATTTAAAGTTGAGAACGAAATGACACTTGTAATCTACTTAGCAGAGCACACCGATATATGGAGAGAGTTTCAAAAAGTAGGTTCAGTAACCGAAAGAGCTTATTCACCATGAACAGTTGATTTAGGTATGACCAGACAAAGATAATCAGATGACCTCATTGACTAAGGATAAGTCTGGGAAATAAGAACTGATTGTATTGTGGTGGATAAGTACATAACAAGGTTGTAGATGAGTAATGTTTCACTGTGAGATTTAATCTAATTACACTTGACAGATAGCAGGTCACTGACGTTTAATTGTACTCGCTAGTCATGGCTGAATTTAACGACTGCTTTACAGATAGGCTGACTACAGAATGCAGCACTTGCATTCACTTAACAGTTGTTTTGCTTCAGGAGGCAATCATATCTAACATAGTGGCACCTGATTCAGTTTACAGAAACCCGGAATAGAACCAACCGGAATCTACATTAGTATCTGTTGCTAGGATTTGCCGCATGGTAATAGAAGTGACCAAGTGCAAATCAAAGTTCAAACCGTTGAGCTTTGGCCAACCACAATACTCAAATCAGTTCGTATTCCGTGAATTATTCTTATTCAACCAGGTCATCTGATTATCTTTCTCTGGGCGTTGACTGAGACTGGACCTGTTCTTGGTGAACTAGCTGAGCTGGATGTTCATTTGTTTGACCTAGATTTAGGAACTCTCCCGGTATAAGTCCATTCTGTTTAGTCCCTTATGTCATTAGTGGATTGATCTTCTATATTATTGCTTGGTTTTGGCGCTCCATCGGTTGATACCTTTTGCATTAGACACCGGTACATTCATTGGCCCTACGTGGGCCGCTTGTGTACCTGGTGGGGGGGGGGGTGGTGGTAATGGCCAGCTAGGAACAAATTGTGGGTGCAACAACCATGGCTGCTAGGTTGACGACAAAGACTAGGGACAGTAATTGTAATAGTAATTAGGATTAAAACTGTATAAATGAGTAACTTGGTAGGCTATATAATTATTATTATTATTATTATTATTTATTATTATTTTGCATTTATTAAATGCCACTATCTAATGATCAAGCATCAATCAGTGGTGCTGAGCAATTGTGAGTGAAGGACTTAATGAAGTCCATACACAGTAACCATTTCAGGGTATACGAGGCTCAAACTCGTACCATCCGTGTTACAAGGCGAGCACTGTAACCATTTGGCCACCATGACCCACATATATACTTGTCCACATTCAGTGTTAAAAGTAACACGTGCTGTAAGAAAAACGATGTATATACGGTTATAGTTTTATGGATGTAGAGTTGTCAGTTCACAGTTCAGTAAATTTCTCCCAGTTCCGCATTTCATTCATTCTCAGGAGTTTTATTGGCGTTTGGTACATATGGCATTTTAAGCTTGTACACGGTTAGTAGATGTTGGTTAAGATTGGGTCAAACTCCACTAGGCGCTGCCAAACTGAATGGCCAGGTGTACTGTCTACAGTACGTTGACAAGGGTGTTTGTCATGTGGTTGGCTTTTGTACCCCCTTCTCAGACACACTTCTTTGGTATCTTTGTGTTTGCTTGAAGTTTGAGATTGACAAGAAAGACAAGAGGGAAGGGCCGACCTGTACCTACAGAAACGATCCGTGGCCTTGCGGAAGACTGTTGTAGGGATGTGTGTTGATCTAACATTACAGGAGGAACCTCTTAAAACTGTCTTTGAGAGCCATACGAAGACCTGCCGTATAACTGTAACTCAGTTGTGTCCCTAAACCCGAAGGCTGTATCAGACTGAGGGGAAAGGTGTGTCTGCTAGGGCAGGTATACCCTACTGTGTTTCGCACCGTCATCTGTACAGAATCTTTATCTTTTACATGTATTCTTTACAGAGTCTGAATATTAATTACATTATCTACACATTCTGAACATTTTTCTGGGGAATTTCTCAAAATCTGAATAATTGTAACTGTGTGTGTAACTATTTATTCTCCGCAACTGAGTTATATCAGGATTTGTCACATGATGGGGCATTTTCTAATGAGGTTATTTTCTGTAGGTAAATTACTTTTGGATTCTGAGTTATATCAGAATTCAGGTTATAATCAAGGTTATTGTATGACACAGTGGTATATCAGTAACATGCCTAGTCATGGATCTTGATGTTGCAGGTTCGATTCCATGTAATGACCTAACCTATGTGTCATTGTGCCTCTGTCACCAAATAGTATAATTTGGTACTGGTGTAAACTGGGAAGTAAAGGGCAAGTCCTGCGAAATTAACACCTCCCGTATTTTCTTTATGGGATACTGGAACTTTGTTGCTTTTATTGTAATGAGGTTTTTCTGTAGGTGATTAATTTTGGATCAATGTTCCCGACCGAGTTATAACAGAATTTGTGTCATAATGAAGCATGCTATAATGTGTCTCTGGTGTAATGGGATAAAACTCTACTGCTTAAGAACATAGACAGTTGTGCTGATGTTTTTAAATTCAGGTCGTTATATTTATATATCATAACATTGGCTAGGTCGCAGCGTGGGGCTGCTGTGTACAGTACCTAGCCCCAACTGTGTCACATGGATGTTTAGTTAAATAGCCAGGCTCTTATGAGGATATCCATGGCGTTGGATTCCCCATAATTGTGTGTAATTGTCTAGCACTGCCTGCTCTCCTTTCCCACATATGAAACTGCATTGTCCGGCACCAATGTAGATTACCTTTCAGTGAAAACACTGTTTGCCTATATGTATGTATCCATGTATGTGTAAATGTATGCATACATGTGTGTATGGTGTAGGTATAGTATATGTATATTTATATCCACACACATAGATGTATATATATATGTATGTATGTATATATATATATATATAATTGCTTCATTGGCACTGTGTAAAATGTAGCCCAAAAGAGGCCTATTGTTGGAATAGTTTCTGGGCCTAACTATGTTCTTAAAGCTACAATATTTGAGAATTTGCATGTTTTTTTTTGCACATTTATGTTTTATTGGACCTAGATTTTGGAACTCTCCCTGTATATGTCCATTCTGCTCAGTTGCTTTTATCATTTCGTTCTAAACTTAAGACTTCGCTCTTAAAGAATTTTTCTTATCCACCATAGGCTGTCTGTCCTGGGCTCCTGGAAGACTGATTTTCTGGATTATGGCTTGGTTTTGGTGTACTGAATAGCGAGTATCGGTCATAGATTGTCCAGGCACACTTAGGTTTGCCATTTGCCAAAATTTGGAACTCTGTGACCTTCAATGAGCTTTTTAAACACCTCTTGGAATGTTTCAATGTTTTGGACTGTAATGTGGAGGCTGAACTTTGGTGATCAAGAAATTGTGAAAGTGAGTGAACTGTCCTTTGGAGGAAGTGCAAACTGGAGAGGTTGGATGTGCACTCTGTGTCCTTGATGGAAGTGTCCTCTGAGTACTCAGTGGATATTTGTATGTATCCTCTATGTGTGTCCAAGGTCAGTGTGTCTGATGTGTCCTCGATTCTTGCACCCTAGTTGTCTTCAATGGATGTGCCCTCAGTGGATATGTACTGTGTGTCCTCTTTGTATATGCCCTGTGTGTCCTCGTTCGATGTGCTTGCTGTGTCCTTGATGGATGTGTCCTTTATGTACATGGATGTCCCTGTGTGTCCTCAATCGATGTGTCCTCATTGAATACGTCCTTTGTGTCTGTGATGGATGTGTCATAGAGCTGTGTCCTCATTGGATGTGTCCTCATTGGATGGAAGTGTCCTCTGAGTACTCGGTGGATTTTTGTGCCCTCAATACTTGTGTTTTCCAAACCAGTTACTGTCAGCTGCTGCTGTATGTAAATGTTGTTATTGTGCCCTAGTTGGTTGTTACTGCCATCTGGGGATGGTTCATCATCATCATCATTGCAACTGATCAACAGCTCTCCTTCCTGTCTCCATGTAACATGGTTTTATCTGAACTGCCATAATATAGCACATGGAATTGGGTCTAATCTCTCTCTCTCTCTCTCTCTGACTTTCACTGTCTGTATCTGTCTGTCTCTGTTTTTCTCTTTGCCTGTCTGTCTGTCTGTGCATTGCTGAATTTTTATCAGCTATAATTTTCTTCACACACACATGCACGCACGCACACACACACATACACATACACACATATGTGTTTGTGTGTGTGTGTGTGTGTTTATGTGATGAATGAGTGTATGTTTAGATATATATGTTTATATGTATAGGAATGTTTATTTAGGAATGTATACGTTCACATATATATGAATGTTTGTATATGTAAATGCAGTGCTTTTCTTCTAGAAAAAAGGTTCCGGAACTGAACAATTATAGAAGGGCTAAATCGAGGGCAATGCCCGAGAAAAATGGGGTCTTGGTGAAACCTCCCGAAGAAATTTTTTTACTTCACACTAAATTAAAATAACCAAATTATTCTTTTATTAAATAACTAAATTATTTTTTAATAGCTAGCTGAAAAAGGTGCTGGAACACCATTCCAGAGCGTTCCGGCAGAAAAGAGCCCTGTATAAATGTATAAACATTTGAGCGTAAATATGTCATTATTCAAGTAAGGTTCTATGCACATGTTTGTATATGAATTATTGTCAGATATGTTATGTGCTCTGGGTATAACATTTTTTTGTATACCTTGGTATTATTGTGACATTCATCCTCATCTTCATCACCATCTCCACGGTCATCATCATCTTCGTCTGCATCATCACCATCAGAACAAAGATGGTGACGATCCTGGTATTGTAATCATCATCATGATCATCATCGCATCATTATAATTACCAATGTATCATTGTTTTATGTCTGTGTAAGTATGGGAACACTAATACAGAGCAGTTTAAGTCCCTCAAAAAGGCACTGTATCTATGACTATCTAACAGATGTAAACAAGAGCGTTTTAAGACAGTGAATGTTGCACAGAATCAAGGCAATAGTATGTTAAGTGCAACTGCAGACTGTTTGAGGAGGACGGTCCAACACATGAGAAGACATGATCGGCTCGAGTTGAAGTGCGACAGCATGGCACTTGCATATCTCCATGGGTTGAAGAGCACAACGTTCGATGCTGACCCAGCTGTCTCTTATGCTTATTTTTTTATTCACGGATCTTGTGTCCAGGCTGAGATAAATTAAGTCTCTAACACTTCAGACCCGTGACTACCTCTTGGGGTACCCATGACTACCTCTTGGCCCTCCTGGGGTACCCATGACTACCTCTTGGAGTACCCATGATTACCTCTTGGCGTACACATGACTACCTCTTGGGATACACATGACTACCTTTTGGAGTACACATGACTACCTCTTGGGGTACCCATGACAACCTCTTGGGGTACCCATGACTACCTCTTGGGGTACCCATGATTACCTTAAGGGACTGCTCTTCTACGTTTTCTATTAGTTGCACATATGACACAATTGACTGACAGTATACATATATGTGTGTCTGTGTGTACGTATGTATGTATGTAAGTTTGTGTTTATGTATGTTTGTGTGTCTGTATAAATTTGTGAATGTGTGTGTATGTATGTATGTATGTATATATGACTGACTGCCTGAATGAGTTGTAACTGATGTAGTAAACATACACACATATACGTGCATACAAACAGATACTTACAACCATACTTTTGGATTTGGAGGTGAAATGCAGACACGGTAGCATTTCAGGGCTTAATATTTAGTGTCTTTTCTGCCACAAAGGGCGCAGCTGACATTGTCGATTGTGCTGTTGACTTGTCTGGAGTGTGCACTATGTAGTATGAATTTTTTAGAGGTTAGTTCAAGTCAACTACAAACGATTTCTTTCTAACACCTGAATTTTACTCACCAGTTCAGGTACTGATTGGCAGTTTGAGGGAGAGCGTGCAGTTGACATTTCTGAGTATTTTAGGCGCTGTAGCAATCTGCAGGGTGTTTCTGGGCGTCGTTGGATGAGACAAGCAGTTGTTAGGTCTACTCTGTTGCTTCCTTCTTGTGGCTTATGGTTTTTTGAGGATTAACTGGAATTCTATTTAAGGTGCGTGCGTTAGTTACGTATGAATGTTTATTTTTCTGGGCGTCTTTGGCATTGCCCACCGTCCCCTCAACGTCTTCCCACCCTTGCACGTGACAAAGTCGTCAATTCAAGTTCTCTAAGGGCAGAGGGAATTACCCGTAGACATTCGGGGTTAGAGATAAAAGGGGAGGGGTGAGAAATTGGATAATGAAAGTAGAAATACCTGGCTGTTGTCGAAACCCTTTAACTTTTCAAAGGGATTGCGGCTTGGCACTGTGGTAAGAATGCTGGTGAGCACAGCAGAGTTGAGCAATGCTCACCCCACTTTGTAATGTTATGGACTGGTTCTTCTTCTCTGTCATCTGTTCGTCTTATTCTTATTCTTCTTCTTGTTTTTCTGCTCCGTTGCCTGCTTCTTCTTTGTTGTTTCATCATTGTCTTGCTTCTTCTTTGTTGTTTCATCATTGTCTTGCTTCTTCTTTGTTATTTCATCATTGTCTTGCTTCTTCTTTGTTGTTTCATCATTGTCTTGCTTCTTCTTTGTTGTTTCATCATTGTCTTGCTTCTTCTTTGTTATTTCATCATTGTCTTGCTTCTTCTTTGTTGTTTCATCATTGTCTTGCTTCTTCTTTGTTGTTTCATCATTGTCTTGCTTCTTCTTTGTTATTTCATCATTGTCTTGCTTCTTCTTTGTTGTTTCATCATTGTCTTGCTTCTTCTTTGTTGTTTCATCATTGTCTGCTTCTTCTTTGTTATTTCATCATTGTCTTGCTTCTTCTTTGTTGTTTCATCATTGTCTTGCTTCTTCTTTGTTGTTTCATCATTGTCTTGCTTCTTCTTTGTTATTTCATCATTGTCTTGCTTCTTCTTTGTTGTTTCATCATTGTCTTGCTTCTTCTTTGTTGTTTCATCATTGTCTTGCTTCTTCTTTGTTATTTCATCATTGTCTTGCTTCTTCTTTGTTGTTTCATCATTGTCTTGCTTCTTCTTTGTTGTTTCATCATTGTCTTGCTTCTTCTTTGTTATTTCATCATTGTCTTGCTTCTTCTTTGTTGTTTCATCATTGTCTTGCTTCTTCTTTGTTGTTTCATCATTGTCTGCTTCTTCTTTGTTATTTCATCATTGTCTTGCTTCTTCTTTGTTGTTTCATCATTGTCTTGCTTCTTCTTTGTTGTTTCATCATTGTCTTGCTTCTTCTTTGTTATTTCATCATTGTCTTGCTTCTTCTTTGTTATTTCATCATTGTCTTGCTTCTTCTTTGTTGTTTCATCATTGTCTTGCTTCTTCTTTGTTGTTTCATCATTGTCTTGCTTCTTCTTTGTTATTTCATCATTGTCTTGCTTCTTCTTTGTTGTTTCATCATTGTCTTGCTTCTTCTTTGTTGTTTCATCATTGTCTTGCTTCTTCTTTGTTATTTCATCATTGTCTTGCTTCTTCTTTGTTGTTTCATCATTGTCTTGCTTCTTCTTTGTTGTTTCATCATTGTCTTGCTTCTTCTTTGTTATTTCATCATTGTCTTGCTTCTTCTTTGTTGTTTCATCATTGTCTTGCTTCTTCTTTGTTGTTTCATCATTGTCTTGCTTCTTCTTTGTTATTTCATCATTGTCTTGCTTCTTCTTTGTTGTTTCATCATTGTCTTGCTTCTTCTCTGCATTTTCTTTTTTGTTTTCCTTTTCATCCTTCCACTTCTACTTTTTCTCCATCTTCATCTCCTACCTGCTTCTCCGCCTTCTTGATATTCTTCTTCTTCTCCTTGTCCTTCTCTGTGACCTATTTCTTTTGTTGTTCTTCTGTTCATGTTTCCTAACTGTCTTTCCTTTGTACTTCTTATTCTTCTCTTTCTTCCTCCGCCTCTTCCTCCTCCGACTTCTCTTCTTCTTCCATCCTTCTCCACCTCTGTGGGTCTGCCACATAATTGAATATGAAACTTCATTGTGTACTCATTACAGACTCCTTTTTCATTAGAATTTCTTACTCATAAACATATCAATTCCTCCAATACATTTAATGACACATAATATGAATATAACTGATGAAATTCGATGACAGGTCAGGTTTAAAGTCACACGTGGTCTTCTTAAAACCGTTTTCTCCTACTAGTTTCCATTGTTTAAGGACATCTTGTGACTGCCAGGCCTTTGACGTCGCCCTCCTCCTTTCTCCATGCTTTGGACTGGCACTACTTTGTACTACTACGAGCAGTGGGGGGGTTCTGTTTTATTGTCGATTTTAAACTAAAGTGACTCCTTGAAGGTCACCGACCTGGCTTGTATCAAGTAGGTTGCTATTAGCTTTGTGAATATATTATGTAAATACTTTAGCGAGGCGAGGCGTACTAATCGTAAACTAACGGGAATTGTCCACTATGTGTTGTTTAATTATGCACTGTGGATTTTGAAATGACTTCCTAGGAAGGCCGTGATTCAGCGGTTTTGAAGTTCTTTGTCTCAGTCTTTGTTCTTAGTTCTAAAGTAACATCTTGTCACTTCACTTCTCACTCATATCCAATTGAGGAAGGTCAACGCTGAAGGCAAGACAGTATAATAGACTCTTATTTACCGTATGTGTCATTATACAGAAACTCCTCAGAATGCTCAGGTACCAAGGTCAAAGCATCGTTGGAATGATGTCTACTGTACCCAGACGTTTATCTACAGCCTTGTTTTAACGAGTAGAAGCACTTTGCATTTGACGTCTGGTATTTACATACATACAGTAATACATACATATGCACATGTGTAATTGTATATATGCACCGCAGATCGATCGGTGGTTGGTCCTGCCACTTGGAACGATCTCCCTCTTGAGATTCGCTCCCTTCCTAGGGATCTATCTGGTTCCTTTTACGGTCTTCTTAAGACTTTTCTTTTTGATCGGGCCTGGGTCGGGAGTGCCTCTTCCTAGGAAGTCATTTCAAAATCTACAGTCCATAATTAAACAACACATCGTGAACAATTGAAGGGGCGCTATATAAATCTTATAGATAGATAGATAGATAGATACATGTATACAAACATTCATATATACGTTTGTACATGCACGCCTACGTATGTACCTGCATTCTTGCAATCATTCAAACATACTAAGATACATGTACATAAATACATAGTATTACTTACATACATATAAATGCTTATGTATATACATGCATGCATGCATACTTGCGTACATACATCTGTATATGAGGCTAGATGTGTGAGTTAGAATGTCCATGGCCCAGTCTCGTTCCTTTGTTACTACTGGCCCTTCATTGTGTAGTCAGCTTCCTCCTTTGGTCTGGGAAGTACTACTATCCAGTGGTCCTGCTACAGCTTTTCGTTGTCTTAAAATGTGCCTTTATTGAAGACCTTCGCACTGGGAGCGCTGGTGATTGGTGGACACTGGGTAGAGGTGCTTTATAAGTTTTGAAATATAATACAATATACATGCATGTATACATCATATACGCATACGTGCACATATTTGCATGCATACATAGTTACATACGTATATTCAGGCATACACATATATAGGCACACATACATGCATACATACATACATACTTGCATACACAATTACACATACATTCAAAGTTATTTCCTCTCACAGAACAAATATATGTGTGTGGATTGATAACAGCGCCGTGTTCCTGGTGGGAATTTAATACTGCTGAGTGTGGGTGTTTATATGAAATTATCTCCTCCCTTGTTGACGAATCTAAAACTGTTTGTTGGTTCATGATATTTCATAACACAAAACACCGTTCAGAGAGCCTATTCAGAGTGAATCAACATCTCCCCCGCTTTTTGACGACAGCAAGAATCATTTTATTTTATTATAAACAACAACTAGATGGCGGTAGTGTCGACTGTTTGTCACATGTCTCATTGTGTACATCTAAATCTAATGCCCCGTGCTGGTAGATCCCGCGTACCTCATGCTACTTCTCTTCATAAATCCCACATGCTAATTCACTTCATCAATTTGCGGATAACTCGTGCAACATCTCGTGATGATAAACAAGTCTTGTGCCAAATAAAATTGTCACGGTAGGAAGGATCCCCGTTTTAACACATGCACTAGTGATGTTTTCTCATCTGTCTAATCGGGTGGTTTTGAACCTGTATATAGGAACCTTGAGCGAGTCATTTTCAGTGCAAGGCACCCTTACTCACATTTAACTGGCAGACAACAATGTGTCCGCCATGCCGGCTCCTCTTCCACACCAACTATCCTCACCTGTGGCGTCCCTCAAGGCTCAGTCCTGGGACCCATTCTTTTCCTCCTTTACACTGCCGACATCTCGACCATAATATCCAAGCACGGTCTGCAGGGTCATCTCTACGCGGACGACTCACAGGTCTACGGATTCTGTCGTCCTGATTCCACCGACGTACAGCGTCTGCGGTCCAAGTCAATGAGCTGCATCAGTGACATCGCTGACTGGATGAAATGCAATCGACTGCAGCTCAATTCATCGAAGTCAGAATTCATCTGGTGTTCGTCCTCACGCAGGGTGGAAAAATTAGATCGAAGTCCTTTCGTCATTGGTGCGGATGCTGTCGAGCCAAGGAACGAAGTTCGCGACCTCGGCCTTTACCTCGACAGAGACCTATCAATGACGTCACACATCACGGGGCTTGTGAGGACGAGCTTCGGAATTCTGAGACAGCTGAGAGCTGTTTCTCGGTCTCTCACACAGGACGTAACTCGCCATCTGGTGCAAAGTTTAATCCTGAGCCGAATCGATTACTGCAATGTCGCCTTTGCTGGCTTGCCACAGCGCAGTATCATTCGGCTTCAGGCGGTCATCAACGCTTCTGCTCGCCTGGTCATGAGACTTAAAAAGTTCGACCACACCACAACCGCGATCCAAGATCTACAGTGGCTCAGAGTAGGCGAGCGGATCAAGTATAAGCTTTGCATCATGGTGCACAAATGCCTGAATAACTGCGCACCACGCTACCTCGCAGACACCATCAGGCCGCTATCGGACGACCCTAATCGGTCGCGATTGCGATCAGCAAAGTCCGCTGGTGTATTCGTGCCAGTGACAAAAACCAAAATGGGCGATCGAGCCTTTCGGGTCGCTGGCCCGCGTGCTTGGAACAGTCTTCCTGCTGATATCCAGGAAGCCAAAAGCATCTTTGTTTTTAAGAAACAGTTGAAACTTTACTTGCTAACCAAAACCACCGAGCATTAACCTTTGCGCTGACAGTAGACAGTGTGTGTGCGTTTGTGTGAAGCATCCTAAAAGTAGCTTGCTACCAACGATGCTATAGAAATTGTCGTTATTACAATTACAATTACAATTTAGTCCAGTGGTTCCCAACTATGTTTAGAACAAGGCACCCTTACTTGGGTCTAACCCAGTGGTTCCCAACCATTTTCAGAGCAAGGCACCCTAAACTGTGGCACCCATGTTGGGAAACACTAGTCTAATTTAATCCGGAAACAAAGCTTCAATCAATGGTCGATTGTAATTATCAAACCGAATTCCAAAAGCATAATCCTTTGGACAGAGCCAATGAAGGTCTGATCCGTGAGACTGCTCATGCTGGTTAGAGCCTGGAGAGTACAGGTTCGATCCTCATCCGCTGAGATGGTTACTGTATAGGAACCTTGAGCAAGTCCTTCACTAACAGTTGCTTGCCGTTATTGATTGATATCCTAGTCGTTAGACAGTGGCGCTCAACTAATGCATGAATACTGATGATAATAATAGTGAAGTGGATGACGCACTGGACCCAAAGAGCCTGCAAATTCCAGAGTCTTGGGCTTTGTCGGGTATGTCCTGCTGAGTTGTCTTTTGTTGTTTTCCTGCCCTAACTATCAGGCGTCTGCTTGATGAGTCATTGTGTAAAGGGATATTGGATGAGTACCTCTTGTACAATGGGTAATTGCAGCGGGCTGGTACATTAAACTACTGAGTTAATTACATATCCTTTCCTAGATAAATTTTATCTGAACTATGGAATTATTTAAGCATTTTTTCACAGAAAAAAATTTAATCTGAACTATTTAATTATTTAAGTGTTTTTTCTTACAGAAAATTAAATCTGAACTATTGAGTTATTTAAGTATTTTTTAATAGAGAAAATTTAATCTGAACGATTGAATTATTTAAGTGTTTTTTCATACAGAAAATTTTCATATCAACTGTTGAACTATGTAAGTATTTTTTTCATAGAGAAAATTTTATCTCAGCTATTTAGTTAATTAGCCTGGCTATTTGACTACATATGCCAAGGCTGAGAAAATGAAGTCGCTAGCATGCATCCTCAGTCTCAGCAAGAGAGCTTTTGATGAGTGTTTTGGAAACCTATAGCAGAAAACTGCAAAGATGAAGGACATATGCCAAGGCCAAGGAATTGAAGTCGCTAGCATGTATCCTCAGTTTCAGCAAGCAGATAGTGGCAGAGACGTAATTGTAATTAGTATTATTGTAACTGGTAACTTCTATTTCATCCGGTGTTTAATACACAAGGCATCAACCGATATGGTGATGGCACACAGGTAATCATAACCTCTGATTTTGCTAAGCACAGGGAATCAGCTTGTACACTTGCGCTGGGTCGGGTCAGAGGGCTAGGTCAGGTCAGAGATATCAGATGAACTAAATATTACCAGAAAACAGAGAGAGAGAGAGAGAGAGAGAGAGAGAGAGAGAGAGAGAGAGAGAGAGAGAGAGAGAGAGAGAGAGAGAGAGGAGAGAGAGAGAGAGAGAGAGAGAGAGAGAGAGAGAGAGAGAGAGAGAGAGAGAGAGAGAGAGAGAGAGAGAGAGAGAGAGAGAGAGAGAGAGGAGTTATTATGGTGGGTTATGTTTAGGTTGAGACAAAACTTGGAGGCTATGGATCAGGGCAAGGGGTTCGGACCGCCCTGATCAGTGTATGGTCCAACGAGATGAGAGACGGAAGGACAAGGTGACCCCTTCGCGGAAACAACTCTCCCCACCGATCAACAACGAAGTCATATCAGATACCCCTAGATCCTGTTTATCATCCACTTGGCCCCTTATCTGCAAAGCGGGGCAGAAATCGGAAAGGTACGGACTGGCCTTTGTTTATGACTCGTGTAATGAACGCGTCTCTTCAGTGCGGCCGCGTTCTTCAAGTGCTTCTGTTCTACCACGGCTGCTCTGCATGATAGGGTTACTCACGCGATGAATAGCCCTCCTCGCAGCCCAACTCTTCACAAGTCAGCTGTCACGCTCGTGGCTAAAACATTCCAGTTCACTGTAAATAAGTATTAGTATTGTGTGATGATTTATAAAGCCCAAGTTAATATAACTAAATACACCTCATGTGCGCTAAACATCCACATCTAATTCGTCATATTTAGGGACAAAGTGGGGAAAGTAAGTTGGTAAAAATAAGTTGGTAAGTGAGCTTGGGAAAAGGAGAGAATGAATTAGTGAGTTAGTATGCCACTTTGTAAGTGTTTTCTGGTAGAGGAAATCTATTCTATAGTAATCTTTGTCTGGTCGGATTTGAACCTCTATCCTCTTGGTTGACCATCCAACATGGCGACCACTAGACTGTTATATTAAAATATCAACCATCTAACCTCCTGTACCATGCCTGTAAGAAGAGGAGCAGTCCCTTAAGTTAGCCCTGAGGCATCCATGGTTTTGAAGTGTTTATAGCGACTTTATTTTCTTGGCATCGGCATATGAGGGCGGGTGGCAGTCCTCTCCCTAGCCATCTCATCTTCCCACCGACAGTGTACTGTCAGTGTACTCATTATAGCTGAGTTTCTAGGGGTGCAGATGGAACAGAAATCTCGAACCAAATTTCTGCCCTCTGGGGTATTTGAACCCCGACCTCTCGATTATCAGTCCAGTACATTAACCATTACACTATCGAGCACCCCTTTACCATGCCTGTAAAGACTTGTGTTAATAGAAGCAATAGAGCAGTTCAATTAGCCAAACCGGAGAGGCAGCTATGGATGGGTATGACGTGTTAACGACTTCATTTTCTTAGCCTCAGCAGTCAGCATATGAGGGCGGGTGGCCAGCCTCTCCCTCGATATCTCATCTTCCTACCGACAGTGTGCAGTCAGTGTATTCATTATGGCTGAGATGTATAGGGAGCACAAACGTCGAAATCTCAAAAACAATAAATTTTTTATTCCTTTTGTTCTTCCCTGGTGGGGAGTTGAACCTGACCTTCCGACAGTGCAGGAGTAGTGTAGACAAGGAATTGTTCTACCTCAGACTGTATTGAATGTGTAGTCTCGAGTAGAACAGGGTGTTTTGTTCCAAGATTTGTCCGTGTAGAAATCATTGTATGTTTGGAGGTTGTAGTGTATGTAGATGAGTAGTTTGTGCTACCTCAGACTGCACTGAATATGTAGTCTGTGGTAGAACAAGGTTTTCTCTATGGACCTGTCTTTTGAACACTTAAACGACAAGCTGCATAGGCTTCCCAGTCACTTTTAATGGACTGTCGTTGTTGAAGTTGAACTGTGATTCTTTAGACCTGTAAAAGTTCAGAGGTCAGGGGAGGCACCAAGTGACCTGTTTAGAATGTTGGTGAATAGTCTCTTTGCAGCTGCAAGCATGCATGACCAAACGGGTCGAGAAGTTATTAATACATCAGGTGTTGAGCCATGAATGAAGTTATGACTGTTTCGAATACTATTTCATTTCGTGATTTACCTGCGAACAGCTCACAGAGAGTCTAGCATGCTAAGTTGAGGGATGATAATTGCTAATTATTGCGCACTTCTTTCAGAAGTAGGCCTAGCTAGTAACATAATATGTCACGATCAATTAATATACCTCAAATGTTAAAAAACTGGATGTTCAAAGGCTGAATCAGATGGCACATGATCGAAATGAATAGAGCGAGACAGAGAGACATTCGATCGACACCAACCGGTGATTATGAGTCAGTGGACATAAAGAAAAGAAAAAATGTCACAAAAATACTGTTAGATTAATTAATTAATTAATTAATTAGATTTGTAACGTGCGCATGGTCACACCGAAATGTGAATCTGAGGCGCGGATAGTCAGCCGCCAGGAGAAGATGCAGTTAGATATCCAAGTGTTTTTCAGAAAGCCAAGGAGAAATAGTGAGTTTTGAGCCGCTTTTTGAAGGTAGAAAGTGATTGATGAGATTAGGGTAGGCCAGACGCACAAGGAAAGATTTCTGGGGTTGATAGAGCTAATCTAATCTCATCTAATCTCATCTAATCTCATCTCATCTAATCTCATCTAATCTCATCTAATCTCATCTCATCTAATCATCTAATCTCATCTAATCTCATCTCATCTAATCATCTAATCTCATCTAATCTCATCTCATCTAATCATCTAATCTCATCTAATCTCATCTCATCTAATCATCTAATCTCATCTAATCTAATCTCATCTAATCTCATCTAATCTCATCTCATCTAATCATCTAATCTCATCTAATCTCATCTCATCTAATCATCTAATCTCATCTAATCTCATCTCATCTAATCATCTAATCTCATCTAATCTAATCTCATCTAATCTCATCTCATCTAATCATCTAATCTCATCTAATCTCATCTCATCTAATCTAATCTAATCTTGGAACTTCTGTAAATATGTCATTATAGTGATGAACTAGGGTTCAATTGAAGGCATTCTAACACATGATTTGCAATCTGGTCAGTTTGACAGAATCCCTGTGTGATTTCCACAGGGATCCTTATTATTATAATGATTGTTGTTGTTGTTGTTGTTGTTGTTGTTGTTGTTTTTATGCACTTATTAAGAGCCACTATCTAATGACCAAGGATCAGGCGATGGCGCTGAGTAATTGTGACGTACTTAAGGTTCCCACACAAGTAACCCTCTCGAGGGTGGCTCGAAACTGTGTTCTCCACTTGAGGTTAGACTTCCAAGGGTCAGTCCAAAGAGAAAGAAGGGACAAGGATTGTCTCTCTCAATCGTTTAACACCATAGGCTGCCTCTGTCTGCCTTAGTGCCTGATCTTCTGGATGTTTATCTTATTACGGTTTGTTTTTAAAGTAAGTAAGCATGTAAGTAGCATTTTATTAATGCAAGACAAACTCTTGGGCTCTGCAAAGTAGAGCAGTTGATGTAAAATGTTACTGTCACTGGATCACGAAAAGCCGAAACAGGCTCGTCAGCTACGAGCAGCTTGACTATGAGCACTTATCCTGGACCTACTCTCTCCCTGTGTCTATGCGCTCTGCTCAGTCGCTTGTGTCATTTCGTTCCCAACTGAAACCTTACCTCTTTCAAATTGCTTATCCACCATAGGCTGCCTCTCTGTCTTAAGGACTGATCTTCTGGATATTGACCTGAATATGACTTGGTTTTGGTGTGCCATTGGTTGATGCCTTGTGCATTAGACACCGGGGCAATAGAATTTACTACTTAACAGTTTTCCTGCTGGAAAAAAGTCTTGCATTGAGAACAAGAAGGCACCCAGGACTTGGCATTGTGAACAGAGATTGTGGAATTATGCCCCAGATCCTTGGCTCGGTTGAAAGGCCATGCTTCCGAGGGCGGTGCTGACTGGAGAGATGCTAAAACAAAGGCAGTTTAGGGGATCTAGTGGAGTAATACTCCAATAGATTATCTGAATTATTCATGAGATAAACAATGATTTTTGTTTGCCATTTCAGTCGAAGCGACCATTGACTGATTCTTGGACATTCTGATAATGGTGCTATAGAAGTCATTCGATTAGAAGAGTGGTTATAACATATTTTGAAGCTGATGACAAGACAATGGCCATTGTAAAACAACCATGGGACAATTAGTTCAATTATATAACTCAGGGATCAAACGACTTGAAAAACAAACACATCGGAGAGCATAACTGTGGTGCCACAAATCAATTATGCTCTGATACCTGTAGGTATACCTGTATCACCCAGGAGCTCTTCAGTCTTTATCAAACACGGAAGGCTCAGTCACTGGTTACAGAGTTATGGTTTAAAGTCACTATATTAAGTGTTTGATATGTACATACTTGCCAAAAGAATATATACATTCATATATGTATCTGTATGTGGGGGTGTTTGACAGTGTAGTGGTTGGCGTCAGGCCCTTAGCTGTCCAGCCGTCCACGGACGGCTGAAAATCATTTTGGACGGGCATAAATTGTGCATGGACGACATTGGACGTGATGTCCTAAATGTGGTATAATTTATGATCCATACCCCTTCATCTGTGTAACGATGTTCCTTTTCCCACACAAGATACACTTCTCTAGCAGCTATTTATGACCTAGGATAGGTGTATTTAAGTGCCAGTTAGATGAGGTTTTTTCATGGTAATTGGTAAGTGATTTGACTATATAAATACTCTGACCTTATGAATAATTATAGGGGATTCGATTGATAACAAGTAAGGGGACATATGATCAATGTCTGTTCCCTAGGCGATAATCAAATAAGGGAATTAAAGTTGCAATCTGAAGTTAACAGATTGTTGTTTATATCATTGTATGTAAAACAAAACTATTACAATTGTGATCAAAACCCACCGGTCATTCAGTGTAGGGGCATTGCAGACTTTTGCAGTCGGACTCGTACGGTCGCGGCATCGGATGGTCGCAAATTCATACGGTCGCGGCATCGGGGGGTCAGACTTTGAATGTCTTGGAACGCCCTACTCTTTATTTCTGGCTAAGGGCCTGGTTGGCGTGCTGGACTGTCCATCGAGAGGTTGTAAGTTCAAATCCCTGTTGGGGCAGAAATTTAAATCGAGGTTCCTGCTCTGTGTGGGTGTGCACCCTAGAAAACTTGAGTACACTGGCCATACACTCTCAGTGGGAAGATGAAACAGTGAGGGAGGGTACTGGCCACCCACCTTCATATGCCGAGGATAAGAAAACGAAGTCACCAACACTTCATACCCATGGCTGCCTCAGGACTAACTTAAGGGACTGCTCTTCTTCTCTTCTGTATGTGTAGTTATCTGTGTGTACATACACACACATACACTTTCACACACATGTGTTTTTGTGTGTGTGAGTAAGTAAGTAAGTATATTCTTTATTATGCCAGTTGCGCACCCACACTCTGGTGTACATACATCGATAATTAGTGCCTAACTGTGTGCATGTGGATGTTGGAGTCATCCTGTGGTGACTGTTTTCTTTACGAGCATCAATTTGATTGTTTACTTACGAACTTTTTGATCGTTAAGCATTAGTCAGCGCATTTGTCAGGTACTTAAAAACAACTATGTGACTTAAATGTCAAGAAAATTAGTTACTTACTCACATTTTGTCCAGCAACATCCACGCTAGAGTAGCCAGAATGCTGATTACTCAGCTGTCTTTGCCTCGTTTTGGTAAGCGCTTGAGCCTTGAATATTATTTTCGATCATGGTTTCATTGTGTTTGTTTGGGAGTGCCTCTGATGAGTCTGTCTTGAAGAGGCGCTATATAAATTTCCAATATTACAATTGATTAGAGTAGACTTTGAATCGAAACAGTCCCTTAACCTTTTCTTTAGCCCATAGAGGCAGCCATGGGCATGAAGTGTTAACGACTCATGTTTCTTAGCCTCGGCATATGAAGGGGAATAGTCAAACCTGATCTTCCCACTGGCAGTATACCATCAGTCTGAGTTAGCTAGGGGGTGCAGACGAAGCAGAAATCTCATAAAAATTTCTGCACTGGGTGGGATTTTAATCCCCAACCTCTCGGTTGACAGTCCAGCATGCTATCCACTAGACTATCATTCTCCGTGGTGGGTCCTACAGTCTGGAATGACCTCCCTGTTTTTCACTCCCTCCCTGGGGACCTCTCAGGTACTTTCTTTGGCCTACTGAAGACCTTTCGTTTTGACCGGGGCTGGGTCGGGAGCGCCACTGAGTAGATTTCTTGAAGGAGCGCTATATAAGTTCATTATAGATAGATAGATAGATTATTATATTCGTTTATTAAATAATAAGGCTGACGCACCGCATCCTTGTACAGACTGGTTTAATAAGGGTATTTAAAGACTAAGAATATTCTAAACATTAGTAGAATTGTCTGGGATGCTAGGCTGGCATATTCGTCATTTCTAATAGGAAAGGCGTGTTCGTCATTTCAAGCTTCTATAGAGAACGCCTGGTGCACCTCTAGAATGTCTAGTAAATAAAGCACAAGAACAGCCTTTACTAATGTGGTCTTTTCTATTAGTTACTGCTAGAACTATAATTATGGCATGCATAAATTGTCTGGTGTGTCGAAGAACGTTGATTGTTGCATCCTGTCAGACAGCACGGCTGGCTGTTAGCTTATACATTGGTGATTAGATTGTACTGTGAAAATCACGTGAAGAGTTGTTTCCGCTTGAAACTAATACGGACAGCGCTGGTGTAATAATAATTATTGTGTTTGTATCAAAACATGATATTGGGCCTATAGCTGGACGAGTAGGCCTATCTATAGTTCTGTTCAACTGAAAAGTTAAGCTGCTGTGGACCTATTCTGCAGGTTGGGTTGACAGAGAAAGGATGGAGAATGGCTTGGACATATGGGGCAGGCTGGGTTGATAAGGGAACGGGCAGAGATAAGACGCAAAGGTTGGAGAAGGATTTGGATATGGGGCAGACTGGGTTGATAAGAGCCTCGAAGGTGCTCATTTTCAATGTACTGATCGGGTGAGATCCTTTAATAGTTCCCGTGTACTGACCGTGTTAGAGCGACCTTGCTAGCCCGAGATTTATATCTCTGAAATAAGCCACCATACATAAAATTTTCCTAACATACATACATGCTATGACATGTCCAGCAAATGCTTTTTCTTCAGCCTTACTTTCTGTGTCACCGTCTGCTCCCCCTAGTCAACTCAGCTATAATGAATACACCCAGAGAGAAGTCATAGTCCTTAAAACCCTTCGTTTAAATATCATGATCAAAATCCACACTGACTGGAATTCCACTTATGTCCAGGCTGCAAACCCATAGCCGTGGTGAAATGTGATTGGGGGCATTCTAAGTAATAAAATTACCCCTTGCGACAAGCATAGGTGCCGACTTCTTGGGGGCCTTGGGTGCCAATGCACCCAGAAAGAAAGTTCAGTGAGTGCCTGGCACCCAGAAGAATTCGGATCTTAAATTTAATTTTTTGGACAACTAAATCACAACTTGAGAAGGACAACTAACTACAACAGAAATTTTTGGGGTATACTTAAAAAAAGGTCGTCACAATTTTTTGGCAGATGAATTCCTAAAAAGAAAGGTCGTCACATTTTTGGGGCGATGAATTCCTAAAAAAAGGTTGTCAAAATTTTAGGAGAGAATTACCTTAAAATATGCACTGGGACCCAGGCACCCAGAGACAAACGCAAAAGTCGGCGTCTATGGCGGCAAGGGTAGTCATCTGGGGTATGTTGGCTGTAACGGGCTAGTCTTGTGAACAAGCTTGGTTGTAGGAACGTGGAAAAGTGGTCCAGGCGATGTCTTGCATTTTATTGGCATGCAGAAAATGTTTTAATTTAGGTGATGTTTTTGTAATGAGTTGATGGTAGAAATTATAGACATCGTAGATTTTCAACACGGAAGTTTAGATTATATGTTTATTATTCTTTTCGTGTTGGCAACAGATAAGCTACAGATATGTATTTGCTTACATATCCCATATCCTGTGAGAACAGTAACAATAACAATATAGTGGTTGGTGGTAGTGATGGTGGAGGCGGTGAGGAGGAGGGGGAAGATGCTGGTAGCGGTAAGGAGGAGGAGGAAGAAGATATAGCTGTGTTGGCAAAGGCAGGGGTGATGATGATGATGATGATGATGATGATGATGATGATGATGATGATGATGATGATGATGATGATGATGATGATGATGATGATGATGATGATGACGATTATGTGACAGTGACCACTTCAACAATGATGACATTTCCTCTGCCCTGTTTGAGTTTTCATTGGTTTTTGTGGTATAACACTTAAGAATAGAAGGCCTACTGCTTGGCTGCAATAATTGGAATTGATCCATGACTTCCCCCCCCCACGCACGGCTTCCGTTAAGCGTCAGTAAACAAGGTCGGTGGGAGATTGCAGGAAACATCCATCTTTAAAACATTATTCCAATATGGAAGTAGTTTTCCCTTGCAACCGCAGCTGCCTGAACCCAGATGTGGATCATTGGGTGCCTGGTACAGGATGTGCTTGTAAAAGGATGCCTGGAAAAAAGTTTGCCCCTGGAGAAATGTTTACTTAGAAAAAATCTGCATGGAGAAATGTTTGCCTGAAAAATGCATGACTGGATAAAAGCTTGCGTGGAAAAATGTTTGTCCAGAGTAAATGTATATTTGAAAAAATATTTCCACAGATACACGTCTTCTGGGTAACCTCTTCCCTGTTTACCGCCTGCAGGGAACAGGGTGCACAGAATAATGTATGCATGGAAAAGGTGTTTATGGTTAAAACTTTAATCTGGTGTTGATTTTAGCAATGGCGGAGGCGATACTTTGTTCTCTCTTCCAAGAACGTGTCGAACATACTTCCTGGCTCCTGCCCCGCCGAGCTCGAGTACTTCGAAAGCGACAAGCAGGTCCGACGTAAGGGTCGAATCAACCTGGACAACTGCGAGAAGGTCGTCATCCACATGGAGTCGGAATACTACAGGCACGTGTTTGTTATCAAGACGACCGACAGAGGGCACAACCGGACGTACTACCTCGCTGCTGATAATGAAATGGACATGGAGCGCTGGGTGGAACAGCTGCGCTCTGTTCTCAATCTCCAGGATGAGGGTAAGCCTAAGCTTCGTGTATATATATGTATATATGTATATATATGTATATATATATGTATATATATGTATATATATATATGTTCAGTGGGTTGATCTCTGGGTGTTAAACTGGTAACATGCAGAGGTAGGTGCCTTAGGTAACATGGGCTCTCGTGCATTTCGTGTTGCAGCCCCCAAGGGATGGAACCAACTACCGCTGGTTTAAGTAATATTCTATATATATATATATTTACACACACACACACACACGCACGCACGCACGCACGCACACACACACACACACACACACACACACACATATATATACGTACGTACCGTCGTAAAAAACCATCTGATCAACCAATCTACCACTTTTACACACACACGCACGCACGCACGCACGCACGCACGCACACACACACACACACACACACCTAGGTTAATATATTGGGGGGTGCATGGCTTAAGGCTTCCGCTTCCGGGTATTAACAGCTGTCTGCAGTCTTCCACTGTTTTATGTGTTACTCAGTGACTCAGCTCAGCAGATTGTCTGTACTTGACCTTTAGCCTGACCTCTCCAGGTCATCTAATCTAAATTCTTCTATAGCGCCGTCTTAGTAACAAGGTAACAATTGGAACAGAGAGAAGACAAAAGACAAAAGGAACATAGTAACATTATAATTTATATGTAGCACGTTTGAGAGGTAGAAGCGCTATGGTAATGTTCTGTTACATACAGACATACATAAAAGTAATATTAATGCATGTATGTATTCATTATGATTGATAGTTAACACTTATATACTATAGACCAGGGGTTCCCAACCTTTTCTATGCCTCGCACCTCTTGGAAATAGTTGATTAGCGCTCGCACCCCCTACAAAAGTCATATCACATTTCAAGATGACTAAGTCACATTTCTATTTTTTTTAACCACAGGCTGAACCACATACACTCATACAGTTCTGTTGGTGAACAAACTGAACTAAAAATGAGCTTTTAATTCA
>OY744605.1:78365033-78485033 GCA_963556255.1 Allolobophora icterica | reverse complement strand
AGCTGACTACTGGTAATTTAATTAAATTGTTATTAAATTGAGTTAATTTTTATTAGCTGAGTTTACCCTGCTGCTGTTCTTTAACTGTGGATCATAAAATCTTGTTCGATGTGTTTTTGAAGAGCGAACAGGAGATCATTCCGATCAGGGCAGCTTCGATCAGCACCACTCCCTTGTCGACTCCTTCCGAGGAACGCAGAGGACACGCAGCTTTAGGCGCAACATTCCTCCACCATGGTATATTTATTTATTTATTTATTTACTTACTAAGGAAAATTTATATAGTGCCACTTCAACTTAACTGGTGGAACGCAGTACAGTCAGATCTCTCGCAGCGCTAAAATTGTAAAGCGGAGAATACATGTTGCAAGCTTCCTCTGAGATGGTTACTGTGTAGGGACCTTGAGCAAGTCTTGCACCCACAACTGCTGAACACCATCGACTGATGCTTGGTCATGGAATAGAGGTGCTTAATGAATGCATCACAATAATAATAGTAAATAATAATAATAATAATAACAGTAATGATTAACTAGCCTAACTGACACTAGTTCGTCTTTGGGGAATATGGGGAATAGCTGCAACCACTTGTTTTTCATGTTAGCGAGGTGATGCCGGGTTATGTGTGGCCATGTACAAGTGTACTCAATGAGGCGATAGACCACGTGTCGGAGGCTGTTACTACATAGATAACAGAGTGTGCTGGGTCACGGTCTCCAGTCTCTTTCCCACACCTTCTCCCCTCCCTCTTTTTGGCCAAGTGCAAAAAAATTGCTTTATGTTTATGTTATTCATGAGATCACACTATCAAAGTCTACATAGTCTGCCATGATTTACAGCGCGATTCACGCCCTCGTGTGACCATGCAAAAATCATAACAAAAAAGGTTTTTGGAGATCTCACGCTGAAATTTTCACCAGTTGTTAGAACAGTGAGATCTTTGAATGGAAAAGTTCATAAAATTATTAGAGTACAAAGTGACCTGGGTCAGGGTTACTAAGTTACAGCAGTTTAACCCTCGTCCGGTCGGTGTTGGGGTCGAGGTTCGATGACCCGTATCTTGGACACTGGTTGACCCAAAAATCTAAAATTTTGGTTTTGAGAGTTTCTCATTGGGTTCTATCGCCTTGCCAAATTTCATCAAAATCGCAGATAGTGATTCAAAATTTTATTCAAAATTGTGTTGATTTGACCCGGAATGCCCCAACTGCGCTATAGAAGTTGTTGTATTAGAGTACTTTACATATTACATTGCTGCATCTGATTGTACACATCGCATGACATTAGCATAAGAAGTAACTACATATTTCAGTTGAGATCCTAATTGATTGGTTAAGGTTACTGGATTTTTACGTCCAAGGTGATTACTGTAGCCAAAAATTCACTTCCTCCTTATTTATTGAACCCCACTGTGCTGCATACTATGCATGCCTTCTTGGAATGTGCTATTTTGGATATGCTAATTGCGTGATCGTCACTTGGGTAAGCCTGAAGTTAAGATGCAAAAGTCGTGATAAGGAAGAATGCATGAAAAGAAACTGCTAACTCTCAGTGCAAGAGATTGTGGTCGATGAAATAAGCAATTTCTGGAATGCGTTGCTTGCATGAGTTGGCCAACGTATTCTGTCACATTTGAAACGTATTGCAAATTTATGTAGAACTATTTGAGAGAAAACGCAACTTTGGGCATGATTGAACAGAATGGGCATCTTCAGCGCTTACAGAAAAGAAGCATAAAGAAGTCGAGGAGTTTGTGTCGCAGGTTGTTAAGCAACTTGTTCCAAAATGATGGGCTGATCACTACAACTTTTGATGCCTTGTGCATGAGAAACCGGCGCAATAGAAGTTACTGATTATAATTACAATTACAGACCACCAAGCTATGTGTACTAGATTTCCGGGAAGTCAGGCGGACGCGGTTGGACAACATCCAGGCATCAACAACCGCTGATGTTGAATGCTTTGCTGCACTCTAAATCGATAGTCTACACTCGTGAGCAATGGACTTTAACCTGTTTAGCAGCTACCCTCGGAGAAGAATAACGAGTTTAAATCAGCAGAGTAGAGGATATAGAGTAGAGATCCTATGATGGATAACCCTGTTGGTGATCAAGTTAGACCACGGACTCGGAAGACCGCGTAAAGGCAAAAATCACTGGATATTTGCGTTAGAATTTTATCAACACTAAGGAATTTTTGTGTTCTTGTGTCTGACTTTGTGCCACATCGAAAACTTGCCCCTCGAGGTCATTAGGTCATTCTTCAACCTTCAGACATTGCTGAGCAGGTACGAGCCTCTGACCCCCAGGCAGACTCAACACAAGTTATGCTTCAGACATTGCTGAGCAGGTACGAGCCTCTGACTCCCAGGCAGACTCAACACAAGTTATGCTACCAGGTCTCACTCCAAGATCCATTTGATACAGCAAATGTTCGATCACGAGACAAGTGTTCTATAATAAAGCAATAAAAAGGAGACTAAGTGCTTTATGGATTAGACCACCTCGTCCTTTTTTATTGTTTTATTATTAAGTACCAGTACTTAGCATTAGTATCATTATGACTATTGTTGGCAGTAGTATTACTGTGGTTTGTACGAAAGTTATCCTGGTGTTCCAAGACCCTCGTGCTCAGTTGTGTTGCTTAGATGGTGATTATAATTCAGATTTATATTACTGTTGTCATAATTTATATTATTAATGCTATGGTCGTGACATGGGATTAGATCAGACCAGTGTTTCCCAACCTGGGTGCCGCGGGAGTGTGCCATGAGCCCGCTCTAGGTGTTACACAGCTGGATAATATTTTGCAGCTTTTTTTGTTGAAACAATGTGAAAAGCTAATGATTATCACTCCTGACAGAGACCTATAACTATTTTTTAAACTTAGGGTAGCATGGAGATAGTTGCAACGCTGTACAGCTAAATGTGAGGAACATTGCTCATTATTAGAATAAAAAATAACTGTAAGAAAAATTAACCAAATTAAGACCAGATAAGTTCTAGTACCGGTTCTTTGCTTGGAAAAAGGTTGGAACATTGCATAACTGACTTTTCATGGCATGTTGTCTTTGTTCTGTAACAACAGCAATGACGTCTCTTTGCCAATGAAGAAGGGTGGAAATGATGATTCGAGTTCTGATGATGAAGATGACGAAAGTTCAGGAAGCAGTCCGAAACTAGAATATATGAACCTCCAGGTGTGAAAATGGTTTCACTATTATTGTTATTATTATTATTATTATTATTATTATTATTATTATTATTATTATTATTATTATTATTATTATTATTATTGTTATTATTATTGTAAGTCAATTTGTAAATGTAACTAAGTGCACTGCATATGCGCTTAAGCAGGTGCTAATAAGATGACATATACAAATGATTCTTCAATATCTTTTGAAAGTCCGCCAGGTTGTCTCGGGATCCCAAAGTGCAACGGGCAGAGTATTCCAGACCGTTGAGCCGGATACAGTGAAAGTCCTTGCTCTAGACCTGGCGTACTAGTTCACACCCCAAAAAGGAAAAGGAGACCAGTTGCTTAGGCTAGCCCCATTATTGGGAAATGTTGACAACTTGATATTTCTTGGCCTTGACATATGAGGATGGATGATAGTTGCAGTGACAATATCCATGGCAGTGGAGAGAATACTAATAGCAGAACTTCATATCAGTTTTTTTTGTTTTCGCAGAATGTTGGTTCTGACTTGGAATCACCAGCTGTCTCTCCTCCTCCAAAGCCGGTCGTACAGTACCTTGACCTTGACCTTGATGGAGCATCGCCTATGGTGACGTCATCCACCAGCATAGCCTCCTCTGAAACCCCGAGCAAGGTCGAGTATAATGAGATCGACATGGAAAAGACAAAGGCGCTGTTCGATGCGAAGGTCATGCTCGAGAAGGAGAGGAAGGGGAGTGAGAAGTCGGACTTGTGAAGTCGGTTCCGTCAGTCTAGTTTTCTGCTGTTCTGTTGGCTGAGTCGTTGGCTGTTTGTCGTTGCTTCCAGTGTCGGAATCGCGGTGCCTTACATGAAATTGTCGATTGGTTGTCGAGCCGTGCCACATCGAAGAATTTGGTTGATCGATTGATTTTGTGGGTTGGTGCTTCGAGATGCCTAAGAGTTCAACTGTGCCTTTGTCAAAACATGATTACTGATGTTACTTTTGAAGTCATTATGAACAAATGTTAATAGAAGTGAAACTTAAAATAAGGACATGGCCGTGACATTATTTTCAAATTGTATAGGGCCACTGCATTGTTGTGAAACTGAAATGAGGACGTGGCCTTGATATTATTTTCAGATTTTACAAGGCCTCTGCATTGCTTTATAAAATTATGTGCCTTGGACTATTATTTGCTCATGCTTTGTCGTATGTAAATATCTCTGCATTGGCCTCTTTATTGGGATGGTTGGAATCGCTCAACTTTGTTAATGATTTTTTTAATGCTCGATATTTTGTACCAATCAGTTTCCCATGTAGTTTTTTTATATTTGTGTTGTATGTTAAGCAGAACATAATGTTGTTTTAGGGGTTCTGTGTTTCAGTAGTAGCATTCCTACCTAAACTAAAAGTTGGAAGGCTTTTGCTTTTGCATGTATTTGTTTTCTGCTTTGACCTCCAACAAATGCATAGTTATTATTATTATTATTATTATTATTATTATTATTATTTTTTTATTTTTTATTTTTTTTTGTCGCCCGAGGTACCAAGGATCCCTCAGGCTTATTATTATTATTATTATTTTTATAATTTGTACTGTTATTATTATTATTATTATGCATTTATTAAGCACCACTTTCTAATGACCAAGCATTGGTCAGTGGCATTGAGTAATTGTGACTTGCTCAAGATCCCTACACTGTAACGTCTCAGGTTTTGAACCATACTCTCTGCGAGTTTTAAGGCGAGTGCTCTAACCAGTCGGCCAATGTGTCCCATGTGTACATATATTTGCAATAATGTCTGAGTGATCCACAAACATAAGTACATAGAAGAAGATGTATGGTTTTGCCAGAGAATGCTTCATTGTTTGCTAATTTCCAACAGACTTAACGATTACAATGCTTACATTTTGGGTACATTACTTTTTTTATACATTTAGATTTTGGTCTATGTAGCATTTTGATTGTCTGATTGTTAGGTTAAATGGTACTGTAAAAATTCGCATTGCATTTGGTTAAATCAGGAGTTTGTTACGATCTGGTACATTAATTTTGGTTACACTATGTAGCATAGTACGAGAATGTAATGTAATGTGACAGAAACGTTACATTGCGTTTGGGATGTGTTACATTTCTCGTACGTTGCGTTGTGGTTACATTATAAGGATGCATACGTTATACTTTTGTTACATAAAATTTTGTGTATATTGTGTTTGAGTTCTTCATCGTTCAAGTGTTTGCATAGATTTTAGTTATACAAGTGCCTCTGTTGAAGTGGCACTATATAAATCTACCATTACCATTATCACACAAGGCCTTATCCAGAACCAACATCTACCACTTAAAGGAGAAATGTTTGGCTCTACATGTATGTGGGGGCATACTATTGTTTACACCTCCGGTTTCCTGAGCATTGTTTTGCCAACTGATAAAGTGGTGCTATATAATTTTCGAATTACAGTTAGAAATTTCAAAAAAGAACACGGGAAAGGTGCTCATCTCCAGTTCGGTTGGCCTGATCCGACAAGGATTGCAGTTGAATGCCATTGTCATGCATTCACTTTGATCGAATGAATCCGATGATAATTTCCACTGTTATTGTCACTGTTTAATATTCATTTTGTTGCTTAATATTAATGCAACATTTGATATTACTACCACTGTATCCGAGATGTGGGACATCACAGGATTTTCCATTTGCTTCCAGTGTCGTGGCTCTGCTCTATTTTACCAGGTACTCTTAACAGGAGAGGAAATCGAGCTGTAACAGCTTGCCCAGGTTACTGATGCAGGATCATGCAGCCTTTGGTCTGTATGTCTGAACAGGATTATGTATGTATGTATGCATGTATTTATGTTTGTATGTATCTCAAGAAATTAATGATTTGACTTCTGCTGACGTTACAAGCATTTCTGCCAGTTGTCCCCTTGTATGTGTGTGTATCTGTACGTATGTATGCTTATTTGTGTGTTTGTGTACGTATGTGTGTCTGTGTGCATATGTGAAAGGTCATTTGAAACTGTGATTTAAGGGCATGAGATTCTGTCTTGAATGTATATATGTTTGCCAGACTATAAAGCGTTGTATGGATCCTAGGTCGTATGTAATGTTTGCTACAGAAGAAAAATTCATCAACACTTGATACATCATATGCAGTTTTAGGTCTTCATTTTCATATCCTCAGTGTATGAGGCTGGTAGGCCATGCCGCTGCCTTGCCATCTGAGCTTCCCACCGATCACATGTACAGTCGGTGTACTCATTTTATGGCTGAGTTTACTAGGAGCACAAATGGAGAAGAAATCTCAAAACATCTGTCTACCCTGACTGAGATTCGATACCCAACCGCTGGGTTGCCATTCCAGCATGCTAACCATTTTGCTGTAGAGTTCAGCCCAGTAGATTCTATAAGTAATTACTCGCTAAAATAGAGAGTTTGTGTACAAGATTCTGCTACTAGTTGTTTCTTATGTACAGGGTTACTTATATTGCATTTTGCAGCAGCTTTTAATAAGTAAGTGAAGCTGTTGTTGTGTGCTTCATTTTCAATAATTTTGTAGAAATAATGTACGACGATAAGTAGATTTAAATATAATATTATTTCTTTAAGACTTTGTCTAATTATATCAATTAATTAATTAATTAATTTCCTACAATAATTTTCTGTTGGTGACGTCCAGTGCTATTGTCATGCTTCTCATTGATCCGAGGATGCTGTTTAATATAATGCCTCTGTTTAATATTCATAATTTTGCTTAATATTAATGTATATAATTAATATTAATGTCACCGATAGTTATGTCACTGTTTAACGTTATGTCAGTGTTTAACTGTTTAATATTAATGACCCTGTCCTGAGCCTTAATTGCATTAATGCTAGTTATAATAAAAATTGAGTGGCATTAATATTAATGTCACTGTTTGATATACATAGAAGGTTTTAATGACTTTGCAATGTTATTATTGAAAAGAAAGATGACATTTCTCTGTTAACATGACTTGCATTTCTTTACTACTAATATAACTTTATTTTTTTAAAGAAATAACGACGACTTTAGTGTCACTATGTAACTTTAATGTTACTGTTTGACATTAATGTTCACTGTCTAACATTAACATGACATTCTTGTGTAGTAATGTGATTTCTTTATTGATGATGAACAATGTCACGTTGGGTGACCCTGCAGTTGACGCAACAGTGATTCCTAAAATTATATGATAAGCAGGAAGTTCCGTCTACTGTTTGAAGTGTGTATGTATGTGTGTATGTATGTATGTTTATCTCTGTGCATGTGTATAATTGTGTGTATGTCAATCAATCAAACAGAATTGTCTGGGACTACATGTGACCTTTCAGATTATGCGGACAAGAGGGAGGGGTGTTATGACCTGGACTCATTCCTCAGTGCAGACATCCTCATCTAAAAATTTTTAATTTTTTTTTAAACACCGCCTTTTTGTGTCAACCTTCCTTGAAAGAAGAAAAGGTTAGTCAGTGCTGGTGAGGTGATTGCCTGACACCTCATGCAAGGTATAAACTGTACTGCGACTTTAAAGAGGCTGTTATTATTGCACACCCTGATACGAAACCCGAACTGTCACTTAAACGTGCACAGAAACTGTGGAATAATTGTATAAAGAATAATGACATTAAAAATTGAATACTAAGTGCTTGAAACATCTCTGAGTATTAGAATTATTATTAGCAATAGGCCTAGTATTAGTATTATTGATTTATTGTATGGTTTACAGGGGCGGCGATCCCGGGGGGTCGAGGAGACAAGAACCCGACATTTAGCAGTGGGGACACGGTATACAAAAGGTTTGACCTCTTTTGACCAGATCAGTTCAAAAGTGTCCCGTGTCCCCCACCTGTCAAACAAAATCGCCACCTCTAATGGGCTACTTTCAGCGTGCAGTTTCTTGGCTGCATAATTCGCCCAGTAAGCCTACATTTCCGCGTAAATTTTCTTCGTCGCTGTTTAAACCCTGTAGCCTATTTCTGAACTAAGAAGAAATCTATTACGATTGGTGTACCGGTATGACGTAACGCGATTTTATTTTATTTTGGGGCCCCTATATATTTTTTGCTTCACTGCGTAATATATCTTTAAATTAGTGAGTCCTTAAAATAGTGACAAATGATAATATTTATTACTACAAAGTTTAACGTCGTGTTATGACGTCAGAGACCGTTGACGACAATACGTAAATGCATCGACAAATTATAATAAAATGACGTCACCTAAATGTATCGTTTCGTGACGTAGCCTGTTGCAATTAACCGTAGGCCTATGTCAGCCTATACTGTGGACTTATTGGACTAATTTTGAAGCTGTTTTTGTCAAGAGTAAAAGCCTTTGAGTAAAAAGCCAAATTTGGATCAATGATGCGTTGGGGCCAGTGACACACGAGAAGTTGCGAAAGAAGAAGAGAAACCCAGGACTTTGAAACTCTTCACGTAAGGAATTGTTTGCAATAAGACTTGGGGCTGTGTTTGTTCGTGGTTGATGTTGTCAATGCAAATGAGAACTAATCGATCACTATATATTGGATATTATGTTATATTTGCGATTAAGAGGCTTAACGACAGGGCTGTAGTCGACGGTATACGCGGGTAGGCCTATACAGCGTATACTCACCTCTAGAGACCGTATACTCACCTCACAAAATATTTATATTTATTTATATTAAAATACTGTAGGCCTAGCGTATAGGCCTACTCACAAAATACTGTAGCGTGTACTACCTCTAATTTTACCGCTACAGCCCTGCTTAACGATACAATTTTTAACTGACGCTGAGCAACGATCCTCATCGAAAAATACCCTACAAGTCCCACGGTCTTCAACGAAGTTTGGTGACTGTACCTTCTCTGTCGCTGGACCCACGGCGTGGTACATTCTTCATAACCTTGTGAGGAATGCGCCATCTCTGAAGACATTAAAATCAAAGCTCAAGACTTAGGCCCTATCCTTTCTTCGGCTTCGTCTCCAATATGGCGTTAAATAACTTGTCATATTATAATTTTTATTATTAGCTGCACGTGAAGGACTAGCTCAAGGTCCCTACACTGCAGTGACCGCCTGAGTGGAGGCCTGAACCCGTACTTTGCGTTACTGGCGAGCAGTGATATGGGCAATAGGCCTAGTTAACTAAAAAGTTGCTAACTTTTAGTTTAACTAAAAAAAATTAGTTAAGGAAGAAGTTTAACTAAAAAAAATAGTTTAGTTAAAACCATAGTTTAACTAAAAAATTTAGTTGCTAACTAAAAAGTGTAACTAAAAAAATCAGCAATATGCAACTATTTTTCCACAGTGAACATTGAACATTATAAGCAAAAAACATTTTAACACTGCATGGTTTTAGCATTTACAGCCTGTGTTTTCAAATTCATACACTACTTACAGTGCACATGTAACTGTATGCCAGAACAGTACACATTGCATAGTTTGAAGGTGAAATTGTCATTGACGCTTTGCATTATTACAGTTCACTTAACGTCTTTTATTGCGAAAATCTTTGTCGTAAATAGTTGGAAAATAGTTTTAGTTTAACTAAAAAAAATAGTTTAGTGCCCATCACTGCTGGCGAGCGATCTAACCAATCAGAGACCAAACGACAGTTCTTTATCGATGAAACGTAGCGGGCTTTCTCGGTTGATGATACGAATCTCTGTTTCTGTCACTCTGGGCTAAACTCGTAACCATTCGATTGATTAACATCCGAGGCCTATGTCTTCCGGTCTTCGGGGCGTTGTCACGGATCGCGACCTCGTGGTTGTGTCAAATACATTCCGGATCTGGATGCGGTTCGTTTGGGAGCGAACTTCGCTTGACGCCTCGTGCATTTCGATAATAGCGCAATAGAAGTTTCACTCTTGAATATATTAGCGATGCTTAGACTAGATTAGATTAGACTTGATTAGAATGGATTGGCTTGGATTAGATTAGATTATAACATGTTGCATTACATTTAACACGTCCCCCGTAACAGCTGCTCTATCTTTTCTTCTGGTCTCATGACAACCGGTTCCTATTCTTCACATGGTAGCCTATCTCTGGACGACCGATCTGACTTGACGCAGCGCGTGTGAATTATCGGTACATTGCGCTTGGCTATGAGTAGCGTAATAGAAAAATACACAAGATTACGATTACATTGCTGTCTGCTTGGCAGGGTTTTTGGATGACGCCTGTCTGGGCTGCTATTAGTCACTGTGTGACTGTGTGTAGTAACAGGTGAAGTATTTTTCAGATAGCCAGTCATCTGTGACCATATACCTCATCTGAAACCACTCAACCGTGACCATGGCGGATTCCAGACCTGGTGGCTCAGCCAGAAATCGCATCGTCTGTGAACAGGTTATTAGAACCGGTTCAGTCTAATCTCTAGTCTCTAGACTTCTTTAGCGCCGTGATAAAATGGCTAAGGCATAGAGCTGTGTCATAACGAAGATGACTATAGCTTCGCCCTCCTCGTTTATCCAGGCTTGGGACTGGCACCAACAGAAACGGCAGTTAACGGTGGTGATGATGGTGGTGGTGGTGGTGGTGGTGACGACGACGACGACGATGATGATGATGATAACGATGATGATGATAACGATGATGATGATAACGATGATGATTCCAAAGTTCAAAGATGGTTGTTGACATTTCAAGCGATGTTTTTTATATCAGTTTATTGTCTACTTTAGGCCTATTTTGTTAAGAATATTGTGCTTTCGTTTACGACGAATATTTAGTGTCGTTTGATTCCCTTTTAAAGGTGTCTAAAGAGAATAGTAAATTTTTAGGTATTAAGCGACATCTTGTGGCTGTAACGAGAAATGGAATAAATTTTGGAATCGAAAGTACTTCTATTTGTAAATTTTGAAATATGAATCCTTACCAGTAAGCTTTGTTTTCGTATATGAAAAGACTCTCAAGAGGCAAATTAAGCTGACGTTTCTTACCACTGATGACCTCTACGCATTTGACCTCAAGCCAGATTTCTGTACACCAGCGGTTCCCAATCTTTTTTTAAAGCAAGACACCCTTTCTGAAAGTCATTTAATCAATCTTCCGGGTAGGAATGTAACTGGTCTAGAAAGTGGGGGGGGGGTTACCAACTTTTGCATTGTTTCAACTTCGCGACTGTTAATGGCCTAATTATAAAGGCATCGTTTTTAGTACAAGCATAATAATATTTATAGACATGATGATGATGATGATGATGAGGAGGAGGAGGAGGAGAAGGAGGAGGAGGAGGAAGAGGAGGAGGAGGAGGAGGAGGTGGAGAATAATAATAATAATAATAATAATAATAATAATAATAATAATAATAATAATAATAATAATAATAATAATACCGGGTAATAATAATACCGGGTAATAATAATACCGGGTAATAATAATAATAATAATAATAATAATAATAATAATAATAATAATAATAATAATAATAATAATAATAATAATAATAATAATAATAATAATAATAATAATAACAATAACAATGAGAGTAATGGTGACGGTGATCACACTGATGATAATGCTTGGTAATTGTTTTGAATCTTGAGGGCTTCCTCAGATAAAATAATAATGAGTGAAAACAATGTGTATGAAACGTGGGGGTACGGAAACCTCCAGTCAAAAAAGTAGGGGTACAAGTAACAGGTATCCCTCGTACCCCCCCCCCGTAAATTAAGCCTATGCTTCTGGGAGTTCGTTCCAAAGAAATGGTTGTTTAAATTAGCAACAGGTCGACAGGAATATATGCTCTACCCAGGAAAATCAGTCGCCAGTAGGCCTGGCCTATAAGTCAGCAAAACCAGAGGAATGAAACCTGGATTAATGTCAGTGGCGTGCCTTCCATCTGTGGTACGGCTTTTGCCTTACCACTTTTTAAGGTGATACGGCAACATACTTTTGCCGTAGGCCTACCACTTTTTGTCTGTTAAAGGCTTCAGTCCCCAGACCCTCGAATTTGCCGTACTAGGCCTACTTTTCAAATCGTGGCTACGCCACTGATTAATGTACGATATAGCAAACTTAATGGGCCCAAACTGATTGCATGGTGTAAGTCAATTTCTGAGAAAAGTGATAAATTTGTTTCATTTGCTTTTGCAGAGTCTGGCCGTTCAAACTGATGAGAAGGAAAACGAAAAACTAACTGCTGATGTGATGGGTAAGAAAATGATAGTCAATGGATATACGGATATATATTGAGGGGTTGGTTTTGAGGATGACGTGAGGGATAAAAGCACAATATATCAACAACTACATGCGTATTTAAATGCGGTATTATGCATTATATATATATATATATACATACACACATACATACATACATACATACATACTTGCATGCATGTATACATACATACATACATACATACACACACATACATACATACATACATACATACATACTTGCATGCATGTATACATACATACACACATACATAAATACATACATACATATACATACATATGCATGCACACATACATACATACATACATACATACATACATACATACATACATACATACATACATACATACATACATACATACATACATACATACATACATACATACATACATACATACATGTACCTGCACCCAAGCATACACATAAACAATACGAAACACACCTGCATACACAAATTATACGAATAAATGAAATGTTATTTGGAACTGTAGATTTCAAGAAGGAAGACTCGCTTGGATTGAGGAATGCTTATCAAGAGCAATCGAGGATGCAAGAGATGGTGAAGGAGGAAGTAGAGGAGGAGGAGAAAGAGGAGAAAGAGGAGCGTGATGACAGCGCAGAGGATGAGGAAGAGAAGTCTGCAGATGGAGAAAAGGAGGAGAGCGTAGTAGGCAAGAATTACGAAGATGAGGAGAGAGAGCGAGAGGAAGAGGAGGAGGAAGAAAAGAAGGATGCGTGTCATAAAAAACCAGAGGAGGATGAAGATGAGGATGGGGAGGTTGAGAAAAGAGAGTATGAGGATGCGGATAAAGACGAGGATACTGATAATAATACTAAGGACACAGAAGACAGTGATGATGACGATGATAACTACCGGGATAGTGATGAACATGATGCCAAGAAAAGTAATGATAAGAACGACGATAACAAAGGTAACGATAACAATGAGGTGGAGAGTGGTAAGAGTTTTACTGATATGGAGAGAGGAGACGATGAGTCGAGGCAAAAGAAAGGAAAGCGAACTCGTGGAGTTAACTGTAGAGGTATAAAAGATGCCAGAAAAATGGCGTCTGGCAAAGATGCCAACAAAATGACGCCAAGTAAAGATGCCAACAAAATGTCGCCAGGTAAAGATGCCAACAAAGTGGCGCCAGGTAAAGAGGCCAACAAAATGGCGCCAGGTAAAGATGCCAACAAAATGGCGCCAGGTAAAGATGCCAACAAAGTGGCGCCAGGTAAAGAGGCCAACAAAATGGCGTCAGGTAAAGATAGCAAAGCAGACACGGTATGTGGCGTCCAAACGTTAGTGGCAGACAGTGACTCCGACAGCTGCGATACATCATCGTCTTCTAGGTCGAAAGACGATAGCCCTGTGGCCACTCCCGTTGAACTGAAGAGACGTGAACGAAGAAGTCAGGAGACTGACTCTGAGGATGAAGATGGAAGTGACGCGCGGACCACAGACGATAGTGAAGGTACTGAGGATGCTGAGAATGCAGAAGATGCTGCAGAAGGGGCAAATGATAATAAGGAGGATGGCGAAGATGCTGAGGATGACACAGAAGATGCTGAGGACAGTGAGGATAGCGATGGTAGTGAGGATGATCGGGTACTTGTGGAGAGAGGTGGAAAGTTTAGCTTCCTCTCCGTCAAGGATCTGACTGTGCAGGAAAAGAAGCTCTACGGAATCGTCTCGAGCGGTTCTGGTCCGAAACTGGCTTCCACGCCCAAAAAACCAGCGATGACAGGTCAATCAGACAAGAGACCGACGCGTCTACCACTTCTGGGGACCAAACGAGACGGGGTACCAGTCGGCGCCACTGGGGCAATCAAGTCGAGGGCAAGGTATAGGGGAACGGCAAGCGATACCACCGTAGCGCAGACGAGTTGCAAGATAACCTCGAAAACAGGTGGTAGTATTTCCACCACCGCTACCGCCTCAACCACTGTCAGAGCAGCTCAGCGGCGTAGATCGGAGAAGACTTCCAGTTGTCCCACAGTGTCCTTGACCGACCGACGGAAGGCTGGATTAGCCGCGAGGCCTGCTGGACCTTCGAAGACCCAGACAGACAACAGAACCCGACCGCAGGAGCTGAAGCCTCGATGTTCAAGGTCAGCGGGTGGTGATGTCCAGCCCGGGGTCGAACCCGGGACGTTGTATCGGTCGCCGTATGCCTTCTCACCAGAGAGAAGGCGAGAGCTGTCTAGGAGACTGAGGGACAGAAAGGACGATGAGAAGAAGGCAGAGGAGGCGAAGCGCCAGGAAGAAGAGAGCAGGAAGAAGGAGGCTGAGCAGGCGTTCAGTGTTTGGATAGACAGCAAAAGAAGACAGTCGCAATGCAGAGACGACGGTCAGGAACTGAACCCAAAACTCAGCAAAAAACTGATCGACGCAACCGTAAGTAACGTCACCAAGTATTATCTTTTAAGTTATATCATTTTATGCTATGTTATTAATTTTTAGAACGTCCACAAGACTAATTTAATTTTGTAAGTAAACAGCGCATTTAAGACACCTTTATAACGGTTTGATCGGGGCAATAATAGTCGGAAATTTAGACGCCGTTGAAGTTAAGATTTACAAAAAATTGTGTAGATGATGTCAGTGTATGTAGGCTAACAGCCACTAGAATAGCGTTAAACATAAACTGCTATTAACATAATATGACATAACAATCTTTTAAGTGGTTCAGAAGACGTGTAGTCTGTGTCAGAACCACTAATGTGAGAATGGAGTCAAAACAGATCTTTTATGACGCATTTAAAATGCTTTGGACGGATGAACAAATTTGCCCTATATAGGCCTACTTTCGCACGCGCGGCTACTATACAGCAGCGTGCTTTCTCCGTGGTTCGACGTACAGTTTGGAATGGGTTATCTCCTGAGGTGCGGTCTCTTCCTCGGGACTCGTCCACCGTGCATTCTCTTCTCTGCTCTCAAGACTTTTCTCTTTCGCCTGGGTTGGGCTGGGAGCGCCTCTGAATAGTTACCTTGAAGGGGCGCTATATAAATGCTTAGTTGATTGATTGATTGCTTGACTGACTGACTGACCGACCGATCGATCGATCGATCGATCGATTGATTGATTGATTGATTGATTGATTGATTGATTGATTGATTGATTGATTGATACACGCCCTGGACACTTTATATACTAAAGATAATTATGGCCGATGTGAAGGAAGCACTTAATTCGAAATAACATAATTAAGATGTAAAATATGGTCGACGTCACCATAACACGTCGTTAAACACGAGATACGACTACGATCCTGACAGCCAATAAATGACGCTAAACACAACTCAAGATTAGAAATACGACACCTTTAAAACGGATTCGTCGGGGCAATATAGCCTTAAATTTCTCTTCACGTTTCGTGTAACATTCCTGTAGTGCTTCTAACCAGTATGATATGGTAGGCTATTACTTCATAATTACGACATCAGAGGCCGTTTAGGCTTACTCTACTTTCGAATTGTCATCAACAGTCTTTGATCCTCATACGACGACGTAAAACCTTGCAATGATCGTAATCTCCAAATTTCTAAGGTGCCACTTGAAAGCAAAGCGCAGGGCACCAGCTTATTCACGAGCGTATAATTTATAATAAATATTCTTCGTATGCACTTCGAATAGCACACGTTGTTTTTCTATCAATGTCGACGGCCTTTGATTCCGTATGACGACTATAAACGGTTAAAATCCATCCTATACTTGGGATAAACGCCTATGGCAATTTAATATAATCCTATGGATAATCATGGTCGATATCAATGACCCTAACAGCCACTAGATGGTACTAAACGCAAACTACAGAATTAAAACAGATCTTTCTAGGCGCTTTAGATGGGGCACATGCAGTCGTCAATGTGGCCAACCGTTAAGTCTGGTGTCTGGAATAAGCCTAGTAACGATTCGCCTGACAGCAGTTGCCTTGGCAGCATCTATAGGTGACGCTAAAACAGGATTCTAGTATTCTTTATTTATTTATTTTCACGCCGAAGCGCCACGAGCAATTGCGAGTGAAGGACTTGCCCAAGGTCCGTACGCAACGGCTAGGGTGGGATTCGAACCTGCAACCCTCCGGTCACAAGGCGCCGAACTTACCACTGAGCTACCACGCCCCACGATGGGCACATGCTTATTAGACACCTTCAAAACGCTTTGAACCTAAGCTATATATAACGTCGTCAGTTATGTTATTTTAATTTTAATCGATCCATGGTATCGCGTAAACACATACAGGCGGCAAACAATGCAATGACGACCTGAAACGAATGATATGCAATCAAGAAAACTAACTGACATACAATGACTTTTTTTAAAGACGTCAACGGCAATAGTAGCCATGTCGTTAACCTTTTTAGATAGATAGCTTACGTAGTTAGGCAGTTTGCCGCCCGAGGCAAGTGATGGCAAGCGCCCCTCCAATAAAAAATTTAAATTTCAACGAAAAACCACCAATAGGCCTAGCAAATGTTTTTCGAACGTTAATTGAATACATTAGATTTTGACTGAAAAACTACTGTAGCCTTGATAGCTTTAAAGTCTTTGCTAAATTTCACCGAAATAAATGGAAGCGCATACTTCTTCGTTTTCAATAGAATAAACAGCAAGACTATTAGTGCATAACTTGATACAGAATGCCGAACTGCTTCAAACACAAAACCATGTAATTGACCTGCCACTGTCTGTGTTGTGGTTGCTTAGCACCGTGAGGCTGCGGAGTCTGCGTTCAACGAATGGCTGCGGATGAAGAGGAGACAGCGGATGGAGGAGATGCGACGCAGGGAGCAGGACAGACAGAGGTATCTCTTGGCTCTCGAGAATGCAGTCGCCGACAGACAGAAGGCTGAAAAGGCATACACAAGGTAAAAATGGGTAACTGACATTCTACTAAAACTAAGGTAATTTAATGTATTACTAATGTTAATAAAAATGTTCGTAATAATATTAAACGACCGGACGGATCAAATTTTGTTCCATGGTCGATGGGCAAATACGTCGCTTGGAATATAACCAGCGTCTACACTTGTGCGGCGTCATATATCCGTCTGACGTCGATAACACCTGGGGGTGCAACAGAACTGACCGCTACTCGTTAACACAAAAAATATTAAGGCCTTCCTACAGCACACGCCTTCATCTATTTGCTTTTTGGACCAAGCAACAGGACTGGACTTAAGTTTATTGCTGAAATGGGCCGATGTCTTCATTCGTCCGCCATTTCTAGTGACCCTCATGAGTCATCACACCTCTTCAAACGTCTTTCTATTTCCACTCAGCGTTACAATGCGTTGGCTTTTAGGGGCACTTTTGTAGACCTCAAGGGGGAGGAGGACTGATAACTCCAGAAGTCTTTTCGCTCATGTGTTTATTTGTTCAATTCCCGAGGGATCATTTATACCTCGGGGCAAAAATATTGAATTACCACCATTATAGATTCATCACTATCATTGGCGTCATCAACATCATCGTCATCACCTCAATGAGCGTCGTCGTCGTCATCATCACACTACTCATAATCAACCTCATCATCGTCTTCGCATTTTACGTCATCGTGTATCTTCATCTTCCGCGGTTGCTGTCAACAGGTGGGTGAAGAAGAAGCAGAAAACAGTGTTGCTGAAGAAAAAGAGGATCGGGGTTGCTGCTGTGGGTTCCACATCCAGTCGGCATCACGTGACGGCCAGAGGACAGAGGATGCTGACTGCAGCATCGATGCGCAGGGAGCCAGTACAGCGGCCTCCGCAGCGCCTTCTCCGCAAGACGTCATCCAGTGGAAGCCAGTTCCCATCGGAACCGTTGTCCCTAACAACCGCTGCTAACTACTTCCGCCTATTGTATTGCATGTAATGTGCTCCCGCAGGTGTTCTTTCGGTTCTCCATTCCCAGTCGTTCTACGTTCTTAAGAGACGACAAATCTTTGTTCTTTACCGGAAAAGAAGCTGAAAAAAACTGGGCGAAATTACTGAAAGACGAATGAAGAATTAGATTTCTTTTTATTCGATGACTTTTCGAAGCCCACGAACATATTTTTACAGATCGGATGTTCTACAGCATTTTCTCCCGGGATAAAACAAAGTGTAAAGTTTTCAATTCAGTTGTTATTTGTTTTCGGAATAGAAAGTGAAGCGTAAGCTTATTAAACGACTTTCTCTGATTCAGTCTTTTGTTGCGTCTTGGATGACCATGATTATCAAAATGCTGCTGTAGTAATCATATTTTTAATACTTTAATTTATTTTACACTTGTATTGCACTTACAAACAATCTTTGGCAGTGTTTCAAATGTCTGACATTTGAAACACTGCCAAAGATTGTTTGTAAGTTTGTGGGTTTGGGCGAGTGGCTTCTAAACGGCCCATGGGTTTGGGCGACTGGCTTCCAAACAGCCCATGGGTTTGGGCGACTGGCAGTGGCTTCCAAACGGCCCATGGGTTTGGGCGACTGGCTTCCAAACGGCCCATGGGTTTGGGCGACTGGCTTCCAAACGGCCCATGGGTTTGGGCGACTGGCTTCCAAACGGCCCATGGGTTTGGGCGACTGGCTTCCAAACGGCCCATGGGTTTGGGCGACTGGCTTCCAAACGGCCCATGGGTTTGGGCGACTGGCTTCCAAACGGCCCATGGGTTTGGGCGACTGGCTTCCAAACGGCCCATGGGTTTGGGCGACTGGCTTCCAAACGGCCCATGGGTTTGGGCGACTGGCTTCCAAACGGCCCATTTATCACTACTCTGATTCATCCCATTCTCTCAACCCTTCTCCTACTGCCTATCAGTTATCGCTCCCAATTTTCTGTCCCGCCTCCGAAGCAGAAGTGTCACTCCTCCTACACTCTCTTCCGAACAAGCAGTGCGAACTTGATCCTATTCCCACCTCTCTTCTAAAAGATTATGCATCTGTCCTCGCTCATTTAACCACCAAAATTATCAATCTCTCTCTAGCGGAAACTTCCCAATTGCATTTTAACACTCTCTAGTCACTTCTCAAAAAGCAAATCTTGACAAGGAAAACCTATCTAACTACCGTCCCATCTCCAATATTTAATTTCTATCTAAGTTAACTGAACGAATTATTGTCCTTGCTCGGCTAAACGACTACCTCTCTTCTGATTCACTTCATAACCCACCACCAATCGAGCTTCACTAAACACCACTCCACAGAAACTTTACTTGCCTCTCTTTACAATAAACTGGTCTCTGCTGTCAGCCATCAACAAGTCTCCTGCTTCTGTCTTTTAGATATTTCCGACGCAATTGACACCATCATTCACAGCTTCCTCCTTCAACGACTATCTGCTTGGTTTGGCGTCTCTGGCACTGCTCTACTCTGGTTCTAGTCTTACTTGTCTTCCCGATACTTCTCTGTTAAAGCCTCAAGCCACTGCTCGCAAGCCCTCCATCTCTCCTGTGGTGTCCCTCAAGGCTACGTCCTAGGTCCACTCCTCTTCATCCTGTTACTGTATATCCACGCATTTAAACCATCTCATAAAATCCTCCTCTGTTGACCACCATCTCTACGCAGACGACAACCAACTCTACATATCCTTCTCCCGAAGATCTTTTTCCACCTCCATCACACAATTACTCAACGTGGTTAACCTAATCTCACAATGGATGTCATCCAATCTCCTCTGCCTTAACCATTCCAAAACAGAATAATTCATCATCCTAGACCTTCCTGATCAAATCAAGAAAATCCCTGACCCTTCTATGCACCTATCGACTAACTTGTGGTCTCTTACCTTCACCTCCGTAATCTTGGTGTTATTTTTGATCCACACCTCTCCTTCTCTAACCTATAGGCATAATTTGTGGAGGGTACGAGGGGTACCCGTACCTCCACATTTCATACCCATTGTTTTTGTCCATTATTACTTTATCTGAGGAAGCCCTCAAGATTCAAAACAATTACCGAGCATTATCATCAGTATGATCACCATCATCATCACTCTCATTGTTATTATTATTAGTGTCACTATTATTATTATTATTATTATTATTATCACTATTATTATTATTTTATCATCATCATCATCATCATCATCATCATCGTCATCATCATCATCATCATCATCATCATCATCATCATCATCATCATCATCATCATCATCATCATCATCACCACCACCATCGTCGTCATCATCATCATCATCATCATCATCATCATCATCATCATCATCATCATCATCATCATCATCATCATCATCATCATCATCATCATCATCATCATCATCATCATCATCATCATCATCAATTAAACGTATAATTATTATTATGCTTGAAATATAAACGATGCCGTTATAATTATTTAACAGTCGCGAAACTAAAACAATGTGAAATTTGGTACCCACACTTTCTAGACCAAAGTTACGCCCCTGGAAAAAAGGCCTATTGGCAGTGATGGGCACTAAACTATTTTTTTTAGTTAAACTAAAACTATTTTCCAACTAAAAAAAGTAGCTAAACTAAAGTTGGCAACTGATTTTGGAAATTAGTTAACTAAACTAAAAAAAAGTAGTTAAACTTTTTCCAACTATTTTCCAACTACTCACGACAAACATTTTTGCAATAAAAGACGTTAAGTGAACTGTAATAATGCAAAGCGTCAATGACAATTTCACCTTCAAACTATGCAATGTGTACTGTTCTGGCATACAGTTGCATGTGCACTGTAAGTAGTGTATGAATATGAAAACACAGGCTGTAAATGCTAAAATCATGCAGTGTTAAAATGTTTTTTTGCTGACAGTCTTCAATGTTCACTGTGGAAAAATAGTTGCATATTGCTGATTTTTTTAGTTAAACTTTTTAGTTAGCAACTAAATTTTTTTAGTTAAACTATGGTTTTAACTAAACTATTTTTTTTAGTTAAACTTCTTCCTTAACTAATTTTTTTTAGTTAAACTAATAGTTAGCAACTTTTTTAGTTAACTATTGCCCATCACTGCCTATTGGTACATCATTTCAATTATGCAACACGTTTTTGGTTAGTAAATTTAAATTTTACGAATAAAAGCCCTTTTTACGTCAAGTTAATTATGAAACACGTTGATTGTATAAATTTCAAATTTAAAACCATTATGAAGCACATTATTTAGTAACTTTTAGATTTATACAATAAAGGCCTTTGTTACGTCACCAATTATCGAAAAGTGTATTGTTATTATACGTTTGCATTTAGGGAATAAAGGCCTTTGTTACGTCACTTCAGCTATATGAAAAGTCTACTGTTGTTATAACTTTAAATTTAGAAAATCGAGGTTTCTTGTTACGTCATTGTATTTGTTAAAACGTCTATTTCACCCCCGCCTATCGATTATGATTGACTGAGCGCCTGTGAATAAGCGACTTCGCTTTTGGGGCGTTGTAGAAATTTCGAGATTATGATTATGATTTTTTATAAATATTGTTGAGCGAGGTGGTCGACAATAAACAGCTGTCGGAGATAAGAGGGCTGAGAGAATAGAAGTATTGAAGTATTGTACTGAATTGAATAATTGAAGTATTTTATTGTATTGTATTGCAAAACTTATAAAGCGCCTCTACCCAGTGCCAACCAATCAGAGGAGCTCCCAGTACGAAAGTCCTCGGGAATAAAGGCAAGTTTTAAAGACAACGAAAAGCTGTGGCAGGACCACCAGATAGGCCTAGTACTGCAGCCCGGACCGAAGGAGGAAGCTGATTCCACAATGAAGGGCCGATACTAACAAAGGAACGAGACTGGGCCATCGCCGTTCTCACTCGGGGAACAAATAGGCCTAAGTCAGGTCGATCAGAGGAACGAAGAGGACGAAGGGAGCTAGCTGAGGCGGGAAGTCGTAATGAGTCACAGATGTATTTAGGAGCAAATCCCAGGTAAGATCGGCAAATATGAATAAGTACCTGAAGTGTACTGTAGGTGAGTGATACGATTTTATATTCTAGTAGTAGTAGTAATAGTAGTAGCAGCAGCAGCAGCAGTAGTCGGGAGGGGGATAGAGTAATGGTAACACTCATGGCCAGAAGAGCAGCAGGAGAGCAGCAGCATGCGATTCGATTCCCGCAACTCCCCTCGGGCATGGCTGCCATAACGTGTGTTTAGTTAAGATATTGATAATTGTACTGTCATGACTTTTGTCTCTTACTGCGTTTGTCGGTTTGAATTAATAAAGAAAAAGAGTATTATTAGTAGTAGCAGCAGCAGTAGTAGTAATATATTTTGCTATCTTATCACCTGTGTGTTTTATCGTGTCATAATTATTCGTGACGTCATCCTCTTGTCTTCAGTTTTACGTAACCATTACGTCGCGATTGCCAGTTTGGTTTTCAGGCTAATTATTGTTAGCGAAGTCATTCTTTGCTTTGCAACGGCGTTGTTTTGAATTTTCAAGTCGTTTTCTTAACAGTTGGTGAATTCTATTTGCAAAAATGTTTTCTTGTTATTTTTTCTGCCTATGTTTTGCCTGCATCACAGTTGGTAAGTTAAGCACAAGTCACACTACCAATCGTCCCCAACGACCTTATTCTGGTCCATCCAAACCTCCGCTTTCCCGTTTCTCTCAACCTATCCACCACCCACCGCAGCACCTTTGTTCACCCTTTCCTTCTCTGTTCTATCGGTAACCGGAGTTTGTTCGCGGATATTATAAACAATGACAAGCTTATAGCATCGGTAGTAGACTGCAGCTACCGGTACTCCTGGGATGCTTTACAATATCAACCATCAGCGCAAATGCTAAGAGCATGGACGTCATTTGGGGAGGGCATTTGCACCTGATTTTTGGGGGGATTTGACACTTGAAACTGTTGTATCTAAGCCACTTTACGAGGTATCGACAAGCTGTTTGAAGCACCATGTGAGTTATTACTGTCTTTCACGAAATTGTTACATAATGCAATGCAAAAGATGACATTACTGTTTTTTTTCACGACATTGTGCTTCATACCTGGTTATTGACACTCAATAACCAAGTATGAAGCAAAAATCGTCTGCTGTTAGTCGACATACCTCATTCTTGCACCAAATGGTGACTAGCACACAGTACAAATTAATCGTGCAATAAGAAGGTAAGTGATCATAGCTACATTACAGTAAGAAAAAATAACGTAAAATCAGTGAATTGTAGAGTAAGTAAGAGACAATAACCGGGTATGTCAAATAACCGGATTATTGCACCGGTTTTAATACAAAGATTACAGGAAAAAACGACAATTTTTGTTATCATACCGGGTTATTGCATTGGAGTAATGCTGCCGGCTGCTAAATACCATATGTCGACAAACTGTTTTATCCAAAAGCCAATTAAAAAATAATCAGATTTGCACCAAATTTGCAGGATATATAGAATACAATATTCCAAGCACGCTGGCATACATTTTCACATAAACCAGGTATGTCGACATACCTGGTTATTGAGGCAAGCCCTTCAATTGAAAAATAAATGGCTCCAAAATTAACTAATAGCGCCTTTTTGTCTACCCAGTAGACTATTTTGTCTACCCACTAGACTATTTTGTCTACCCAGGAGACTATTTTGTCTATTCACTAGACTATTTTGTTTACCCAATAGACTATTTTGTCTACTCACTAGACTATTTTATTTACCCAGTAAACTATTTAAGGCATCATCGAGAGGAGTTGTTTATTTCTTCGCCTAAATATTCATTTACTAACTTACTTCACTACTTATATATTTATTTATTTCTACTTATTACGCTTGTCAATGCTAATTTGACACCGAAACAGGACTAATAAGGTAGGCTACCGGGTAGATGTTGTTGCTGTTGTTGTTGTTGTTGTTTTTGAGTCATTTTCAACTGTTTGTCCTGCATCGATAACAAGTTATAGGCCTGCGTTTGATTGGTCTGTTGATGACTGGCGCTATATAAGTTTATATTTCGTTTTTTTAGAATGCTGTTCGGTTCGTTTGTTTCTGCATGTTCGCCACACGCGATCCTTCGATGAAGAAGACAGTAGGCAGCCATTTATGCTAATATCTAACTATCTAAGTCGTGGCTTAGTCTAGTCTAGTAAGTCTATATATGGGTAGTATAGTTTAGTCTAGTTATAGTTAGTCTAGCATGTTTAGTCTAGTCTATAGTATAGTTTGTCTAATCTTACTAGTCTAGTATACTGTACTTAGTGTAGGCTACTTGGTGTAGTCTAGTTTGTATAGTGTAATTGGTCCCTAGCCGAATCTAGTTAGTCTAGCCTTGTGTTGTTAGTCTAGTTTAGTCTAATCTTAGCCTAGCCTGTAGCCTAATTTAATCAGCTCTAGTCCGCTGTAGCTCAGCCAGTAGCCTAACTACGAACCCACGGGGTCCGCATCTGCCAGGTACCGGAGTCGAATCTAAAAAAGAGGGTTACCGAATCAGAACCCGATTAATTGCACAATTGGGGTCATCTGCGGGATGGCACTAACTTTGAAATTGCTTCACTGAATCAATCCTAATCTGATATGATCTCGTCTGGTCTGTACTGACCTGGTCTGGTCTGATCTGGTATGACCTGGTCTGGTATGGTCTGGTATGATCTGTTCTGCTATGATCTGGTATGATCTGATATGATCTGGTCTGGTATGGTCTGGTATGATCTGTTCTGCTATGATCTGGTCTGCTACGATCTGGTATGATATGATCTGATCTGGTCTGGTATGATATGATCTGATCTGGTCTGGTATGATCTGATATGATCTGGTCTGGTATGATCTGATATGATCTGGTCTGGTATGATCTGGTGTGGCCTGGTCTGATATGATCTTGTCTAGTATGATCTGATATGATCTGGTCTGCTATTATCTGGTCTGGTCTGTTCTGATCTGGTATGATCTGATATCATCTGGTCTGGTATGATCTGGTCTGGCCTTGTCTGGTCTTTGTTGGTCTGATACTAATCTAATGTGTCTAGTCTGATTGGTGACTTCTATATCGCCATGGTCATAAGCGCAGGATAACAGTCGATGGTTGCTAACTCACTTACTCACTCATTCGCGTACATTCACTCTCCCGTCAGACCCACCACCCATTCACTCCCACCGCTGAACGAGCGCTACATAAGAGCTTCTTTACATCGTTCTACAGAAGTTGAGCAACAGGAAGTCATCGAAACAGGGAGATACGAGCTGCGCCGTCGACGAAGGTCTTTGGACGATCCGCAGTTTCTCCCAGTCGGCGCCGACGAAGAACGAGCTGAGGCGCAGGGGCGACCAAGCGTTTCCCAGTTCCGTAAGGTGATAAGTGAGGCAGGACTGGTTGGCGGCTGGTCGGTGGAGGACCTTGACGTGGAAGAGGCGGAAGACTGGAGCAAGAGTAAGCGAATGGCGAAAACTAAGAAGAAGAAGAAGAAGGAGAAAGACGAAAAGGACGAATCGAAGCATGGTCGCATATGGGCTCTTGGTCAGCTGGCCTCCGGATTGATATTCGGAAAAAGTGTAGCTAAAGCCAGCCCGGTAAGACCTCATATGATGCTTTCTTAGCGTATTGTATTGTATTGTATTGTATTTAAACATTTATAAAGCGCCTCTAGTAGGGTGAACCGTTCAGAGGCGCTCCCAGTGCGCAAGGCCAAGAGAAAAGAAATAAGTCTTGAGGAAAGCAAAAGAAGATGAGGGGTTACTTATTAAAATTTGAGAGCGAGTAGAAGGAGACAGTGTATTCCAGAGAGAGGGACCAATTGAGGCAAAAGATCGGGTCTGAGCCATAGCTGTTCTAGTATGAGGAACTGAGAGATCCAATCTGTTTGAGGAGCGAAGTGGACGATGCGAAGAGACAGAAAGAGGCCGGTGAATTACATCAATTAAATATTTGGGGGCGAGACCCCGCTGTGTCTTTGACACCAGAATAAGATCATATCTTTACCTAGTAAAGATATGATCTGAACTGATAAATGTTATCTAATATGATCTGAACTGATAAATGTTATCTAACATGATCTGAACTGATAAATGTTATCTAACATGATCTGAATTGATAAATGTTATCTAACATGATCTGAACTGATAAATGTTATCTAACATGATCTGAACTGATAAATGTTATCTAACATGATCTGAACTGATAAATGTTATCTAACATGATCTGAACTGATAAATGTTATCTAACATGATCTGAACTGATAAATGTTATCTAACATGATCTGAACTGATAAATGTTATCTAACAAAATCTGAACTGATAAATGTTATCTAACATAATCTGAAATGATAAATGTTTTCTAAGACGATCTGAAATGATAAATGTTATCTAAGACGATCTGAAATGATAAATGTTATCTAAGACGATCTGAACTGATAAACGTTGTCTAATAATTTTATGATCTGCGCCAATCTGTTCTTCTCGAAATTTATCTGAACTGGTCAAAAGTAATCAAACATGATCAACTCTAATCTAATGCAATCTATATATAGTCCCGTAGATTTGCACACGAGCCTATACCTATTCTTATCTTAGCCTGCATATAAGTCTGAACGTCTGGGTAATAGTCGACTGATTGATTGCTTGCATTGTGACGCGTGGTGTGCGGGTTCGATCCTTTTCCTCTGACGCCGATCACGTATAACGTTTGAAGACAATCAGCAAAGTTCTTAATTGCACAACTGCTCACCGCAGTTGATCAATGCTTGTGATTTGAGCTTGATTGTAGAACTTGGTAGACACTTAATACCTATTATTATTTTATTAACAATCTCCCTTAAGGGGCCGTCCATATATTACGTACGCAAAAATTCGGGAAAATTGGACCCCCTCCCCCCCCTGTACGCAAGCGTACTTTCTTCCGCACCCCCCCCCCCCTGCGTACGTACGCTTGACGCACACCCCCCCCCCCCCGAGAAGACCAGCCGCAGAAAGTGTCTCTCTGCACTTTAGGCCAGATTGAAGGATGAGTGAGGGCCAATATAGACAAATTATAGGTGTCTCGTTCACAGCACAGAATAACTTCACATGGCTTTTATATAATGTAATAAAATGCCATCGGACGACTATAGGACAATACAGAGTTATAAATAGGCTAATGTGGACGTCATAATTCGAAATTTATTTTGCGTACGTACACATTTCGGCCACCCCCCCTCCCCCCCGTACGCACCCGTACGCAAAATCGCCAAAATCTGACCCCCCTCCCCCCCCTCTTTGCGTACGTAATATATGAACGGCCCCTAAGACCAATATCTTGTATAATGTTGTTTAATACCTACAGGCAACAGCTCATCTAAGACGCAGTTTTTAAATCCGTTGAATAGCCGTGTTATAGCGCCTTTGTAAAGTTATTAAAATGTGCTATATAAGTGTGTAGGTATATACCTACATCGAAACAATCTCAACCGAATACCATATCCGTAATAATGTCGTTTAATACCTATATCTAAGCAGTGCTATCTGTTCTCCGTGTGATAGGGTGCGTACGCAAGATGGGCGTCCCGTTATGGGTTATACGTATTTCTGCCTATCATGGTCCTCCTCACAGTTCTACACATCCTCCTCTGGTACATCTGGTACTTTAAGAGAACGAAGACCGAAAAGGAGGATCCTTAAGGACATTGTTGAAATGGTCAGACAACGAATATAGACTGATCGAGTTCAAGAGTATTTCAATGCTTGAACTGTTCAAACTATGAACTGTTCAGCTGTACAATATCGTTTCAAAATGTGCTGTTCAATTGCTATTAGCCGTTCAAATGCACAATATTATCTTGATGTGGATTGATCGAGCTCAACACTATTTAAATGCACAGAGCTGTCTTAAACGCGGGATGTGTTAATATAAACAGTATTGTATTGAACTGTGCTGTTCAATTGCTATGAACTGCTCCAAAGAACCAGATTGTATTGATATTAAGCTGTTCAATTCCTATGAACTGTTCAAATGCATGATATTGTATTGAACTATGCTGTTCAGTTGCTATGATCGAACTGTTCAGATGCACAATATAGTCTTAAACTACCGCCGGTGTGCTGTTCGGTTGCAATGAACTGCTTAAATGCACAATACTGTTTTGAAATGAAATGTTAAAAAGCAAAATATTGCCTGAAATATGCTGTTCAATTGCTATGAACTGTTCAAATGAACAACAGTAACTTAATATGGACTGTTCACATGCAAAATCTAGACTATGCTGTCGTCTGTTTTGTTTAAATTATAGCTCTGGTTACTTAATAATAATGATGATGATGATGATGATGATGATGATGATGATGATGATGATGATGATGATGATGATGATGATGATGATGATGATGATGATGATGATGATGATGATGATGATGATGATGATGATGATGATGATGATGATGATGATGATGATGATGATGATGATGATGCAGGATTCTGGATGGCCCTCATGGTCTTGTTTGCAGTTGGCCTTCGGAGGACTCCTTCATCATCCTACCATCAATGAGATGAGATAGTCTCTATATAGCTGATGCTCGATACAATAAGGCGCCAACAGGTTTATTTTGCTTAAAATTTAAGCACAACAAGGGCCATTATTGCAAAAAGGCCACGAGGGCCATCCAGATTCTCTTGATGTTTAATATCAAGAGACCAGAATGGGCTACAATAGTCTCAGGATGGCAGATAAATATCTGATCTGCAAGGCCACTATTAGAGGTGGTAGTAGTAGGCCTAGTGGTAGTAGTAAAGGTAGATGTCAGAAATATAACTAGAAACTATTTTTGTACTCTTAATTAATTTTTATTTCTAATTGACATTTATAGGCCTATTCTAATTAGTATTGAAGGTTGGTAAGCTATTATGGTCAACGTTAGAACTGCCCTGAGTAGGCCTACCATGTCGTTAACACCGGAACATATTGTATGCATTTCAATTTATATTTAGTAAATGCGTCCGAAAATTCTCAGCGCCACACCAAAGCCACGGATAATAGTTATGAGTTATAGGCCTAAGTTTATAGTTTGATGACGAGACGAATTCATAGATGAGGAAGGCAGTGTGTGCATCCTCAAATTGGAAAATGAAGAAGATTTTGGCTGGAGGGGTGAGCTGATGAGAAAATAATTGTCGAGTTGAGCTAGAGTGGCTTAGGAAATAATGAATGAATGAGGTTTTTACTAGTAAGATTAAGCTTACCAAATTACGAATGCAAGCTTTCTTGGTTACGTAGTCAACACTGCGCGTACAATCAATCACAAGGTTGCGCTAATAACACGCGTGTAGAATCCGTTCATAATATGTAATTCGAATGTTACTGCTTCCGGCCTGACGACGAGCGAGGAAGACTTACTTGTTTTGCCGTTCATTTTCTTATTTAAAATTTAAATAATTCAAAATCATCGCAACATCTTCCACGTTTTTGAATCGCATTTTGTTTCAACCAGACTTAGGCGTTAGGCAGGTTAGTCGAATTTAATATTTTGGTGTGTTAAGGTATTGCTAATGTTTCGCTGGGACGAGAGCGAGCGAGCGAGCGAGCGAAAGGGTATTCTCTTCGCCGCAGTTTCCGGGCCAGATGGTATTTAGCAAGTTTTGCTTCTACTGTATTACATAATATTGTTCAGATAATATTTGGATGGCTACAGAAGAGTGGTGGTAAACTGATGAGACGAGGTGTTGATATTGGTTTTTATCTTTAAAATGATGGATTGTGATCTAAAGATCATTTGTTTCTGGGCGCTCAGTACATTCAAATATGCGTAGTTTTTGCAGGATATTGTAGTTCGTGTTGCACGAAATTATTAGCTTTATTTAAAACTCGGTCAAAACGTAAGATACGTTCAAATATGCCATAACAGGGGAAAAATTGTAACAAAGAGCAATGATGAAATGGTATTGGCTTTGTAGACTTGGTTAAACATGTACTTTTACAGTGAACCTGACAGCAAAGCCCCGTGACTATACCTTTGAATTTTTCAGGCAAGAGTTATGTTGATATCCATTGAAGCTTCAATGCTAAGCTGTTTTTAGACTTGAACTGAGCACTGATGAGTGTCGTCCTGACTTAATAGTCGACAGAAATTTATCCCAGCTGCCTATGAAAATATAATAAATTTTAATTGTATTTTTGATTCTTATGGAATGGAGTAAGTTGTTATATGCTAAATAAACCACGATTAATTCAGTAGTGGCATGTTGTTATAAAGATGCAGAATAAATGAAAGGAAATTGGTTCTGCTAAAAGATAAACAGTATTCTATTTGCAATATATATGAACTGGCTGAACTGGAAACAAGTTTACTGACTCAGTTACCGTATTTTTCTAACTATAAGTCACAGTTTTTACACGAGACTCGAGACATAATGGTACTGAAGTGATAATTCTGTTTAGTATCTAACTGCCTCTCTATCAGTGAATATATTATCCTTGGATCCCTTCTGCTACATGTGGTATAGTACCAAGTCCTTGTCGTTGTAAAATCATTAAAGACAGTAAAGGTTGTTATCTTAATTTCAAAATAGCTAAAACTTCTGTAAAATCACAACAAACACCAAATGTTGAGAAAATGTTATTTCAAAGTTCATAAAATTTAATTTTGCCACAAGGTTAATTGTTAGCAAGTATTTGCTAATAATATATTTTCTGTTTGCACACACACATACGCAACTGACCATCTCTGTGTGAATGCGCTGTTTCTGCCAGTGTGACAGGTCTATGTATTGATTTTACAAAATATTTGGCACTTCTGCGTCCAATCGCCTTACATGGAGGAGCGACTTATAGTCAGAAAAATACAGTAATTCGCTTTGAAAGTGAGTGATTTTACATGCAATATTGCATGCGTTTATGTGAATACTTGTATAGCGTCTTTTCAGAACAGTTTAGCAGTGAATGACAGCGCTCGTGTATTTTTAAGAAGAGTGTGTGTTAGGCTGTTGGGACTTCTTGGTAGAGCTCTGGTCTAAAACTGGAAATTGCTACCCAGTTCTGTTTGTTCTTTCAATTCTTTGATATTGTTCTTGTCTAAACTTAAGACTTTCAACTTGCATATACACCACAACGTGGTTTCTGTGGTCTACTGGACTTCAACCTGGCTTTCCATTGGGTTATGATTTTTAACTTATGATCATTGTGCAGTGATTTCACATGAAGTGATTGATGTCTTTGGCATTATGATAATGGTCATTAGAGTAGATTAGATACCTATATAGTTGCCCTGCAGTCGTAAAGAGATAACATGGTATTTGTGGTCTTCTTTTCAAGGTTGCTAGGGTTTGATCTGCCATTGCAATGGCCGTCAATGTCTACAGTACAAGTGGCGATAACCTGAGTCGACATGAAGCTCTAGCGTGGGTCAACGATGTTTTACAAGCCAACTTCACCAAAATAGAGGAGTTATGTTCAGGTGGGTGCATAATAGTTAAGAATTGTACAAAATGGTTTTCATTAAACAAAGCCTGAGCATTTGGAAATGAGTAAAGTATGTGCATATTAGTTATGATGTTGTGGAATTCTGTGTGTTTTGTGAGATATAATTGTGAGATTAAATAGCAGATGAATTGTTGGCTTGTTTGATGACTCTAGAAGTGAATGAATGTATGAATGAATGTATGACTGAATGACAATTGACTGACTAATTACTAAAATGCATACCATACGCTCACTTGCTCACTCAATTGCTCGCTTAGTGCATTCCAGTGGTTGAATTGGTCATCCGGAGGCACTGGATTTCCAACTCTTGGGAATATAAAAATGTTGCAAGCATATTTGGCAAATCTGTAACCAATTTCTGATATTCGTTATTCAGATAAAATATGTTGTGTGAAAGATGATGCATATCTCCAACTATTGTAGCCAAAAACTTATTTATGGGTCTCCTTATGTAGGTGATTGATCTCGTAGTCCAGGTGCCAGATCTCAAATCAGACGTGCAAGTTCTCAGATCTGATGGGATCTTGCTGAATATTTAACTATATGCGCTAACTGTCACAACGCTTGGTGGTTTTAACATAAATATGCTGTATTTGTGCTTTAGGTGCTGCATATTGCCAATTCATGGATGTTCTCTTTCCAGGTATGTCTGCTTTTTAACAGAGTTATTTAATTACTGAATTTATGATAGTGCAACATAGAGCACAACCGTAATCCAGATCGGTAAACCGATTTTGCCGGTTTTTGGACTGTCCGGAATTATCCGGATCCGAATGTCTAACCTCCTCCCAATTAATAAAAGTTTTTTCCAATGGTTTCACTATGGACTAATAATAGTTTACAGGCCACTCACATATAATTATAATTTTAATTTGTGCTATTTACTAGTGCTGTGTACGGGCCCAGAATAACTGGGCAATTTATAGGCCACTCACATATAATTATAATATTTCCAAGGGTCACATCTGAACCATTAAATAAATTCCAGAAACCTACTCTATCTGCTAAATTTCTAACGCACTACTCTGAAGCATGGTGCAGGGCACCAGCTTGGATTGTCCAAGCAAAACAATGCATTCGCTACATGTCCAGAACCTTGTGATTTTTCCGTTGCTGGCTTGAGGGCCTATGAAAAGGAAGTGAGCGCCTCCACCAAGTCCTACTATGGGGCACGGTATCTTTACTTTCTTTTAGTATTTGTTTAACAAAAATATTAACATGTGATGACTGAACTTTCTTAAATCTTGTGAAATGCTGGATGACAGATGGAACTTTGTCAGATGCAGTGTTTAGGTCTGAACTTCCACTTAACTCTGACATTCACAGTTCTAAAAGAGTACCCCGGTATATCTCTGCCAACTTGTTTTGTTTTAATGTGATGTAAAGAAAAACTACATTTGTTCTTACAGTATTTCATTAAATGAAAGATAGGTGTTTCATCTGGCTCCTATTTTCAATTCACCCAGGGCTCTTCAGATAGGCTAATTTCTATATTCCAACTTTTTTGTTTGACAACTTATCGACTTTCAGCAAAAAAGCTGTAGACAAATTTGTACTGAATCAAATGATGAAAGAGTTTTAACAATAATTTAGCAGTCATGAGATTGGAAATTTTTACTTCACCCCATTTCTTGTCATGCTGACTTACAGACCGGTACCATAAGGCTGATCAATGTTTAAATGGCAGATAGTGTACATGTGGAGTGCAAGGTACGTCGCTCACCTGTCCAGCGTGGGCAGATGTATAGTTGTCTGAACTATGAGGTATCTAAATAGAAGCATGTAAACAGATGTGTTACTTATACATTTGGTAGTTTGAAGTTTGAGTTTTCATTCATACAGAGAATTTATGTGGGTTGCTACTGTTTCTGTCTTAATGTCAGTTTGTTTTTTTTTCACTCAGGAAGCATTAATCTAAAAAAAGTGAAGTTCAACACGAACCTCGAACATGAATATATCAATAACTTCAAGTTCGTCCAGGGCTCCTTCCAGAAAATGCAGGTTGACAAGGTGAGACAAATTTACTTCATTTACCTTTTGTGTCAGTATGTAATTAAATATATTTATATAACTGCATCATAGGAACCTTTCCAAGGCACTTTGTGAATATGCACATATAACCACTACATATGCCTAAATCTTTGCATTGGTTTCCTGTTAAGCAAAGAATCTCTTTCAAATTGTGGTTCATAGTTTATAAAACATCGGGTGCTGGCCAACAACCACAATGTATAAAATCAATATTTATTTCCAAGATTATTCAGCTTGGTTATCTGTTTGTCATTCTCTGGTCATACCTAAAACTAGAACTTTTATCTTGTTGAAAAAGCTTTTTCTGTTGCTGGACCTAGATTTGAAACTTGATCCCTGTGGGCAATTTATAGGCCACTCACTTATAATTTTAATTTTGCTAAGGGTCGCGCCCGGGCCCTTAAATCAATTCCTGAAACCTGCCCTGTATCTGAGACCGGCCGACCATTAGGCCTGTCAATCAGTGAAGAAATATACCACAGTACAGGGAAGGGGTGACTGACTGTTGTTCCACGTTGCAGTCTGTAGTACAGGTCGACTCCAAGCCATTAGCCAATGATGCCTAACTTGGAATTAGGCGTTAGTGCATAGATTTATTACTAATCGGAATCTGCAAATAATGGCCTATATTATCCAGTATCCTCAATCGGCAAAACACCTAAATCGGTTATGCCCTACATGACATTATTGAACCTTTCTGTATTCATAGGAAAGGTAATTACTTGCTTATTTAGTGCATATTTCTTTTAGCAGTGGTCTTCAGAGATTGTCATCTGGTGGTTGCGGGATCGGTTTAAGCTGTATCTAATATGTGGCAGCAGAAACCCAACAGTCAGACAGCCTTTTTTAAATGTTACTGAACAATGGGGCACAACAAATTGTCCATTTCTCACAAAATGTCAACAAATTGTAAGAGAAAAATAAGTAAGCTTCAAATGGCAACAAATTCTCAAATTTTGGCATACAATATGTGAATATTCAAACTCCAAAGACAGAAATGAAAGGCAAACTTAGTAACACTTTTCTACCATACCACTCAGCCTCAGGATAAGTTGAAGCTCAGAGGTGTTTATTCACACAATAGGATTATAAACAACACCACAGTTATTTATCAGAGAGTTTATTCACACCATAGGATAAGTAGCAGCCCAAAATTATTTATTTACACCATACAATAAGTAGCAGCAGAAGATCGTTTATTCACACCATAGGATAAGTAGCACCACAAGAGTATTTATTCACATCATAGCATAAGTAGCAGCAGAAGATCGTTTATTCACACAATGGGATAAGCAGGACCACAGGAGCGTTTATTCACCCCACAGGATAAGCAGGACCACAGGAGTGTTTTTCACACCATAGGATAAACAGCTCGTCAGGAATGTTTATTCACACCATGACATTCCTGTGTGGCTTTATGTAACCTTGTGTGCACTGCTTCTGAGAGGTACTTCAGAGACCCTTCATACACAACGATACATATACACATGCATGTATAACTAATTGGACATGTGTGATTCTCTAACAGAGCATTTTACAGCACCTTTTAAAATCTTTATGAAGCATACTAAACATGGCTGTAGGTGAAGTCGAAACAAGTCTGGCTGTAGAATTCTGGAGGTTGATAAAATTTACTGATTATAATATTAGCTTGTGTTTGTGTCATGATTTTAATGAGCTCTGACAAGTATAATTTGCAGCTGTGTCTAGATCAACTCTAAGCCACTGGATACTTGACTGTACATTCGATCTGAAGTTAGAGATATATAAGCTCTAAAGAAGTGCTGCTGAGAGCTTAGCTGAGAATGATGCTTGAGCTGTGTTAAGCAAAACAGTACTTACAAATGTTTCATTAGGAGATTGCTCCAGGATATCCTGGATGGGATTGGACCCATGGGCGTTCATGTCCTACAGAACCTATCACACCCTCGTCAGGGTGTTCATGTAGGTGTGGATCAACGCAGAGGGAGTCTAGATTTTACTAATGTATCGCTAGTGCTTTGCAAATAGTCTGTTTTGAGCATTGTTGAATGTTGCTAGTTTAATATAGATAGTGGTGCTGTAAAAATATGAGAAAATAAACGATTAGGCTGCAAGGTTTCAGAAATACTCGACATCACCTTGGTGATTTTCTAAAGCTGAACTAAATTTGAAACCCCTGTCCCTGACTGCATTATGTCAGAGTCGTTGTTATAATGGAGTGTGCTATAATGAGTATTTGGTATAGTTGCTAATAATATAAGAAGTGCTGCTAGAAGAGACGTAGCAGTTTGTTGCATGGTGTATAACTGAACTGGTTGAAGTAGATATCTGAAGGACTGCTAAGTAAGACCTTTGTGACTTACCGAATGTCATTGGGCACTTTTCTTATGCAACAGATAATTCCGGTTGAGAAGTTGGCCAAGGGTCGTTTCCAGGACAATTTCGAGTTTATACAGTGGTTTAAAAAGTTCTTTGATGCCAACTATGACATGCACGAATATGACCCGTACACGGCCCGGGGCGGAGAACCACTTGGCGGCTCCTCGGTCAACTTAGCTGCCCCCAAAAGACCGGCACAAAAAGCATTACCTGTAAAGACGGCTGCTCACACACCCAAGCCAGCAGCGGCTCCTGTAAAGACAGGTAAGATGATTGCTTTCATTTATTTATCTGTCATTTACTTAGGGGCTGTGCATTGGTCTAGTGGATGGCATGTCAATCGAGAGGTTGGGGGTTCAAAACCCTGCCAAGTTCATTTCGAGAATTCTGCTCCACCTGCATCCCCTAGCGAACTCGGCTATAATGAGTATATACTGACCATACACTGTCAGCACGGTTAGATCAGGCATCTAGGGAGAGGACTAGCCACCTGCCGTCATGTGCCAAGGCTAAAGTAAACGAAGTCGCTAATACTTCATACCCATGGCTACCTCTCAGGCTAGCTTAAGGTACTGCTCTTTTCTTCTTGTTCGCTTATTTATTTATTTATTTATTCCGGATATTTCTATAGCGCCTCTCGAAGTCAACTACTACTCAGAGGCGCTCCCGACTACAGCATTTTTGATACTGTGCCGGAATTTTCACGCTGCAGCGCCTCGAGCAATTGCGAGTGAAGGACTTGCCCTAGGTCCGTACGCAGCGGCTAGAGTGGTATTTGAACCTGCAACCCTCCGGTCACAAGGCGCCGAACTTATCACTGAGCCACCACACCCCACAAGCTTATTATGTGCACAAGGTTGTAAATCCTAACAGTATGTGGATTGAAACAAGTGTGCAGAAAATGCTTGTGAAAGGTCCTTGCACGGTGTCCACTGAGCAGAGTGGAACCTGCAATCGTCGGATTACATGCCCAGCGCGCTTCCGAAGAATGGAGCACTTTTGTCAGCTAATGTTATTTAAACTGATAGGCTGATTGTTTAAAGAGCTGTGATAAGATGATCGTTTTACATTCAGTTTGTTTTATAAGCAGCGTGTTAAGATATGGCAGCCTTCAATGAGCGATGGGTATCACAAGTGCATGAGAAGTGGTTGGTTGTGTTAATTTGCACTATTCATCATTGGTAAAGACTTTGGACTAGAGGCCTAAGTCACGTAACATTGGCCTGTTGCTTCAAGTGCTCTTGTTACACCTAACAGTACCATAATGTTTCTGCTGTGATGCCCTAACATTTACTTCAGTATTGATTTTATTTTATAGGTAGTAACATTTTCATTCATGAAATTTATGTAGCACGGCTTCAATAGAATCTAATCAGGCACTCAGAAGTAATTGTGATTCACATACAGAGCTCATAAAGAGAAATTATATTCTTGTTTTATTGTCTTAAACAGAGTACCATAATTTCTGGTTTATAAGTCATGGATATTACATGAAAGTCACAGGTAGCAACTTATATAAAGATGTAGAGCAGATTAATGTGTTTAATATCTAACTGCCTGTCTGTCAGTCATTACATTATCATTGGATCCTTTCAGCTATGTCAGGTATAAGTCTGGAAACATGGTAATGCTTTAAATTCTAGTTTCTTGTCAAAATTCCTTGCAAATAATGTTTTCATACCAAGGAATTATTCAGTTCTTGTGTTGCTGAAGACATCTTTGAAAGCTCCAGTTTTGAAATGTTATGTGAAATTGTACATTCCAAATAGTATCTTATATAGCAAAATGCAAATTATCATCTTTTTTAAAACCAGATGTTAATCGTCAAAATTTCTGTGTGTCACACAAAAGCTGTATCAGTGGGAAAACACTAAGGTAGGTCCAGCCTGAAAGAGTCAGCTTGTGAGATCAATGACAATCTAGCAATTAGACATCTTGCACATAGTAACCCTGCTTGTTAAACTCTATAAATTTTGATGGTGTTTAGAGTAATGCATTTGTTAAGATGAAAGTGTACCCCTTTCAAGTAATTTAATGACAGTTTATATAGCAGTAGCAAGCTATGCATAGAGTGCTTTACATTGTAGTCTCAAGTGGGCTCAAGTGTTTTTTGTTACATAATGGATAGGATTTTAAAGCACGAACACTTTGACCTGCTGATTAGATGTTGGAAGTTACATAGTTTCAGGTTCTGAATAATCAGGTTCTGTTCCACTGCCCCATGCCTTAAAGTTCGAATAAAATTGGGTTAGGCAAAATTCCTGTGTAAGACTACATGTATGATTACACTGGACTGTTGACCTTGTTCCCAACATGTCACTTGAACAGGCCAAGTATATATGCTGAGCATTGTAGTGTACCTAAATAGATACAGGTATTTGTGGACTTAAAATAGCACCTCGCAAAGTATACTGAGTACAAAACTATTAGTGGTTCCAGATATGCATGTTTTAAGAGGATTCGGAAAATCATATTTGAAAAGTATTTTAAGATACTGAATTATGTTGAGGTCAAAAAGAGTTCTGCATAACTCTACCGTCCACTATGTATTGTAAATAAAAGAAGCATCCAGGTTAAAGAAACTATGGTAAATTGTGCCAGTATAGAGTCAGTATAGTCATCTGTCTTTTTATTCAAATGGTATTTATGACATCAAAGGTTAAACAGTAATTTTCGTTCATTGAGAAACGTTGATGATTCTTGTGGCTACATGGACACGTCACTTGCACTGCTCAATAAAACTAGATTTGATTGGCTAAAATAAGATTTTCCTTTGGTTGCTTTTTGCCAGCTCCTCGTGCCGCACCTCTTGTGCAGAAAGCCGCTCCTCAGCCTGGCGCCAGCAGAGGTCCATCTGCACGAACACCGGGTATTCATGGAGGTGACAACCAGGCAAGATTAGATGAAGCAACTGTTCAGGTTCACACTGACTTTAGTAATTGCAAGTTAAGGTTAATCGGATTGTAGTACTTGCAAGGTAAGGTTAAATCTGACCATACTCAGAGAGCTGTCCTTGGTGACTCCAGAACTGCCTGGGTTAAAGTTGTGTATGGTTCTATACTTGGCCCATACTGAAAATACACTACACAGCTGACATTCCTTCTATATTTACTAAACACTATACCTCTGGCCACCTTTATGCAGGTGAGGCTCTGATCTTTGCTCAAGGCTCCTCCTGTGAGCAGATCTCCCTTGTTGGATCCATTGATTCTCTGCTACATGATCTCCACTCTTGGATGTCCTCCAGTTGCCTTAGCCTTAACTCTTCTACGATCCAACTGATCTGGTTTGGCACTAAACAGCAGTTATATAAACTTGATCTCCCACTTCTGTTGTCACTATACCAGGGTTTTAAGTTAAAGTTAATTCGATAATATTACTTGCAAGTTAAGGTTACTTCCGATTATAGTGCTCGAAAGCTAAGGTTAATTCGATAATAGTGCTTGCAAGTACGGTTAATCCAATTATAGTATTGTAGAACACAGTAGCTGATAGGTTAGAGTGCTTGTCTTGTATTAAGTGCAGAGTTCAGGTTCAAGCCTCCCCTGAGACAGTTACTGTGTAGAGGACCTTGAGCAAGTTCTTCACTGACAATTGCTCAATGCCATCAATTGATGCTTTGTCATTAGATATCTGTGCTTAATAAATGCATGATGATAATAATGATAGTACTTTCAAGTTAAGATGAGTAAGAAGAGTGTTTGTTAAGCTAACTTCATTAAGACTTCATGATGTTAAACATAAACTTAAGGACAGTAAAACACTCCCACTCAACTTTTAAATGAAGTTTAAGAAGCACACTTTGTTGAGCTAGCCTCTTAAGACAGTCTTGTATATGAATTATGAAGTGACTGATTTGTTTTCGTGGCTTCAGTGTATGCAAGTGGTGTGTAAGAGTGGATAGCCAGTCTATTTATTGCTGTCAGACCCTTCTGTCAACAGTTTTTCACCGATGTACTTGTTTATAGTAAAATTCACTAGAGGGCACTTAGTCGAAGAGAAATGGAGTTATTCATTTGGCAGGGTTTTGAACTTGAGACCTCTGAATTGACAGTCAAATTCAGTAAAAAAATTGGCATTTATTATTATTATTATTAAACAGGTATTTATAATGTGTGCAATTAAAGAAAGGCATATAGGGAGGCTTTCAGAACCCCCATAATGTTAATTCACTACTGTTGTCCATGATTTAACATAAGGATGAGAAATACAGGTCTGAAGTTTATACATGTTTGTTACAAAAGTAGGTTTTGAGTGCTATTTTTGTTATGTGCTTGTTGTAAGCTGGCAGAGATATGATGATTTGCATGATATCTTGTTTTGTTTCTTTGTTTAGCTGCAGGAAATGAAGCTGACAGTTGATGCGCTGGAGAAAGAGCGAGACTTCTACTTTGGAAAGCTGCGGGACATCGAGGTTCTGTGCCAGGAGCACGAGAACGATGGTTTACCCCTACTAACACAGATCATGGATATACTTTACCAAACGGAAGTGAGATATTCAAATGTACTTGGACTTTTTCTAGTTCAATATACAGCAAAATATAATTCATAAACTTGTAAATTGACTTTCTTGTGTTTGAGGTCGTATTTGTACAGTTTTACTTTACTAGGTGTTATAGGATAAGATGATTACTGTAGTGCAGCTTTTGTAATCTAATCCTAGAATTTCTGTGGCACCATTGTCATAATGTTGAAGGCATCAGTTGATGGTCGCAACTATGCAAAATCGTTGTGCAAGCCAAAATCCAGGGTCAGTCTGGGCAAAAGCCAAGAAGGGAGTCCAAGATGACATGGTTACAGTGTACGGAGGAAATGCGTTGAGGAAAAGACGAGTTTTTAGTTGAGATCTGAAGGCCAAAACAGACTTTGTAGAATGAACTTGTGCCGGAAGAGAGTTCTAGAGTCTAGGGTCAGCAACAGGAAAGGCGCACAGCCGCACATAGTATACCCAGAGCCATTCTTATCCACAGAATGTTCAGAATGAGACAATCATAAGACCAGGTAAGCTGAAGTATAAGTATACTTATAAGTGAGTAGATAAGTTTTCTGTTGTAGTTGTGTATGTGCGTGAGCCGAATGATCCTATGACTTTGAGTCTGAGGAGTTTTTGTAGAAGTGTGTAAGCATTAGCGTTCTGTGTTTGACCTTGTACCTTTAAATTATACAATAGAATAGGTGCCTTTATAGGCATGTAACAGTACAAAGCCACGTGCACGTTTGGAGGGTGTTCGAAAGGCGACATAAAAATGCTTTTTTACTTTAAATTCTTCTTCTTCTTTTCCTTCAGGCTCGAATTAATCCCTCTTTGGAGAGGGGTCAGCCACTCGGATCCTTCTCTTCCACTTGTTTCTTTCTTGAGCATCTTCTTTCTTCAGTTTTAGGAGTTTTAGGTCTTGTTGTATCGTGTCTTCCCATCTCTTCCTCTGTCGTCCCCGGCTGCGGCGTCCGTATACCTCTGCATTCATGATTCTTTTCACACAACTATCATCCTCTTTTCTCATTACATGTCCATACCACCTCAGCCTGGTCTCTCGTACTTTGTCAGTTATACATGCCACCCCGAGCTTCTTTCTGATGTCCACATTTCTTTTCCTGTCCTTCAGTGAGATCCCAAGTATCCATCGTAGCATTCTCATCTCTGTTCTCTCCAGTAACCCTTCATCCCTTTTTGTCACCGCCCAGGCCTCTGCTCCATATAGCATCACCGGTCTTACCATTGTTTTGTATACCTTTCCCTTGAGTTGAGTTGGCATTTTGGCGTCACACAACACTCCCGTTAGTTCTCTCCATTTCTGCCAAGCCACCTTAATCCTGTTCCTGATGTCATGCTCGCAGCCACCCTGTGCATTCATGGTCGATCCCAGATATTTAAATGTTTCAACCTGTTTCAGTGACTTTCCTGCAATGTCTCTGATCTCAATTGCTTCCGTTGTTTTTGAGCAGACCATGGTTTCTGTTTTATTGATGTTTATCTTAAGACCCTTGCTCTCCACTGCCATCTGCCAGTCTGTAAAACGTGCTTGCATCTTCGCCTCTGCATCGTCCGCCAGTATAAGATCATCTGCATACAGCATGTCCCAAGGTACCTCTCTCCTTACATGTTCTGATATTGCATCCATCACAATAATAAACAGTAGAGGACTCAGGCACGATCCTTGATGTACACCCACTCGTATCTCGAATTCTCCTGTGTTGCCTATACTGCTCCTCACTGTTGTTCTTGCACCTTCATACATTGACTTTACCAAGCGCACAATTACCTCCGAGACTCCCTTCTTCCTCAAACTCCAGTAAACGACATCCCTTGGAACTCTATCAAAAGCTTTTTCCATATCCACGAAGGTCCAGTATCTTTTGTTGTTTCCTTCTAAAACCTTTTCCTGTACCTGTCTCAGTATGAACACTGCATCTGTTGTACCCCTCCCTGGCCTGAAGCCAAACTGGTTGTCATGTAGCTCAACCCGCTCTCTGATACGCCTCTCAATGATCTTTTCACACACCTTGAGTACGACCTCCAACAATTTGATTCCTCTGTAATTCCCGCATTCCAGCACATCTCCTTTCTGCTTGTATAACGCTAGTATTTCACTTTCTTTCAAATCTTGGGGTAGTTTTTCCTGCTTCATGAAGTTGTTTAAGATGACATATAACCATTCAACCCCATTTTGTTCCAGTGCCTTAAACATTTCGGCCGTCATTCCAGATGGCCCCGGTGCCTTGTTGTTCTTCATCATTGCAATTGCTGTCTCAATCTCTTTATAGGTGATTTCCATCTCTGGTCCTGCTACAGGGTTGGTCTCCTGTAGAGGCTCCCTTGGGTTTTCTTCATTTAGCAGTTCCTCGAAGTATGTTTTCCATCTGGATCTGATTGCCTCCTCATCGATGAGTATTTTACCATTCTTGTCCTTAATAACATTTACTGACTGTTTATCTTGTCGACTTCTTTGTCTTGCCCTTGCTATTTTATATATCTTGCCCTCCCCTTCTTTGGTGTCTAGCTCCTGGTACATATGTTGTAACGCCCTATTTTTGGCTATTGCCACAGACCTTTTAGCTTCCCGACAGGTTGCCTTGTATTCTGCTCTCCGTCCATCATCGTGTCGATTCATCTGCCAGTTCTTATAGGCGGTCTTCTTGCTTTGTATTGCCGTCTGCACCTCTGCCTCCCACCACCAAGTATCTCTCTCCTTCCTTTTTTGTCCCTTTGTTGTTCCACACACCTGCTTTGCCGCCCCCAGCACGCCGCTTTTCAGTTTGTCCCATGTCACCTCCTCTGCTCCAGCTAATCGTGCCTGCACCTCCAGTTTGTAAGCATCTTTTATATCTCCCTTCAGTTTCCAAGTTCTGATACGTTCCTTTTGCTTGATCTGTTTTCTTTTCTGATGTTGAGTTTGCACCATCATGTCCATGATCAGTACCCTGTGTTGGCTGACCACTGCCTCTCCTGGTATAACTTTGCAATCACGTATATGCTTTCTATCCTCCCTCCTCACCAGTAAGTAGTCAATCTGGCTTGCATTTCTTCCACTGCGGTATGTTATTCGGTGTTCATCTGATTTTCTAAAGTATGTGTTTACAATAGCCAGATCCAATCCCTGTGCAGCTTCTAATAATCTGTCTCCTTCTTCATTTCTTCTACCGAAACCGTGACCTCCGTGTACTTCCTCAAATCCGTCAGCCTCTATGCCTACATGTCCATTCATATCGGCGCCCACAACTAGGTGCTCCGTGTTCGGTATGTTTCTAATCAAGGTTTCCAGGTCTTCGTGGAACCTGTCCTTTTCCTCCTGTGTACATCCAGTCTGCGGGGCATATCCAGAAACCACATTGATGATCTGCCCCTGTATCACCAGTCTTAGAGCCATAAGTCTGTCACTAACTCTTAAGTCTGTCACTAACTCTTGCTTTTTTACTTTAAATTACTCTTATCATAACGGTTATGACACAGGCACAAGATAATATAATTAGAAATCTACTTGAACACACGTGGCCCTGAGAAACTGTGTGTGTACACAGGTATGTATGTATCACAATGCTTAAAAAAATGTATGTGTGTATACAAATTTTCTTTTAAGGTACTTTTAAGTATGTCACAAAGTGTGTGATTTTACAGTACATGTCCAGGTCCTTTGCCCTCAATCCAGGTCCTTTGCCTGCATAGGTCCCTCACTTTGGAACCGACTTCCTCCTTCTGTCCGCACCACCATTCTCTCTGGTAGCGTTGCTTCTTTTTTTTCACACCTTAAATCCTGCTTTTTCTTTCGGGGTCTCACACACTGGGAGCGCCTCTGAATGGTCTATGCCACGAGAGGCGCCTTATAAATGCCCATATACAATACAATACAATGTACAGGATGTCTTGGTTTTGCAGGAGGGCTTTGCTCCTCCCGAAGACAACGGCGTTGAAGGCGGAAGCCAGAACGAAGAGGAATACTAAACTCTGGCAGCGTCATTCTATCAGTACGTGGTTTAGTGTAAGAAAATGCCAACGGAACCGTGTGTGACAGCGCCAGCGTGAAACGCAATTGGCTCCAAAGTCTTTGATACAACATTGGTGCCCTGATGTTCTGGTCTCTTGTTTTAAAATGTTAATGTTGAAGTTCTACTGTTTTGATTAAACTAATTATTACATTAGATTCTATTTGGAGGCGGCCCGAATTTTTGCGACACGTTCTCGTCTGCACGGCGATTGTTCAACTGACTTGTTAAAGCGGCCGTCTTTGTTAAATGGGGAAATCCACTCACCCAGGCGTGTAACAAAGGTGACAGGAGGAGATTGGGAGTTGGTAGCTTAGTACTATTTAAAAATAACTACTTTCTAAGTTGTTTGTGTATCGCATTGCACTTGCCATCCGAATTAGTTGTATAGTAAAAACTGGCACTTTGTATACTTTATGCTTGATACTTTCGGTACTTAACATTCTTGTTACTGAGGTCTTTAAGTACTTTGCTTTGTAACACTACTTTCCTTCCTTAATGCTTTAACTACGCATTAGTTTTAGTGTTTCTTGCAGATTTAGGTTAGAAAATTTGTCTTTAGTATTTTATTGTCTGTTACTTTTAGTACTGAGAATACATGTCACTTTAAGCCTGGATACATGTACTTCTTTCTTGTAGTACTGAAAGTACTTAGCACTGTAATGAATAATTTTGGTGCATGCATATCTTAATACTGAAAATATCTATAATTTTAATGCTAAATACTTCTGTGTATTATTTTCATTACGGCTTTGTACTTATTGTATTTTTTTGGTTAATTTTGTGTTCTGGAACCAAGATAGGCATGCGTGAATGGTTAGCCTCATTGGATACACTAAAGGGGTGAAAACAGGATTGCCTTTCTGCTTCCAGGAAATTTTCCTGCAAAAGAAAACTTGCATAACATGCCACGTATCACATAGTACGAGATAAGTGGTGATGTGCTGCAGTGTAGGATTTTTTATCCGCGAAATAGACAGATAGAGTCTTTTAAGGTTATTTTGTTTTGGAGTAGCGAGCAGATTCTACTTCTGGTGCCAACTGATGTGTTTTCTATGTAGTTAATATAGAAGATACAGATTTTGATTTAATGTTATGCTGCCCTTTGCAGATATTTATTACTTGTTTTTGGCTAATGGGTGAATGTTGCTCTGCATCTGCTTCAGTTCTTTGTTATTTTCTGTTGTGCTTCCTAGATTAACACTGTTGCTAAATGTTCTGTCTTGCCTGCTAGTTTTCTGTATTCCCTCTTTTAAAACTGGTCATTTTATTTAAAGAATTGGTTTGGTGAAAATTTTTGGCGTATACAATCATTGCTGTGCTTGTAGCCTGGTAAGGTTAGTGTGCTTGCTTTTTCTGTTGGGTTTGAGCAGGCTTTTCAACGGCCCTTTGCAGGGAATGCTGGTTTCGTTTGTAAATGATACTATTCAGGATAAAGAAGGCAGATGTTAATTACAGTTTAATGTAATTGAGCATTTTATATGCCACTGCTCGAGCGATTCTTCCCAGTAAATATTTGTGTCTTTCTTTCTGACGGAATTGTGACATTGGCTAATTGTGAATAGTCTCTGATTTAACATCTTGAATTTGCCGATACTGACTTTGTTTGCACAAAGTGACGTGACACTTTGTCTTGCTGTTGTGTGGCATATGGTTTTGCCCACTGCAGTAATCGAACCGCTCGAAAAATTTGCCTTAAATTGTACGACACCGTTTTATATCATAAGCCAAAAGTTGTGAGTGGAGCCAAGGGTTGAAAGGCGTGGTGAAAATGTGAATTTTCTCGTTTCAGGTGGACGTACTTGTAAGATCTGCTTAATAAAATTGTCTTTGTTACTCTTTGTTACTCACTGCATTCTAATGCATAATACCTTCCCATCCGCTTTAACAAGTGTAAATGTAATCACAAAGTATAGGGCCACTTCAAGAGAAACTTGTCAGAGGCACTCCCGACCTGAGAACACAAATGATAGGAAGTTTACAATAAAGGGTGACCGCGAAAAACGACCTAGGCTGGACCTTCCATACCTCTTGTCGGCATTGGAATTACCCAGCCTCATCCTCCTTTGCCAGTGTCCGAACTTGAACCAAAAACTAACCTCTAGATTTGGATACCTGTTGATCTGTGGCGTCAGAGATAAAGGGCAGATGTAAATGTTGGATCCAATGCAACAGATTGTCCATGACTGGTAGGGTGGTTCACAGACCTTGTCACCTTGTGCTGTCAGCTCGTGGAGCTCTAGCGATCGTCCTGGTGAACACACTCCACCGTCTCCTATTCGATGACAAGTCTCTCAATTCCGCCAAATTCATGCCAGTTACATCTTGTATCTCATCCATCCATCTCCTCCTTGGGCGACCCAGTCTTCTCCTCCCCTCACCGCACGCCAGCATCATTTCCTTCTCCAGACCATCAGATCGCATAACATGTCCAAAGAACCTTAGCTTCATTCTTGTCGCAGTTTGTTTTAACGACTCTTCATTCTCAACTCCAATCTCCTCTCGTATTGATTCGTTCGTTCTTTTCTCAGTCCAAGATATTCTCAGCATCTTCCTCCATATCCACATTTCACAAGCGTTAACCTTATTTTCCATGTTCTTTGTCATTGTCCACGTCTCGCAACCGTACAGTACCGTAGGAAAGATTAGTGCTCTCACGAGCCTTTTTTTGGTTTCTATGCTCACATGTTTGTCTTTCCATATCTTTTCCAGTCCGGTCATTGCAGCTTTCCCTATAGCAATCCTTCGTTTTATTTCTGGATCACACTTTCCCTCCTTTCCAACCAGTGATCCTAGGAATGTGAAGCTTTCTACCACCTCTATTTCCTCTCCGTCTATCTCAAAACTATCCCAATCTGCTGTTGTCATGACCTTTGTCTTCTTTATGTTGAAGTATAAACCAGCTTTTTCACTTTCTCTCCTGACCCTTCTTATCAGTTCTGCCAGATCCTCTTTTCTTTTTGCCATTAATGTTGTGTCATCCGCGTATCTAAGGTTATTCAGTGTCTTTCCAGCAATTTTTACTCCCTCAATTGCCCCCTCCAGTTCTGCCTTTCTCATTATTCTTTCAGCATATAGATTAAACAGGAATGGAGACAAGATGCATCCCTGCCTCACTCCTTTCTTGATTCTAAAATTGTCAGTGTCTCCGTATTCTGTTCTTATCACCGCTATCTGGTCTTCATATAAACCCTTTAGTAACATTATCAGGTGTTTCGGAATTCCCATTTCAAGCAGGGTTTTCCACATTAAATCATGGTTAATGCAGTCGAATGCCTTGCTATAGTCAATGAAACAGATGTGAACCTCCTGTCCATACTCCCTTTGTCTCTCCATTATCCACCTCATGTTGGCTATATGGTCTCGAGTTCCACGAGATTTCCTAAACCCTGCCTGGTTCACCGGAAGTTCTCTTTCAATTGTGCCTTCCATTCTTTTGTGAATTATTTTCAGTAATATTTTACTAGTGTGTGATATCATTGCTATCGTCCTATAATTTTCACACTCCCTCGCATCTCCTTTCTTGAATATAGGTATAAAGATCGACTTCTTCCAGTCCTCCGGCCATTCTCCAGTTGCCCATATTTGATTGCACAATTTTGTTATTGTTTTTATCATCGCATCATCCCCTGCTTTTATCAGTTCTATAGGTATCCCATCTTGACCGGGTGCCTTATTGTCCTTGAGTTGTCTGATTGCCCATTCTACCTCCGCTTCCATGACCTCCGGTTCCTTTTCATACTCTGTTACGTCAATTTGTTCTTTTTTGACTCGTTTGTCTTCCCTATACAACTCCTCCGTGTATTCTCTCCATCTATGCTTTATCCCTTCTTCATCGCAGATTACATTTCCATCTCCTGCCTTCATTGAGCCCATTCTAGGTGCAAATTTTCCCGTGATTGTCTTTACTTTTGAGAACATTTCCTTGGTTCGTCCCTTCCTTCCCTCGTCTTCCATTTCTCTGCATAATTCGTTTAGATGTATTTCTTTATCTTTCCGTGCTTGTTTTTGGAAGGCACTGTTCAGTGCCCTTACCTTATCCTTTTCTCCTGCCTTCTTTGCAGCCTTCCTATCAACCGCCATGCATATGGCTTCTCTCGATAGCCATGTCGTTGTTGTGATTTTCTTCTTCTTTGGAATGTGCTTATCTGCGACTTCGACTATTGTTTTCTTCATCCTCTCCCATAGGTTGTTCGAATCCTCTTCCTCTTCTATCTCATCTCTCTCTAGTACTTCAAACCGATTCTTTATTTCCATCCTGTATTCCAGTGTGATACCCTTGCAGTCGTATCTGATCAATCGATCTCCTTTCTTTATCTTTTTCAATTTCGTTCTCAGTGTTGCTACCAATAGCTCATGGTCAGTTCCACAGTCCGCTCCTGGCCTTGTTCTCACATCTCTTATTGTGCTTTTCCATCTTTTGTTTATCAGTATGTAGTCAATCTGGTTTCTATGCTTCCCATTCGGTGACGTCCATGTGTACAGTCTTCTCTTAGGCTGTTCGAACCATGTGTTCATAATTCCTAAGCCATTCCCTTTGCAAAACTCAACAAGTCTTTCTCCTGCTTCATTCTGTTCACCCAGGCCATGACTACCTAATGTGTCTCCATCGCCTCCGGTGCATTGACCCACCTTCGCATTGAAGTCACCTATGATCACTAGTACGTCGCCCTTCGGAGTTCTGTCCACTGTACTTTGCAGGCTGGTGTAAAAACCCTCGTGTTCCTCTTCTAACGATATCGATGTTGGAGCATATACCTGTATAATGGTTATGTTGACCTTTCTTCCTCTGAATCTTACACTCAAAATTCTATCACTCACTGTATCATATCCCATTATCGCATTTGCGCTTGACTTGTCACACATGATTGCAACTCCATTTTTTCCTCTCTCTTTTTGTCCTGACATTATTATCCTGTATCCATTCCAACTGAAATGTCCTTGTCCCTTCCACCTTGTCTCACTTAATCCTAGGATTGCTATGTCTAATTTCTTCATCTCTCCCTGTATCACGTCCATCTTTCCGCTCTGCATACTTCGCACGTTCCATGTGCCCAACTTCATCTTCTGCTTACAGCTCAGGTTGAGTCTTTCCCCTCCGAATCGATCCACCTCTAGACGTCCTTTCGGCTTTAGTCCTGTTGCTTCATTAGATCGAGGGGCCCTTGACTCTCCGTCTTGCTAGAAGAGCAAGACGGTTCACAGACACATGGTAAAAAATAAAGTTCAAGCTAGAAACCAGGACACCCTCTCAGTTTTTTAGACCTATCAATAGTATTATTGAGACAAAATTTCAGCTTCTTATTCCAACTGGAAGACGATGCTCACGGACTATGTTACTTTGTCATATACCGATAAATAGATATTAATTGCAGAAATGAATGTGTCGAGCATACAAATGCATTTTATTTCAAGATAGATCAAATATTACTGTAATTTGACAAGATATTTGATACTAGAACAGCTAGCCAGATGGAACTGTAAAATTTCAGTAGGTTTATTGAATTGGAAATGTCAAAAAACATCGTCCAATCCATGATTATCGAATGTCGATCGTTCTTGTTTAATAATTTCAACACCCGTTACCGCCTTTGACTCTAGAAACTGCAAGGCTTTGCAAGCATTGCGTCAACAGGAGACTTCTTTTTTGTGTGAGTGAGAACAGCCTTCCTATTTGCCTCGACCACTTGGAGATGAAACTGCTTTTCTTCTTCATTATTGGTGATGAGTCGGTAGAATTCCTCGAACAACTGCATACCCTCTCAGCCGCGTCATTCACCACTCACAACTGCTGGATTATCTCTCTACCTTGCTTGTAATCCTCATTCTGGATCCATTTCTCTGGTGGAAGTGTAACAACGAAATCCTTCATCTTCAGGTATGACAGTAGTGTCAATGCTCACTGGGTTGTAAAATCACCCAAAACCCCTCCTCCAGTACCGTAGCATCACCTCTCACCTCCTTTCACCAGGCTTTGCAGTAATTCTGTCGACAATCTTCATTTTATCTGTTGCAGGAAGTTGGTCTTGCAGTCATTCTGTCGATAGTCTTCACTTTATCTGTTATAGGACGTTGGTCTGAGAACAGTGCCAGACCTACAGCCTCATCTGAAAGGTACCACAAGTGGTATTCTAAGACCTTCCTGGCAGCAATGCTGATCTCACAGTCAATAGACTCATATTGTCCTAGACCAATCCAAAGTGACAGATCTTGTTCTGGAGCGTCAGCAGCAAGGCGCCTTTGTATTACATGTCTTTGCGTAAACAGAGCACCAAACTTCAAAAATAAATGAAACTGAGTTTCTTCTTGAATACATCAGCTTGATCGCGAAAAGGTAGATTTTGATTGGATACAGTAACTTGACCATCCAGTGTGCATGGTGAATTGACCCAGGGGCTCTCCAGTGAATTATTGCTGACTTCCAAGGACAACCACAGTGACTGTCAGCTCATTGAGCTCTTGATAGTTGTCTCTGATCTCTGAATCTGACTTTCTTTCAGCAAACTCCTTCAGAAAACTGACGCTGTTTAATGGGGGTCTTCAGTGCCGGATATGATTTCCAGTCCTCGGAAGTTGACATTTGTCACACCTTCCCAGCAGCTTTAAATCTCTTGAAGATTGAGATTTATGGTGAACAGATGGACTGCAGCACAAGGTGAATACTTTGGCTAAAATCAGTTCCATTACATGATGACAGCAGGCCAACCACATGACCTCTCAGCCTATTTGTCTTCTAGCAGAACACACACTCCGTTGAAATGCCCAGTGTTGACAGACATTGTATCAAAGTTCAAGGCTTGAACCTTGTCAACTGTAAGTTTTCACAACTTCAGAAGAATATGAACGACCATGAATTCATTGTATCCTGTCCCAAAGGCTAATTTGGGCACAAAGAGGAGCTTATCCACACCACCACCTGAAATAAGCACTGGCAGGCGGTCGACATTTCCTGCTCCAAAGATCTTAGGCAGGGTTTACCCAACCCAGTGTAGTACCAGTGGCTAATCTGATACAAATTCAGATCTTACAGCTTCAGCATGCTGTATCCTGGCTTTCTTATGCACTCTGTGGATGGTTCAAAGTGGCAGGGCAGAAGGATCAGAGCCAAGCGCTGCAGCAATTGTAATGTAAAAATTCACTTCTGAAAACATGTCAGCCAAAAACACAGGACGTGGGGACCATGACTTTCAACAAGAACTGTACACTTGTTGTTCCAAGTACCAGTAAGTAAGTAAGTATGATAACACGACAGAAACTATTTCAAGCTCATATCCATGACAAATGTTGACCAAGTTACACGGCATCAGGATTTACAGCAAATACTACTATATGGTAATATTAGTATGTCATTGAGCACCATCTTCCAGTTGGAATATGAAGCTGAAATTTTATCTCAATAATACTATTGACAGGTCTAAAAAACTGAGAGGGTGTCCTGGTCTCTAGCTTGAACTTTATTTTTCTGGACCACCCTAATGACTGGTCTCGCTTAAGTTTGTGTTTAAGACGAAGGCTGTACAGTAGGCCTACTAAAATAACGGTATATGCCTAATGTAGATACGGACAACCGCACCGGCATAAGCCTCTCCCCTAGCTTGCCCTCATTTGGGTGGTCCGTTCTCCCCATCTTTACGGACGTCCTTTGTGGTTAACTTCGTGTTCGTTAGCTGTTTGTTAAGTTTGTACATGTGCTTATAGCAGTGCACTTGTACAGCGCCTTTTGAGTATTTAACTGCTATGGGCTGATCCAAGCTTTACGATTTTTGCCGTCTTTCTGTACGTCAGAATTTTATTCTTTGTCGCCTCTTCCGTAAGTGGAAAATATAAGCTTATGGTATCTATCGAAGCACTTGTTTAGCAACTTGATTCCATAATACACATCAGAGCTGTACCGATGCATCGGCAGCATTCGTAATCGGGCCGATTATTAGAGGTATCGGCATAATTTGCATCGGCAAAAAATAATCGGCGCCGATGCAAATTACTTTATAATTAACGTTTTTTGCACAATAATCGTTTCAAAAAGATAAATTAGCACAAATATCTATGTTTAGTTTCTTATTATTGCTTTATATTTAGCATTGCACTACTTACTAGGCACCGTAGAAACCAAGGACCTATTATACACAGGACTGGAAACTCCTTAATAACCCTTATACAACGTCGTGTGCCTAGATTTTGGGCGTTAACAAAATAATCGGACTCGTACGCGGTATCGGCTATTTCAATAATCGGCTATACGCGGTATCGGCATAATCGGCAAAAAGGGCTATCGGTACACCTCTATACATATACATTATCCAATAGTCCAAAAGCGTTGTCTCAGATAAACCGACAATGGTCCTGGATATATTTTGGGTGCAAGAGTTCGAATTTTCACAGAAAGATTGCTGCCTGAACCAGTGCCTAAAATAGGCCTACTCAGAAATGTTAACTGCACACCTTCCTCTAATTGTCACACTGTATACTTACTTGACCTATGAAATAAAATTTCAGGTATTAGAATGAAATCGTGTAGGCCTATAGGCTAGCTGACGAGCTAATCACAAAAATTCATACCATAGACTGCACGCTCGACATTGTCAACAGCACACTTCAAGGCCGTAGCTAAGTGGTGTTTTGGGTGTTTAAACACCGCCGGAATTAACTAAATACTGCAAAAATGAAATGATGCATATCATGCATTTACTATAAACACACGGTGCAAGAATTAAGAGGACTGATATGAACGTTAGAGGCTTGGAGCCTACGGAGCCTTGCTATGAGAGCTCACGATGCTCCTCCAAACCCATCAGTCGGTTGTCTCGGTTGATTGTCGTTGTCGGCTTGCTCCAGGACGAGTAAACACCCCCACCCCCCAACAAAATTCTGGCTACGGTCTTGGCACAGTTTGTGTCAGAAAACACTTGGGCCTTGGTCTGAACCATTTATTTATTTATTTATTTATTCCGGATATTTCTATAGCGCCTCTGGAAGTCAACTACTACTCAGAGGCGCTTCCGACTACATCATTTGATACTGTGTCGGAATTTTCACGCCGAAGCGCCACGAGCAATTGCGAGTGAAGGAGTTGCCCAAGGTCCGTACCATGGTCCGTACGCAGCGGCTAGAGAGGGATTCGAACCTGCAACCTTCCGGTCACAACTCACAAGGCGCCGAACTTACCACTGAGCCACCACGCCCCATGATTACCACCATGGTTCGTCTTTCCAGAAAAGAACTTAGCCATTCCAACGGTTAACCGATAATAATTCCACTGCAAAGTACTGAACAGTCAAGTCTCCACGATTTAATTGTGATTCACAAGGTCAAACGCGGCACTGACATCAAGAAGAGACGCCAGCTGCCTGACTTGTCCAGGGTATATATAATCATCATAAATGTCAGAGACAGGATGATCGAACGGAGTTTTATGGCGCTGAGAAATTTCGGAGGTTCAGCTTTATTACATTTTCAGATGTTTTGGATTAGCAGGAAGCCAGGAACATAACAATAACAGTCTCCGCTGAGTGGCCCTTTTTTTATAAAGCCGTAAGCCTACAGCTGCAGCTTCGACATTATGAGGTTCACTGTTCAAGGTCTGCTGAGCAGTGGCGGCGCCAGACATTTTTGTAACCAGGGCATAGCCAGGGCAGTCATAGGCCTACAAGTAATCAGTGCAGAGGGCGATTTATAGAGAGCGCGGTAGCGCGAGCTTAAATGGTGAGACCATAAGATCGCGCTATCGCGCTTGCCATAAATCGCCCCCAGCACTATTATATTTGTTAACGAGTGTATTTCCCCGTCATATTACGACGTCATATTATAGGCCTATATGTATCGTTGGTTATCGCCGTCGTCAAGACCGCCGTCGTCAAGACAAACGGTTTATGTTTCACAATAGAACAGAACCCGTTTGTGACGTAGCGTTTATCGTCGGACGGACACTATATGGATATTATATGTATAGATAGTCAGGAGGTCAGATGGGCGAAGCCCCACGGAAGCTGAACGCTTTTTGACATTTGTAAAGCAAATTTTAACATTTCAGTGAATTAAGTGAATTTATATCTCAGGATATAACAAATATGCCCGAACAAATTCTGGACCAGGCAAAAATTCTGGCAGGGCATCGACCAGGGCAAAGGCTTTTTTTACCAGGGCATTTGCCCTGGCGCGCCCTGGTGTAGGCCTAGCGCCGCCTCTGCTGCTGAGCCGCTGTTAGCTTGTAGAACCTTGCAGATGAACGCGAGTTTGAAGAAAGACGATGAATGTAGATGTCGTTATAGTCAGTGCCTGTAAAGTAATGTGTAAATCATCGAAATTTCTCAGCACCACACAAAAGCCGCGTCAGGAAAGCCAGCTTAATCACCGGCACTATATCAAATCAAGACCGCAATAGGCCTAGCCAGATTGTTTTGTGCGTTCCGGTGCCAGGTCAGAATCTGGGGAGGTCAAGCCGAGGCCTGGCTTCTTTAGAGATTGCTGCAAAATAGTTCGCTTTTGACCGGACTGCATATGTTGTCCTCGAGACCAAGGTCTTGGTCTCGAGTGCACTCGAGTTCCATTATAGAAGTCTTGAGACCAAAAGTCTTGGTCTTGGTCTTAAGGTTCACAGTCTTGGAAGTCTTGGTCTTGGTCTCGCAAGACCAAGACTCGGTTGTCAATATGAACAGTCATTTAATAAAACTGAAGAATAAAAAAATATTAAGCCTGTCTGCGTCATAGGCTACGACAAATACAGTAGGCTACCTATGGACGGATTAGTTGTATTGTTGGTCAAGAAAACCAATCGGCAGCAGCAACATTATGCTGTATCTGGAGCCCTGCTAAGACGGGAGGATTTCAAAAAGACTCACGATTTGTACATTTACATCCAGTGATTGAAAATCGACTTCAGCACCTATAGAACGTATATTTTTTTATCACATGGCGTCATTTTTATGAGGCCTCAGAAAATTCTGAGCGAATTGGTTTTTATAAAATGCAAAAGACCTTTGGAATAACATTTTGCAAGAAGGACTTTGTTTAATACGAATTCGGAATTCTCTGCAGTCTCCATTTAAAGTTAATTTGCTTGAATAAAATATGAGACACGTTTTCATTAAAATAGCGAGTAGTCCGACTTGACACAATTTTTGTAAGGAATTTCTGGCCTTGGTCTTGGTCTTGAGGTTTAAGGTTTTGACAACAAGACTGCTTTTGACCCAGATCAGCGTTGTGCACAAGACCAAAAATCTAAGACCGAGACCAAGACTGCAAGGTCCAAGACCGCATGGCCCAAGACCAAGACCGAGACCACGACCTTGTGATACAAGACCAAGACCTAAGCCTCAAGACCAATACCGTGTAAACGCCATTCTCAATTGAGGCGTTGAGCGCCAGAGTGGCCTAACCCTCAAATTTTCCAATATGGTGTTTATGACGCCAATCGATTCATTTACTGTGTATCTACTAGTGCCAGAGTGGCCTAACCCACATTCCTCTTTGTATTCGCTAGTCTATGGAAAGTCTGTTCTGGCACTGGCCAGCCTGCTAATGCCAGAGTGGCCTAACCCTCTAATATCTATCGTTGTTCGCGTTACGTGCCTTAATATCGCTCACCGGAAACTTTCGCCAAAAACCCGTAAAAGTGTTGGTTTAAGGCTGATTTGATAAACTCGTTGTTGGATAACAATAATTTTAGTATTGGAGAAGGTGAATGAGACAGTAATAGTACCAACAGTACGATTTTATACTACTGTATATACCGACCATGTTCCGATGTCATGGACGGAGAATGATGCTGTAATTTCGGACTTGAAGTCTCAAACTGATCCATTACATATGGGAAAAATTGTACTGAATGCTATTTCAGTTAGCACTAATTAATTTTACGTTTGTTCGTTAATCACTATAAAACATAAAGTGGTTTATCAATATTAAAACATATGGAATTCGTTGCTTTTCATAAGTGCCAGAGTGGCCTAACCCACACTTGACCTTGACAAATAACCTCATAAAGTGAACATAGTACTCAACTTTTAGTCTACAACCAGCCTGGAAATACCACTTGGATCAGAGTAATTGGTTAATAGTTAAAAACTGGATAAAACATAATTACCTGATTTATGCTTTGCATTCAAATCTTATTTCTTCATTTTCTCAAAACTACGTCCCATGGGGTTAAGCCACTCTGGCGCTCAACGCCTCAATTTAAGTGTATCATAATCCCATCATTCACATAAGATGTTTATAACATTTTATAAGAACTAAATCACACGAGGTTTTGTCCCCAAGTCTTGCCCTGCGAGGTCTCATGAAGAGTCTTCTACAGTCAGGCCTAAAAACCCTCTCAAGGGGTGCAGGTGTTCTTGGGATGCAATAAAACTAATGATCGCAAGGACCAGCAAATATCGACAACAACATTTAACAAATACACCACACTCCACTCTCGATCCCACCCAAGGCCGAGACCGTAGGCAAATGAGCGAGACCAGACGCCCAAGACCAGGCCCGCATTAAGGGGGAGGGGTGCTAAGGGTACTGCAGCACCCGGGCTCGCAGTTTTGAGGGACACGCATTTTCGGAGGTACATTAAAAACTTTATTGGACTTGTAACTGGGCCCCGCACTGATGGCTATATATAGGTATCACAGCGCCCGGGCCCGCACTAGCCTTAATGCGGCCCTGCCCAAGACCGCATCCGCATCTTGAAGACCAAGACCAAGACCAAGACCGCACGTTTTCGGTCTCGAGACCAAGACCGCGGTCTCGAGACCCCATCACTGACCCAGTTATATAGGCCTATATCCACAAAGGACGTCATTTCACTTTTTTTCAGGAAGGGGGAGGGAGGGACGTCATTTGAATATTTTTCCGGGGACACTGGCGGCGATCTTGTTTGACAGGTGAGGTGGATTTGATTTGGGGAGTGGACGCACGTGCGTCCAGTGCGTCACGCTGCGGGCGCCCCTGGAGACGACCAATAAGCTGGGCCCTGCATTTAGGTTTTAAGTAGGCCTAGTGCATAGGATCACTATAGAGTTCAGGATTAAAGGTGTTTACGGCCAAACAACGTGTGTCTTAACGCCCAAATAATTTACTTTGGACACCGCAGTGATCGCTGAAGAAAACTGCAACTGCGATCAAGCCAAGCAATCATAATGGCCTATTGCCATTGTATCTGTTCGACGTTTAAGCCTTAAATGTTTATCATGCAAATCTATGATATCATTGACTCTCGACAGCAGATGTTTCTTTCCTACGCGACATTTACTGCCTTAGGTGCGATTCTCCGCTGGCCATAGAAAATGACTAACGTTCGACTTGTTGACTCAAGTATAGCGCTATAAAATGGCTGATTCGCTAGGTGTGCGCCGTCGGCAACGTTTGTCGAACGTGACTTGGGCGCAACGCCGTGTGTGCCTTGGCACGAAGGCCTGAAATATTAATCGGCTTCTGCAAGAGAAGAGCATTTGAGTCGATGGCCGAAGAGAAAGTCGAAAATCTCTGGAACCGTTTGAAGTGCGGAAGACGACGAAACATTTATAGCAATGGGTCTTTGTGGATGACTGACAGCAAACGCAGCCACGTAACAACACGTGTGCATCTCGACAGACAGAGAGACAGAGACAGAATTCTGATGACAGACAGACAGACAGACAGACAGACAGACAGACAGACAGACAGACAGACAGACAGACAGACAGACAGACAGACAGACAGACAAACAGACAGACAGACAGACAGACAGACAGACAGACAGTCACTGACAGTAGACAGACAGGCAGGCAGGCAGGCAGGCAGGCAGGCAGGCAGGCAGGCAGGCAGGCAGGCAGGCAGGCAGGCAGGCAGGCAGGCAGGCAGGCAGGCAGATGTTGAAGTCATTAAGGAACAGGTAATCTGAATTCCTGAAAAGACAGTTCACTTAAATGACTTAATGACATTTCTGTGGCCAGAACATTGAACATTTAGGCAATCATGTAGGCCTAGGCTACGTATGCCTAAGTCTACATTTAGATAACTTAAATCTGTATAAATTACGTGAAGTATGGGGCCATCCATATATTACGTACGCAAAAATCCGGGAAAATTGGACCCCCTCCCCCCTGTTCGCAAGCGTACTTTCTTCCACACCCCCCCTGCGTACGTACACTTGACGCTCACCCCCCCCCCGCCCCCGAAGACCAGCTGCAGAAAGTGTCTCGAAAGCCCGACTGTCTGCACTTTAGGCCAGATTGAAGGATGAGTAAGGGCCAATATAGACAAATTATAGGTGTCTCGTTCACAGCACAGAATAACTGCACATGGCTTTTATATAATGTAATAAAATTCCATCGGACGACTATAGGACAATACAGAGTTATAAATAGGCTAATGTGGACGTCATAATTAGAAATTTATTTTGCGTACGTACACTTTTGTCCCCCCCTCCCCCCCCGTTCGCACCCGTACGCAAAATCGCCAAAATCCGGTCCCCCTCCCCCCCTCAGTGCGTACGTAATATGTGGACGGCCCCTATATGCGAACAATGCAAAACCACAGTGAACGCATTATTTTTGTCACTTCCAAGGAGTTTCCTATTACTTAAAACCGAGGTTTGCTTAAGCGCAATTATGCGATTAGGTAGGTCTCTATGACGCAGCGCTGAGGTCTGGCACTTTGGATTCTTGACCTGGAACCGATAGTGACCTTACCTGATTATCGATTTTAGTTTGACTGGGCTGCTGTGGCTGTGGGTTCCCGCAACTTGGGAGGGGGTGGGGGTCCAGAGAGTAGTGGCAACATCACTGGCGTGAAGAGCAGTAGGTAGCGGGATCGCTTCCCGCAACCCTCCCAAAGGTCCACTCAGCCTATCATTCGCGAGATGGCGCGTTGTTAAAATGAGATGTAGGACGTGACGGGCGCCTTGCATGGCTGCCATATACAGTTAAATTCGACTCCTGTAATAACTTGTGATCATCCGTTCATACTGATTTGTAATCATACTGCGTAATTGTCAGTTTGAAAATATTAAACGATTATAAAAAAGACTTACTTAGTGTTTGGGGCGCGGTAGAGATTATAACATTAGGCCTAACTGTGAACATTTAATCCCGAATAGCCTATCTCAGCTGTGTCTTAACTTATTTACAACGTCCCGAGGATATCTGAAACTGACGAATGAAAAAGCTACAAGTTGTATCGGAATACGGGACACATTCGCTTCTTTTATTGTTGGTCAAATATCTTAATATTTAGGCCAAGTATTTAGACGTATTGTGGACAAAATCTTGGAATTTATTTCGAAAGTCTTACGGTTAAGCCCCAGTTAACGTGTTGGAATTTTAGCTCAGTGGGTTATAAAGCAAACTATTTCAATGTTTATATTGCACTATACCCTTACAATGAAGTCAGCAACAGTCGATGGGAATATTAGACGTTGAATGTAAGTCGTACAGCCTACATTAAGCCGACATAGGCCTTTAGTACAGGACAAAGAGACAAAGGCGTAGACTATGGGGGGAGGCAGCCGGAGACCGTGCCCCCAATAATTGAGATAGACTGTACACCCAATGCAACAAGTGTAGAATGAATAACCAAATGCCTCCCAATATTTTGGACAAGTTTACGCCAGTGCAAAGAACTAATATTTTACCAAAACAGACTATATCCCCAAATTCTGAATGACAACTGTTACTAATAGAGCAAACTCTTTCTATATCATGTACCAAGTTGCGGCATGTGAGCTTGTTTTTCCTCAATAAACGAATACTGCATTGTATTGTATTGTACCAAGTGCTTTTTCAGCCGGAACGGCGTTCCGGTGTCCCGTGACAGAGTCTCCCCCCTAAAAGTCTCCCCCCGGAGACTTTATTTCGAAACAGATTCTCCCCCGGCGGATCTGTTTCAGAATAAATTCGCCCCCCGGAGACTTTATTCTGAAACAAAGTCTCCGGGGGGAGAGAATATTTCATCCCCCGTTGAAATAAAGTCTCCCCCGGGGAGACTTTATTTCATCGCGTGATACACATGAACCATATCATAATACATAAGGTAAATGATGAATTAGAAAGTCTATCGGAATGGTTTAACCCATTAGTGCCTAAGGTCCCCGAAAATGGGACACTACATCAAAAATTCACATTAAATTAATTATACGTTAGAAGTACATTTAAATGTAATAATTATCACGTCAAGATTTTGCTCAATCTGTTTGGACAGGAAATGCGCATAAAGAAATACCACTATATTTTAACCATCGACCGCTAACGTAAACATTGCGGACTTTTCTTATCTAATATTAAATTATTTAATTTGCGTTTATTACAACGTTGCGTTTATTTGTGGTTTCACAAAAGGGTGGTAGGCCCTATATAATTATGGGTAAAGGTTTACGGTGGTCGCCTATTAACACAGGTTAAATTTGGATGGCGATCGATGGTTAAAATATAACACTATCCTGTACAGGACAAGTGAAAAACAAGTAAACTGAAACATTGTTTAGCATATGACATGTCAAGACAGTCAAGTGTTAACCAGCCTAGTGTTTTAAAGAATGGTAAGCATAAAATTCTGTTTCAAAATTTGAGCATCAACCCAAACTTTATGAAGGTTCCAAATCATCAACAACAGTTTGGGGTAAATAGTCAAGTTGACTATTTAAATAGAATAGTAAATAGTAGGCCTACCCATAGAAAACTATTGAAATAGTATTTAAAATAATAAATACCTGTGGACTATTGCAAATACCACATGACTAAAAACTAGTTAGTGCCATGCAGTTACACATAATCATTGAGAAAGCTTTAAATTTTCTAATGTAGTAACGTTCTGTTAGTATAGTTCTTGTTAACTTTGAGTAAGTCCAACTGTTCAATAGTTTCATTGGATAAGCAATTCCTGTCTTGGTGAGAATTAGTGCTGCATTACTAACCAGTATAGATCTCTACTGAAGCACTGGATGGAACGTTTGTTTTGAAGCGCAGAAACACTGACTTGATTCATGGATGATTGTCCACCATTAAATTTTCTAGTTCACATGACGTTTAGTCAGTGTAAGTGGCACTGCATTTAACCAGAACAAATCCAAGACATGACTCCTTGTCACCATCAACTCTTTCTATTCACTGGGTCTTTCGCACTGGGAGCGCCTCTGATTAGCGAATACTGTGAGAGGCGCTTTATAAATGTTTAGATACAATACAATACAATACAATACCATCAAGGACATCTAATGTAGCTGCAACTAGTCCCATAAATGCCACATATTCTTACAGATATATGTGGCACTTATGCTGCAGAAAAGCTGGTAGTGATAGTGCAGTGCACACTAAATTGAGCTTAGATTTAGCACTGAGTAAATTTCTCACAGAGTCATAATACGAATTCCAAAGGGTTGAACAAGACACGCTACATCTATGTCCAACAATATCAAATACAGCATCAGCTGATTTGGTGCTGCGACTAGTCGTGTTCCATAAACCCGAAGCTTTAACCAGCGAGTTAAAGTTAATAACAGTAGTTAAGAAATTACAGAAGTTAATTTTTAAATTTATTTCTTGAGACTGGTGATCGACTAATTACTTTTTAATAAATAGTTAATAGGCACATAGTATTTCAATACTATTTGAATAGGACCTTTTACTTGACTATTTTAAATAGTGGAGTCAATAGTCATAAACTATTGAAATACTATTGAAATTGTATTTACTATTTATATAGTACCCAACACTGATCAACAACCACATGATGACTAAAAGAACATGGGTCACACAATGTTGATGTGACTATACATGAAAATAATAAAAAGAACATATGTAAGACCATCAGACCATCGATTGAGTATTGGGATTTATCTTGGGATTTAACCCAGTGTCAAATTCGTGTATGTAAATGCTCAAAGTTTGGAATGGGATTTACTGTGCAGGAGAGACTGCTAGCACTTGGCTTGTATTACAAATGTCCACCAGCCTATCTTTTTATGAGCACCAGTTTTCACTTACTATCAGAACGCACTCTGCTGTCGTACATTTGATGGCATGGCACTAAAAAGCAGTCTTGTTGCCAAGACTTTAAACATCAAGACCAAGACCAAGACTTTGAACCTCAAGACCAAGACCAAGACTTTGAACCTCAAGACCAAGACCAAGACTTTGAACTTCAAGACCAAGACCAAAACTTTGAACTTCAAGACCAAGACCAAAACTTTGAACTTCAAGACCAAGCCCAAGACATTTGGTTTCAAGACCAAGACCAAGATTTTTAAAAACAAACTCGAGTGCACTCGAGACCAAAGCCTTGGTCTCAAGGACAACAAGACTGCTAAAAAACAAATTATAGTATTTTGAGTCCAGTGATATAGTGTCAGGGAGAAAAGAGAGGTGGTGCAATTCATGGTGCGTGGAACTTCAAGCAGATGGAAACAGTCAGTGGGACATTTTTTAAGACATACTATATAGGTAGCAACGCTGACGGAAATGATCTTTAAGACTGTATTACTACTGGAGGACATTGGCCTGCGAACAATGGCTTTGGTATGTGACCAAGAACCATCATAATTATCAAGTCCTGTACAAGCTGCTTGGTGTTTCTGTGAGTCAACCTTATGCACTGTATGATGTCCCTCATCTAATAAAGAACCTCAGAAATAATCTTGTGACCTATGACATTGCGACCGAGTCAGGTTACATTATTGCATTGTTTGGTGTGATTCGTCAGATGTATGAACTGGAGAAGAGCAGTTGCCAACGTTTGAGTCCGAAATTGACAGATGGTCATCTTAATTTAAGCCATTCAAGAAGACTGAAGTCAGCCTGGTGACACAGGTACTAAGTCACAGCATTGCTACAGGTATACAAACATGTCAGCTTCAAGAAATTTAACGATTCTGCACTGTCAACAGCTAGTTTTGTTGGACGGTAAAATCATCTCCAGGTTTGACAACAGAAGAATCATTGACAGATAGGCCTGGAATATTTTCTGATGCGAGTGTAATGCCATCTGCTGGAGAAGAACGTCAGCCATCTTCATCCAATGCAACAAATTCTCCAGTCTTAAAGCTAAGGAAGTAATGAACCACTGACTCCGTGTGATTTTCTGGAGTATTTTTGTAGTTGATGACCATATTCTGGGATTAGGCATAGGGGTATGCTGTCTCCATCCTCTTTAATATATAGTTTCCAGTTTAGTTTTGGTAACTGAAACTCAAAACTTAACTGAAACTACTACTACTACTGCTACTGCTACTGCTACTGCTACGGCTACCGCTACTACTAATAACAATAATAATAATAATAATAATAATAATTATATTAATAACTATGATAGTAATTTCTCTCGCAATCTCTCTTCCGAATGCTGCTATCTCCAATCCTACCTCTGGTCACTTTCTCCACTCTCCAGTCTGGCATTCTATAGGCTACGGGTGCTAGCTCATTCTGCCAGATACCCACACAGCACTGGAAATTGGCCCCAGTCGCTGCCCAAATGGGCATTTTGGGTATGATCTGGGCTTCGGCAGATTTTCTTCTGCCCTAACAATACCTTATGCTTGTGCAATAATTGTGTCGTAGCGATACATACGTGTATGCCCATATATAAGCCTAATTTTGTTCAAGGATATCGAACGATCCGATTTCTTCTGATATTAGCTGCTTTGACTTTATCAAGACTTAATTGGCATCTGACTTTTCTATTCTGACTTGACTTCTGGCTTAATTCTTGCTTAATTATGAGTGATGACTTCATTATTCTGACCTTTCTATTCTGACTTGACCTCCAACTTGACTTATTTGTGACTTAATTCTGACTTCATTAATTCTTATTTCTGACTTAATTCTGACTTCATTAAGTTTTATTTCTGACTTAATTCTGACTTGAAACATTCTTATTTCTGATTTAATTCTGACTTCATTAATTCTTATTTCTGACTTAATTCTGACTTCATTCATTCTTATTTCTGACTTAATTCTGACTTAATTAATTCTTATCTCTGACTTAATTCTGACTTCATTAATTTTTATTTCTGACTTAATTCTGACTTCATTAATTCTTATCTCTGACTTAATTAATTCTTATTTCTGACTTAATTCTGACTTCATTAATTTTTATTTTTTACTTAATTAATTATTATTTCTGACTTAATTCTGACTTAATTAATTCTTATTTCTGACTAAATTCTGACTTTAATAATTCTTATCTCTGACTTAATTCTGACTTCATTCATTCTTATTTCTGACTTAATTCTGACTTAATTTATTCTAGCTTAAATGACTAATACTTGACTTCTGACTTGATTGCTGAATTGACTGAATTCTTACTTAATTCTGAATGACTTATTTGGGACTCCAAATTTTGGGCCCGTTTGGGCAGGAGTATTAGTGCCCAATGGGGCCCCAAATTTGGATCCCTAAAGGGCCCTAAAAATTGGAATGGTTCGAGCCAACAGAATTGAAGACTGTCCACTTCCTGCAGTTGACTAGTTCACACAGGAGAAACGAGGGTCAGTTGACTATAGGTTGGATACAGAATCATCTGTTATTGTTGTGAGATGGACTGACAACAGTGTTGATACACTGGTATCAAACTGTCATGGCGTTCAGCCACTTGCATCTGCAAAACGATGGTCATGCGCCGAGGGCAAACGAGTAAGCATAGAGCATCCATACTTGATCAGTATGTACAACACGTACATGGGAGGAGTTGACCATGTTGTCATGTTACAGGATCACAATTCGGTCAAGAAAGTGGTGGTGGCCAGTCTTTGCCTATTTTCTTGATGTTGCTATGCAGAATTCTTGGCTCTTGTACCGCCTAACACAAGTCGATAAGCATAACCTGCTTGATCAACTGGATTTTCGACGTGAAGTATGCAATAGTTATTTTCAGTGGTAGAAAGACTAGGTATTGGATGAAGCCTTGGATGACCAAAACAACATGCCATACGAGTACCTTATGAGATCTGAACTGATGATCTGAACCACTACAGCCTGGCAATTTGGACTCAAAGATGGTGTGCACTCTGTGAAATGAAAGTAGGCAGAGTGCAAGAAATGCAATGTCGGTTTACATGTGGAGTGCTTCACTCCATTTCACGAAACTGTTCAGCAATAATTGAAGCAGCTTCGTTCTACTGTTTTAGATTACTGCACCAGTAATATTAAGTATAAATGAATAATTACCACTGTATATCTGTTACATGATATATGACATTACTTTTGCTGAATTGTAAACACTGGTTTCTTTAGATCAATAAACGAGTGATTGATAAAAAAGGTCTTAGCTAATATTTTTGTTGATAGTTGATGTTAGTGATATGAGACACGAGCTGTACTATAACCTAGCATTGTCTCTATGCAATAGATTTAAAAATTTGAACTTTTTGTGTATAAATGAATTCAGGCATGCCACTTTTACAGATGTGCTATTAAATTAGATCTAAATTGATTCTGAGTATATATATTGTGTTTTTTTTAAAATTAGCTGTATTTAACAGGCATAAGTGAAATAACATGTACATATTAACATGTCATAGTTGACACGCCCACATGTGCCTAGCATCCCCCAAAATGGGACACTTAAAAAACTTGCTCCTAAAACATTAAAAGCTAAACTTCTGTAGAAATTGTGCATGGTATTGTCCAAACTTATCATTTACAATGTTTTTACACTTTCAGAAGATTTAAAAAAATCAGGAACTAATGGGTTAAAGCTAATAAGTTCTCTGTAAATTTATCCAAGACTAATTACATAATATAGCCTATCGCTCGTGTAAGAAAACTCTTCAAATTCTTGACTTTGACATAAAAATTGATAACAAAGAAATTATTCAGGTCACTTCTACAAAATTTTAGGTGTATATGTTGACGAGCACTTAGCCTTTAACGAACATGTATCTATAATATCTAACAAAGTTGCCAGAAACAGGCATTAGCTTCCTTGGTTAAATAAATGCTTGAGTAATCTTTATCTCTAGACTGCACTAACTTCATCAAAGAATCACAGAAAATCAAGCGCAACTCATATCAGCTCACACCAGTTGAAGGGTAGGTCTAATCCGCATCAAGAATCGCATAGAAGCCAGTGCTAGCTGGTATCAGGAAGCCAGTACAGTTTTAGTTATTGCCATGTAGGCCTATTGTGTCTACCTCCTTGTGTAGCTAATTATCTGGCCCGATACATCTGACGCTGATAATATTCAACGACCGATATCCAACACAACACCAGTGGCAGGTCTAACCCTCAAAGAATCAGCGTGAAGCTAGTTAGCGCTAGCTGGTAAAAAGAATAAAACAGCAGTAGATGGAAAGGGCTTACTGATCACAGAATCGTTTAACAAACAAGCGCAAACTAGCACCAGTAAAATGTCCACTTCTAGTCAGAGCCATGTTCTTAATTAGCCTATAGGTAAGCTATAACAATGTGTGTTATCGCTCCACTGCGTTCTAGTATTGCATAAGCCGCCCGTCATCCTAAAAGTGTTATTACATTATTTCATATTTTTTTCATTTTATATTTATTTCATGTCCAATTCAACTAACAAACATTAAAGTCACTTATTTAAGGAAATACACATATTAAATCCTATTTAAAATTATATAGAAAAGCAACCGAAATAGAGAGGGCGATTTTAGAATGGGGGTAGACTTTGTATCGTAGAAGGGGAGATTCTATTTCAATGGGGGAGACTTTGTTCCGATACAGAGTCTCCGGGGGGAGACATTATTTCAGCCCGAGGGAGACTCTGTTTCGGGGGGAGACTTTATTTCGTGACACCGGCACCAGTTATTTTAATTTCATTTCAGTGTTTTGAACTGTTTTAAGTGTTTATTGAGATCCCTCCCAACCCTCAATGCCGCTTTTCTCGGGATATTAGCCCTTCCATAATTGTTCAGTTCCTGAACCTATTGTTCAGTTCCTTTACCTTTTTTCTAGAAAAAGCACTGATTGTACCACAAGTGATTGGCCTACCAACACAATTCTTTCGTTAGCTCATTCGATCACTCACTATATCTCTGGCTCACTTCCTTACTTACTTTCAAATATCCATGGTCTCGTTTAGGTAGGATCAACATAGACTATACTCCGCACTTCCTGTACATAGCCTTCTTTGCAACTGCTCCCAGCCAATTATATGAAGCGTGAGATCAAAGAGCCGCCTGTACTCGTTGAACCGAACATTTCGCATCTGGAGGGCTTCGGGGGATTGTGTGGAGCAAATGCAGTCAGCCGGAAAGATGCGCCGACAAACCGCATTGTCCCCGTCTCATCAGCAACCAATGCCGACTGCTTTTGTGGATTCCAAAAGCTCCGTCTGGTGCGAGGCGAGTAATTAATTATCGAGAGTTTATGCGGTACGAAACAGCAAAGCTTGAAAACGATACGATATACACATAATAGGTTACGAGCACATATAAAATACAAGAACGAATACACATACGCTAAGCAAAACATTTACACTGCGACTTATATAAGTCTCCACTGAATCCATTCAACGTAATTATACCGCAAACTACGTTACGATTTAAACACAGCACTTAGAAGATGCCTGGATGTCGTCTGAAATCCACCGCGTCCAATGAGCGATAATGGAAGATTCTGATGAAATAAATCGGAATAATGATCGTAGCCATCGCACGCGCATGCGTGCAGATGCTCATGTAAGCAGACGCACACGAAGTTCATAAAATATTCATGCTAATCGATGCGATTGACATGAAATAAAAGTTACCGACGAATGAAAGCAAATGCAAACTATATTCGATGGTCCGTCGTAAGTGAAGGCAACAGTAGTAAAATATGGACGACCAACAGCTGCACGGAGACACCGTTACAACGCCAAATCGTGATTGCAACGTCATTCATATGCGGCAAAATGTTACGAATAACCACCTTGATGCGGTAAGAATACTAATAAAGATGTTGCTGTGTAAGGAGCGTTGTAGAAGAAATTCAAAATCGGTCCACTGGTGTGAAGAAGATCGTAAATTTATATTTGAACTCGACACATTTTGTGACTGCCTTCGTGAAAAACAGTTCAGACTGGGAAGAAGTCGACAATTGGTTTAATATTGCATTAGATTAGGTTGAAGTGCCGAATAATTTGTTGAAACTGCATCCTTTTCTACCATAAAAAGTATCAAAGGTATAATAGACCTATTAATAAGTAATTTTCTGCGCGAATTGTATATGATGCTGACTTACTGCTAGATTCAGGAGATTACAGGGTGGTCCAAAATAAACCGCACAGTGACAGTTTTCTTGATATAATGTATAACAATTCAATGTTTAATGCCATTTTTCTTACTTATTTATACAGTCGACTACGCTGTTTGGGGCGCCCTTCAACAGATGGTATACCGTCGTAGAAGTTTCACTACAGTGGATCAGCTGAAAGAAACAATCGTCACAGAGTGGACCAAGCTGTCACAGCGTTTCATTGACCGCACAATTGATCAATGGCGTCGTCGGCTTCAATGCGTTGTCCAGCAGCAAGGAGGACACATTGAACATTTTATGTAACGAAATCCATCCATGTAATGTTACAGTAAAAATAATTGCTCTGTTTTTGTGAATTTTCACGGTTAGATTTGAATTGGTCTGACTAAAGTACTATCAATTTATCATTGTGCGGTTTATTTTGGACCACCCTGTAGTTTTATGGAATCATGCGATCATGTAAGCCAGCTGTTATGTCTCTTTTTTATGAATCGTCTACTACAAAAGACCCGATTACCAATTCGCTTTCTGCATGTAAATCACTTGTCAGTGACACATTAATTTACTCTGGCCCTTGCTTGCTCCGTCTTAGCCTCCTGTCGAACATTCATCCATGTCTCAGATTGAGATAAACCAACTTAGCACGCATAGTAGGCCCTAAGTGAACGAATTTAACGGACAATCTAGACAACCCAGTAAAGGTCAGTGCAGTTAAACAATTCCTTGCGACATTTCTGGATTCATTTCAAGGATCATATTAATAAGTAAGTAAGTAATTAAGAAGGTGTATTCTTTATTTTAACCAGTTTACAAAACGCACCTTGGTGTAAATAACATGTAAATAAGCAGTTTGCAAGTTGCAGCTTCCGGTTTAATTCAAATACAACATCCTAACCAAGAAAGTCTTTCTAATTAAGCTATCAGCTCTGGGTAAAATCTGGTCTTAGCCGAAGGGTAGGCCCCCTATAGTATAATAGTTTTCTTTCTTAGAAGTAAGAAGTTAGAACCCATGCAAAACATGCCGTGAGCAGCCAAAGACATCGGAAAACAGCCGGATGTCAGCTTGTTTACATAGCTATGGCACCTTTTTCAGAATAGGGCCTACTAATACTCCGAGTCGCGGTAGCCAAAATTAATGGATAAGGCGCTCGGCGAGTAATGCGGAGAGTACGGGTTTGAACCGCCACTCAGGTGCTCAATATGTAAGGACATTGAGCAATTTCTCAGCGTCATCGATGTCTGTCGTGTGTGTACTTCTGAACTTTGGAAGGAGGGCCGTCAATGAAATTTCAGTTGTATTGTACTGTATTATTTCTTTATGCCGTTTGTTTTCTTGTAACAGACCATTCTGGCGTCTCTTCACTTTTTCCACAAATTAATAATAAATCTACCGCTTAGGATTTTCTATGAGAAATAATTGTAACAACCATTTTCATTCAACGAGGATGACCATGACTTTGACTTTGTTTATTCCTCTAGTGTCTTGGGATGTTTTCGAACCACTTGGGAAGTGCGTCCGGTGAACTTTGGTGTCATTCCGAACCTGAGAATTCCTTCTATCTCAGCAGCATCAACAACAACAACGAGATGCTGTTTAACAGCCATCCAGCCAAGATTCAACATCCCTTCGCCACCTTTACCACCACAATGGAGTACCATCGCCAGCAAACGGTAGAAATCCCGGATGTAGACGAAATGGAACTGAGCTTTCTAGCAACCGAACCATCGCGTTTCTCGATCGAAAACACCGCAGAAGTTCGTAAAGATTGCACCTGGGATTCAATGCCAGCGTGCGCATCTGAGAGCATGGACTTCGCGAGTTTAGAGGTCGACGCACGATTCCAAAACAGAGCCATACGTGTCGATGATGTACCGACGTCGCTGCCTGATTTTGTGTCGACGTTTTCGGAGTGTCTAAGGAGTGGCAACATGTTCTGCCATTCGGGCTCGTCTCCTTCTGACCTCATCAACAGGTATTACCTAACTGTGCCATCTCCGCGTGACGAGGACAACGCTTTCTTGACGGAACTGGACCGGTTTCCATCCGAAAAATTCATTGACGAACCAGTTCCCATTTACCATGGTCACGTGGAAGCACCTGTTGGAATGTTCTGTCAGAGCCCTCAACAAGAAACACGTCTGCACAGCTTAAGAGGTTCTCACCCACAACACCCCGGACGGACATTCCAACCTTGCCTCAATCAATCCCGGTTGCAGCAGTCCACAGGCATCCCAGCACACCAGACGATGACATCACAATACGATACGACATCATCAGGTGTGACGTCATGCTATGAGCAATCCATCCAGATGACGCCGCCTTCTTCGCCACGCATTTCGTCACTTCCGCCTTACGTCACGCCCTCTGTCGTTGAGTTTCAGTCGGCCAATTCCGGAAGTCAGGGTTTCTGCGGAAAGAAAGATTGGTGGAAGACAGGCCAGGAAAAAATCGCCGCGAGTCATAAGTGAGTACCACTGGTCCGCAATTCTGACACCGTATCGACAAACAAATATAAACCAATGAACAATTTCTAATGACTTTTCGGCTTTTGTCCGTACGCTACATAGGACAAATCCAGTCTCATCTAGTCCAGTGACTTTTATGGCGCTTATCATAATGTACAAAGCAACGACTGATGAAGGCTTAAAGTTTAACTGAAGTCAATTTCCAATACATTACAAAATTCTTGCAAAGAGCAAGAAGAAGAAGAAGAAGAAGAAGAATAAGAAGAAGAAGAAGAAGAAGAGGAGGAGGAGGAGAAGAAGGAGGAGGAGGAGAAAAGAAGGAGAGGAGGAGGAGAAGAAGAAGAAGAAGAAGAAGAGGAGGAGGAGGAGGAGGAGAAGAAGAGGAGGAGGAGAAGAAGAAGAAGAAGAAGAAGAAGAAGAAGAAGAAGAAGAAGAAGAAGAAGAGGAGGATCATGATGATGATGAGGAGGAGGAGGAGGAGGAGCAGCAGCAGCAGGAAAAAGAGGACGAGGAGGATGACAAGAAGGAGAAGAAGAAGAAAAAAAAAGAAGAAGAAATAGCAGTGGCAGTAGTAGCAGTAGTAGCAGGAGGAGGAGGAGGAGAAGGCGAAGAGGAAGGAAGAGGAAGTAGAAGAATAAGAAGAGGAAAAGTATCAGCAATAGTAGCAGGAAGAGGAGAAGGAGGAGGAGGAGCAGAAGAATGCCTCAGGTCAGCCCTGAGAGATAGCCATAGGTTTTAAGTACTAGTGACTTCATGCTTCTTGACCTCGGCATATGAGGACGCAGGGCCTTCCAGCTCCTCGCCGCCTGAGCTCCCCGCTCACAGTGGACTCGTTATATCTGAGTTCGCTAGGGGTGCAAGTGAAGCGGAACATAATCTCAAAACAAAATTTCTGCCCTAGCGGGAATTGAACCCCGAACTCTTGACTGACAGTCGAAGACGGTAACCGCTTTGTTCCGCAAGACTGTCGCGCAGGCCAGTCAAAATGAAACCGGAACAAATAAACTCATTAATCAGATAAGCAATTCAATTAACTGTTATTTATCACGGCCACGTATTGGCTGCGTATAATAAGTTATTTGTACCTAGAGTGACGAAACTCCATTTATCAACTCTGCCACTGCCCGTACTCTGGTACTGCCAAATGCCAATCCCAAGCCTGAATAAAGGAGGAGGGCGACGTTAATCATCTTTATTATGACCCGGCGTCGTTAAACATCTACACAGACCACTCCCATGATTGTGTTGTTTATGTGAAATCAGGTGTGCCTATCCGGACTGCGGTCGGAGCTACACCAAGAGCTCTCACCTGAAGGCTCACGTTCGCGTTCACACGGGCGAGAAGCCCTACTTCTGCCACTGGTCCGGATGTGGATGGAGATTCTCGAGGTCCGACGAACTGACTCGTCACTTCCGGACCCACACCGGCGACAGACCCTTCCGGTGCCGCGTCTGTGACCGGACATTTGCCAGAAGTGACCACCTGTCGCTCCACGTCAAGAGACATCTCTAGCTAGAACCTCAGCGTATTTTTATGCAGTCCAGCGATTACGCTACAGTGTGACACCGCATTTTGTCACGAGCCTCTTCTTCAGTGACCCGCTGTCACCAGAGGTATAAAACAACGCCAGTCTTCAGAGGTGCTGTCATGCTTGAACAGTATACAGACAGGCAGAGGGGAGACAAACAGACACAAACGGCAAGAAAGACAGACAGAGAGACAGAAAAACAAGTAAACAGACTGTCAGCCAGATGAGGTATACATAGGCAGGTGAACGGACATAGACGTAAAAGAAATACAGACAGACAGACAGACAGACAGACAGACAGACAGACAGACAGACAGACAGACAGACAGACAGACAGACAGACAGACAGACAGACAGACAGACAGACAGACAGACAGACAGACAGACAGACAGACAGACACACAAACAAACAAACAAACAAACAAACAAACATACATACACTCATGCCCACATACATACATACATAGTTTTACATACATACATACATACAAACATACATACATAGATACATACATATACACATACATAAATACATACATACATACATACATACATACATACATACATACATACATACATACATACATACATACATACATACATACATACATACATACATACATACATACATACATACATACATACATGCATACATACATACACACATACATACATACATACATGTACATACATACATATGTAGTGTTGCTTGGTCGCTCTGTAGCGGATGTAGTTATCGTCTGCGAGGGGCGGACCGCGATGTAGATGGGTCGCCCGTCGTTTCGAAGACGGTCGGTTGCCCTTGGCCGGTTGGCCTGTCGACCGCCCGCCAGGGGGCGGCCCTACCCCCGAACACGATCAGCAATCGAAGCAACACACGATGAAGATGTTTATTGAACCAAACGTCATACAGCAACCAGAAGCGATCTCTATCTCTATCTGATTAACTGATTGACTCCAATACTAAAGAGTCTGGTTATATATACAATTTTCGGCCGATGGCCTAGTTACTGATCAAGGTATCGTCGACACGACGAGCAAACAATGCTGCTGCTAGACTCATTGCCCGCCTTCCTCGGTTCTCTCATATCTCCACCTTCATGGTTGAACACCTCCATTGGCTCCCTCTCTCTGCCCGTATACAATTCAAAGTGCTTATTCTTGTGCTTAAATCTCAGCTGGGTCTTGCTCCACAATACTTACGTGATCTGTTTCAACGGCCTCATTCTGCTGCTTCGCTGCGTCGTCTCCGATCTTCTGATCGTCTTGACCTCTTAGTTCCTCGTGTCAGGACAACTATGGCTCAGTCCAGGTCCTTTGCCTGCATAGGTCCCTCACTTTGGAACCGACTTCCTCCTTCTGTCCGCACCACCATTCTCTCTGGTAGCGTTGCTTCTTCCTTTTCTCACCTTAAATCCTGCTTTTTCTCTCGGGTTCTCGCGCACTGGGAGTGCCTCTGAATGGTATATACCGTGAGAGGCGCTTTATAAATGCCCATATACAATACAATACAATATTCAGTGAACCATGTAGTGTAGGGGTTAAGGGTTTCTCCCTTTCTGCAATCTGGCCAGCCACTCAATTGTTCACTATACTGGGCTCACTGTCCTTATTACTCTGTCTGTTACTGTTTAATCCATCTCTTGTTCCCAATGTTGGTCTACACATTGCACTACACTACATACCACACTACACATACATACATACAGAAATAAGGAGACAGGCAGACACACATATAGACAGTTACACAGACAGACATGCAGATGGAGAAGAAAGACAGTGTCTGGAATAGAAAGTGTAATCTAACCAGCTATATGTGTGGCGGTCAAGGCCACAGTGCGTATGTGGGAGGATTTATTTTATGCGAATAGCATCGTTTTCTTTAATTTTACATGCGAAGGGAACAGCATCGTTTCTCTTAATTTTACATGCGAAGACCCAGCATCGATCATTTAATTTCTATTTAATTTCAATAGGCGACTGTCCAGCAACGACCGTGATAGGGAAGCCCGATCGACGGTGTAAAGCCAGCGCATAGCGAGCAGACGCGCTCATTCGGGATGCATAGAGCCTGCCTCACGGTGCGCTGCTTTATACGTGAAGAGTTGGTTCGACTCTTCATACATAGCAATACTGTTAAACAGCGTTGTTGGTTAGCGACTCAGTTACCGATTCAAATATACTGCACTCAGTGTGGTAGGCGAGTGATTTTGGTTACGACAGAGTCAGAGTTCGAGTTTCCGGTTAGTACAAATATATTTACGGACGAAAGGGGCGTCCGAATAATATAATCAGGCGATCCCGAGTACAGCTAAAGAAGTTCACTGTTGGGAGACGGGCCGACAGCGCCGATCCGGCGGGTTGGATCCCTCCGTTGATCGCGAAGCGGTCTAGATCCCGATTGCGGGAAATCTACGGCTGAGTAATACTCGGGGAAGGATACCGTTGATACACAGGAAAACCAATTCAGTGTGAGATCGAAAACCAGGGTGAATTTGGCGACGGGCAGGAAAGTCCCTCTTGGGTTTAGAAGAACTCCGCGATCGGAGCTTGTCCGGTAACCCATGGGAGTAAAGGTGACCTTCTTAAGGTAGCCATTTTCTGGAATTCTGAAATCCTTGAAACCAAGAGTAAATTTGGCGTCGGGCAAGGAAATCCCTCTTGGAGTTCGAAGAACTCCAAGATCCGACAGTGTTTGGTTTTATACACTGAGACGAGTTTTACGCGATTTCGGCGTACTCGACACAGGGGAAGTTCTACGCGCTTTCGGCGTACTCGGCCGGGAGAGTTTTACGCGACTTCGGCGTCTTCGGCTGGGAGAGTTTTACGCGACTTCGGCACTCGGTGAAGTGACCGTCGGGATACCTGAAAAAACCAGTTTAGTACAAAAACGATAATAAGGGTAAATTTGGCGACAGGCAGGAAGTTCCCTCTTGGGTTTTGAAGAACCCCGCGATCGGAGCTTGTCCGGTTACCTGTGGGAGTAAGCGTGACCTTCGTTAGGGAACCAAAATTCGGAAATTCTTGGGAACAAAATTCAGGACATTCTGGTAACCTTACGGGGTCAGCGTTACATTTGGATTGTGACACTTGGATGGCTGACACGCCGGTGGAGCGTTGGAGGGGCTCCATCGCCCGGTAACTAAAAATAGTTACTGGGAAAGACCACTGTTACCGAAAGACCGCAGTACGGGAAAAGACCGCCCGACAACTGATTACAGTGCGGTAAGACCAGGAAAACGATAGAGTCAGGAAAATCTTGTATTCAAACCAATCGTTATTCAGAGCAAATAACTTGGTGATCGAAACACGTAGCTCCGAGAACTGACCGAAGTGCGAAGTAGGGCCCACCTCGTGCGCCGGTCGGAACACAGTTCTGCGTGCGGTTAGGGAGGTTTTAGACCTAGAACCTGTCCTATCAGAAGAGAGTGTCGTGAGACCAGTATACCGCGTTAATATTACACGTGTATATATTATCGCAAGATGTTCGCGCGTTTGAGACGGCACGACGTGACGACTCGTCAGATGTACACCTTGTCCTCTCGGACAAGAGAACGTTCAGAGTTTTTCCCTATTGACGATAACTCGAGAGTCATGAGATGCAGAATGGTACGTGAGGGTTCGGTTAAGGTGGAGAAAAAGAGGAAGTCTTTGACTAAGAGATCTCACAGGAAGCTGAGGACTCCTGCCGGCAAGAGAGCGAACCCTGTTCTAAAGGACGGCCATCCTGAGGACGAGGACGTTGCCCACCCGGCGACCGCGGCAGTGGCAGAGTCCGAAAGTGAGATGGAGCTTGACAGCGACACTGTTCGCAAACAAGCGATACCCTCGGGACCTCCTCTTGGAGAAATGGGCACTGAGAGCGGAGACAGGGAACCGCTCGTCTACAGCAGAAGTAGACAGGATAGTGACCCGGGCGACTCCAGAAGGTCAGTTGGCTGGAGCCGAACCCAGCCCGACGACGAAGCAGCGTCTCGGGTAAGACCGACACAATTTGGTACCACGTCTGATGAAGGGTTAGTTGATCTCGAGCGACGAACGTCACAAACTGGTACCAGAAGTGGGGTTCTAGCGTTTTCTTGTCACAGAACCAGGCAAGGTCAGGAAGATACCGAGGACGAGTCGGATGAAGTGCCCCATAGTGAGCACGGAGGCGCGCGTCCAAAGTTACGTAAACGGAAAAGCAAACGAAGGTTGCTTGATGAAACGGGTGCACCTGACGAAACCAGTGCATTTGAAACGGAAGCTGGAACCCGCAGTGGGCGTGAAAGAGGTTTCCATGAGGATAACGGATGGTTGATAACCGTTCCAAAGACTACTGAGGTAGTACAGAACGATGTGAATAACGAGACATTCACACACTGGCGAGAGACCGTTGGTGAGAGTAGGTTTGACAGGTCCAAACCACTCGACGACAATAGAGTTCCGCGTATAATACATGAGAGAACGTTCGACAATAGATCGGGGAACCTTGTGCAGGTTCAAGTACCTAGTATTGTACGGGGCAAGCAACCTGTACAGTCGAGACAGGCTTGTGATAGGCCAAGAGACATTGAGACAGGCCTGAAACCGCGGGGTGACGCCGTAGTGCAGAAAACGAGTGGTGACATCGTGGCGCATCAGCGAAACGAAGGCAATCGAGTACCGTTTACCAACATGGAAGAAGGTCGCCCAAGACCTGTGACCGATGAGGTAGATTGGCAAGCGGAGATGTCTTACCTGCGACAGAGTGTGGCAATGATGAGTTCGAAACTTGAAGAACTGTCTGTTCCTGCTGCTCAGCATGCGAAGTCTTACCGACGCGAGACATCGGGGAAACCTACGGGCCCAGGTTACCAGATGGATCGCCGAGGGAAGCTGCAGATCGAAGAGTCGGCACGGAGCCGAGGTAACACAGAGACACGCGAGGAAGTTTCGCTTTCGGAAACTTCGGAAAAGTTACGTAGCCGCTATCTTCCCGAGGACAGCGGGAGAGAGTCACACGGAAAAACGGCAAGGCAATCGAGTCGACAACGTCTGTTGACAAGAGGAAGAGTTGAGGCGAAATTACGTTCGTCAGTGAGTTCTTCGGATTCAGACACCGATAGTGTTGGTCCAGAAGAGGCCGTGAGAACCGGAGTCTTTGACAGGAAAAACCTCCGTCAACGAGGAAGACACGAGAGTTATGAGAAAACTGAAAGGGAGACGTATGGTAAGGAACGTCTACCAGAGTACGAGAGACGCGGTTTAAAACAGGCACTTGATAGAGAAACCGAGAGAGAATCGAACATGGGAAGAGACAGAGATCATTTGGCCTGGGATGAGACCCACGAGCGGTACTCTAAAGGGCACAAACCAGATTCGAGAAGTCGTAATTGTCTTAGGTACGACGAATCTGACAGACCGCCAGAGTCAGGAAAAAGAGATATTCGCGAAGAAGACAGAAGAGTTACGTTCGTCAACGGAAACTCTCAGAGCTCTCGCAATAAATATAAACGTTCGGAGTCCAAAGACTACGCAGGTGGTGAGCCTCGTAGAAAAGGTCAGAGACCGGCTGAGTACATCTCTGATGAAGACAGTGCAACGTCAGGCGACCGAGAGATGACTACGATGTATTCTAAGTGGCGTACAGGGAAGACGTTGGGTACTCTGAGGGGACAGAGTCGGCACCGGTCAGTGGTGAGGACCGACGAGGGAAACGATTCCCGGAGTAACGATGAGGACAACCGGAGAGGAAATCCCAAGAAGAGTGTCGGAAGATCACTTGTTACGCGGACAAGAGGCGAAGACCGATCGGATCGCGGTATACGAATCAAGCTAGAGAAGTACGACGGCAAGTCAGCGATCGCAGCCTTTCTAGCAAAGTTCGAAGTTTGTGCACGGTGCAACCGGTGGAGTGATCAGGAAAAAGCAGACCAGTTAATGTGTGCCCTTTCGGATCGAAAGCATCATTAAATAGGCTGTCGCTATCACGGTTCTCATCGTTTTGGCGTACGTGCAGGGTGCCGAGATTGTTACGGGTCCCGCTTCGCAGCTGTTGTGGGACATGGGTGCACAGAGGGACGTGTCTTGGCGAGAACTTGTTGAGCGGCTTAAGGCCCGGTACGGGTCTGATGACCAAACTAGCCTATATCGGATGAAACTTCGCACTTACCGGCAGGCTCACGGAGAAACGCTGAGTAGTGTAGTGCAGGAAGTACGAAGGCTAATGGCTTTGGCATACCCAGGACCAACAAGTGATATCGTCGAGACGGTCGCTTGTGACGCTTTCATTGATGCACTGGCAAACCAAGATTTGGGGCAGAAGGTGCGCGAGCGAGAACCAGTTAACCTCGAAGCGGCGTATAAACATGCGGTGAGGTTGGATGCCTATGGTCGATCTTCGACACAAGGTGGTGATTTAGACCGGAGACACGCGAGAGTTAAAGTTACCATGGAAGACCGAAAAGACTCGAGCACTGAGGGGCAACAGTCTCGTCGTCTAGAAGATCTCGAGCGAAAGATTAAAAATCTTTCAAGAGAACTTGATCGAGTGACAATAAATCAGAATTTGGGCATCGTTCCGAGAAAACCTCATGAAAGGGAGAACAGTTCTGATCTAGCTGTGGGAGATCAGAGGACAACCGAACCGAATGTGGGATGGCGACGGATTTATCCGCCCACACGGTTGCGTAACCCGGATATTGAATGCTACTTGTGCAAACGAAAAGGACACATGAAGCGATATTGTCCTCAGAGAAACGCTGAGACGAATGGTGCAACCGGTACCAGTGAACCTACAAAGGCTGAACCGATACAAGAGGAAACCCAAAACCGACTGGTCAAAGGCAGTAGGGTGGCCTACGTGGTTGCGAGACTGGCAGGAAAACGTATACACTGTCTACTTGATTCTGGAAGTGAAATGTCACTTGTGCCACGACGTTTCGTGCTAGACGCTGTGCTAGTACCGTCAGAACAGCGACTCCTAGCCGCTAATGGAAGTCAGATTAAGGTGGATGGTGAAACTAACCTTAAGATTCGGATCGGAAAGCAGGTGTACCCTGTACCCTGTCTAGTTACAGACCAAGTGACAGAAGTGATCTTGGGGTTATCTTGGCTGGAAGCCAATCAGGCAAGATGGGACTTCGCAAGTCGATGCGTTTTCCTTGGGAGCGAGAAGATCCCTCTGAAAGAGGTCGTTACCGAGTCCATGTGCCGGAGGGTTATTGTGCAAGAGGACATAATAGTTCCTCCAAGGAGCGAAGTTGACGTTCCAGCTTGGGTAGTATACCCGCATTTCCAAAAAGATAACGAAGATTGGACGACCATTCCAATGGAATTATCAAAAGATTTGATAATCGGACGTACGTTGGTGACAGGAAGAGACACGGAAGTGTGGATCAGGATGTTGAATGTTGGAGACAGAGATTCGCTAGTCAAGAAACGGACTGAATGTCCGCTGGAGCGAGTGAACGTAGTCGATGTGACAGTTAATCGAGCCAGAACGGAATCGTATGATGAGCCTTACCGAAGCGAAAATCCGGAGAAGCCTATGGGCCCAGGTTATCCGGAGGAACGCCGAGGAAAGCAGCAAAGTACGATTGACCGGTTTGGATCGAAGATTAGTACAACGGCCAGTGTAGCGGAGCAGACGCTCAACCCACTTGCCGAACAGACCCTAAAACGACTATGGGAAGAAGTGCCAGCAGACATTTCGGAAGAAGAGCGAATCAGGTTACGAAAACTTGTGCTAACGTACAGCGCAACGTTTTCCCTTAACGAAAGTGATAACGGATTCACTTCGGTGATCCAACACGAGATCGATACGGGACAGGAGAAACCAGTTCGGCAACCTTTGAGACGTCAACCGCTTTCCATGTTACCGGAAGTTGATCGTCAGGTAGAAGACATGTTGAGACAAGGAATCATTGAACCTTCGATATCGGAATGGGCATCCAATGTCGTAATGGTTAAGAAAAAGGATGGCAGTATGCGTTTCTGTATCGATTACAGGCAACTGAACCTGAAGACACGGAAAGATGCTCATCCGTTACCCCTTATCCGCGAGAGTTTAGATACCCTGGGTGGCGCCAGATGGTACAGTACGTTCGATTTGAGAGCAGGTTATCACCAGATGGCCTTGCACCCAAGAGACAAACACAAGACCGGGTTCGTTACGAGAAGGGGCAGCTTCCAATTCAAAGTGTTACCTTTCGGATTGTGCAATAGTCCGGCCTCGTTTTGTCGACTAATGAACTTAGTCTTGACAGGGCTAAACTATGACATCTGTCTGGTTTACTTGGATGACATAATTGTGTTCTCAAGGGACGTAGAGACGCACATGCAACGTCTAGAGATGATTTTCAGGAGATTACAAGAGTATAATCTCAAGCTGAAACCATCCAAATGTTACCTGTTACAACAGAGAGTATTGTTTCTTGGTCACGTTTTGAGTGAAGAAGGGGTCGCGACGGATCCGAGCAAGATCAAGGCCGTAGAAGAATGGTCTGCTCCTCGGAACTTGAGGCAAGTCAGATCCTTCGTTGGTCTTTGCTCCTATTACCGACGTTTCATACATGATTTCGCGGTGGTAGCTCAACCACTTCATTTTCTGACCAGGAAAAATGTACCGTTCCATTGGACTGACGAATGTCAGGGAGCTTTCGAAGAACTTAAACGAAAGTTGGTTTCCGCACCTATACTTGGGTTACCGAACGACGAGGGCCAGTACATCCTAGATACGGATGCCTCGGCATACGCCATTGGAGCGGTGTTATCGCAAGTACAAGAGGGAGAAGAGACAGTGATTTGTTACGCGAGTCGGCTCTTGTCGACGGCGGAACGGAACTATAACGTTACCAGGCGAGAGTTGTTAGCTGTGGTGTATTTCCTGAAAGAGTTTCGTCAGTACTTACTGGGTAGTAAATTCCTACTCAGAACAGACCACTCCGCACTTCAGTGGTTACGCAGAACACCGGAACCGATTGGCCAACAGGCTCGTTGGTTAGAGATGATAGAGGAGTTTGACATGGAGATATGTCACAGACCGGGAGCAAAACACGGTAACGCAGACGCGATGTCTAGAGGTCCGGGTGAGGAACAACCTAAAGTGGTTACCATGAGAGTTACGAATGAAGACGTGATGTGGGCACGTCCGATCGGAGAAGTAACGCGCTCCGAGGTTACCAGTGAAGATACAGGCCAGGAAATCCGTTGGACAAAGGAGTTTCTTCGAAGAGAACAGCAGAGCGATTGCAATATTGGTACGGTCCTTGATTGGAAGGAGTCGAAGCATCATCCAACACAGGCAGAACTATCACCTGCTAGCGGAGAGGTGAAAGTGTTGGTGAGCAACTGGAATCAGCTGGAAGTCCTGCAAGGAGTGTTACACAGAGGCTGGATTCAGGGTAACACAGGAAAAGCTGAGCGAGCTCAGTTAGTTGTGCCCTTATCTCTACGGCAAGAGATGCTTCAGTTAACACACGCAAGCTTTGCCGGAGGACATTTCGGGATTCGGAAGAGTTTAACTCAGTTGCAACGTCGGGCGTATTGGCCGAGTTGGAAGGACGATGTTAGACGGTTCTGCCAAAGGTGCGATCGCTGTGCTCGTTATCGAAGGGAGAAACCTCCAAGACAGGGTTACATGCAGACTCCTGTGGTCGGTGAACCAATGGAGAGATTCGGAATTGATATAACTGGTCCGCATCCTGTATCAAGTAAAGGCAACAAATACATACTGACAGCGATAGATTACTTCTCGAGATGGGCTGAAGCTCTGCCTATCAGAAACCAAGAGGCCGTTACTGTGGCAGAATCGCTTATGGTACACGTGTTCTCGAGGTTTGGTATGCCACGCCAGATCCTGACGGATCAGGGACCGTGTTTTGAGTCGAAGTTATTCAAAGAGCTGTGTAAACGCATGGAGATTGACAAAGTACGTACAACTCCATATCGACCCTCTGGTAACGGAATGATCGAAAGGTTCCACAGAACACTGAACATGTTGATCGGAAAGGTAGTGTCGGAACGACAAAAGGATTGGGATGTTCATGTACCATATGTAATGGCGGCATATCGAGGAACTGAACATGAAGCGACCCAACGGACACCTAATTTCCTGTTCCTGGGAAGAGAGAACCATACGCCATTAGACTTGATTCTAGCCCAAGTTACAGAGTTCGAGAGACCGTCTTACAGTGACATGGAAGAGTACGTGGAGAAACAGAAAGAGAAAATGGAACGATCGTATCGGCTTGTACGAGAACAGTTAAAGAGAGTAGCAGAAAGAAGGAAAAAAGCCTACGATTTGAGAGTGAGACCTAGCAAGTTCGCTCAAGGAGATTGGGTTTACTATTACTACCCTCGGCTAAGAAGTGGAAGGAAGACAAAATGGGCTCGCTATTACACCGGCCCATTCTTGGTTATTCAAGTGCTCAGTCCGTGTCTGTACCGGATTCAGAAGAGTCCGAAATCCACGCTAATGGTTGTGCACGTGGATAAATTGAAGCCGTTTTACGGTAAACCTCCGAGTACCTGGTTACCGGAGAGGGACAGAAATCTTGAGTTACCTACAGTAGACTGGCCAGTCCTGGCTCAAGATTCTAATGCAGAACATGAACCAGAGGAACCTTCAGAAAATCCAGACGAGACCGCTGATCCAGAATTGCCACCTGGACGACGGACGAGACGAAGACCTCGCTTGGATGGAAGACTACGACTGTAGAAGTCCTTGTTAGTGACCTTCTGAAGCAGACGTGTATCTAGGACCAACTAGATAAACGCTTAATTGCGTTGGTTTCATTGACTATTCGAGACCCATGTTTCAGTTGCCCTTTTGATGAGAGTATTTCTTTTGAGCGGTATCTGGGAGCATACAGTACCTGTGCTACCAGCAACGCTTAATTGCGTTGGTTTTACAGATTGTCAGTGAATGACTGTTTAAGTTTCCTTTTGATGATATGTTTTCGGTTAAACATTGGATTAATGGTTAGTACTGAAACGAGTAAAGATTCCAGTACTAGGACGCTTCATTGCGTTGGTTCTACAAGCGAACTATTGGAGAACCATGTTTCCGTTTCCTTGTGATGACAGAGTTTCTTTTCGACAGTATAATGCTCGTAACAACGAGTGTTAAGGAAATTCGGGGCAACGCGATTTCCTTGGTTACCGTTTCATGATACTTTAGTGCGCTACCTTAGTGCGTTATTTAGGATAGAGCATCATGCGATAGAAGCATACGTTAGGACTTAGATCATGTGCGTAAATATGATAACTTGTACTAGAAGATAAGTACAAACTGTTGTCCGCTTTTATTTTGCTTTCACGATTTTGAAGTGGTACCGGGTGTGACTGATCGACGATGGTTACCAGATCGGGAGACAGTGGGCGACTTTTCTCTCCTTTAGTTCTCCTGGCCCTTGGGGTCCGGTAGAGCCCAGGTTCATGATAGAGGGCCTGTTAAGGTTGGCGATTTGTCAGGTACGACAGGTTGCCAGTAGGGTGGGGGTTCGGATCGAAAGCATCATTAAATAGGCTGTCGCTATCACGGTTCTCATCGTTGTTTGGCGTACGTGCAGGGTGCCGAGATTGTTGATATACCGCCCTATAACCAAAGGTGCATTTGGTTCCTTGCTCTCTAAGTGGATCTGGGTTGGGGATGTTCCTGTCACGTTTGATTAAGGTCCCCGATTTTGGCAGAGATGCTCCGCATCTAAGTAAGGTGGGGAGAGTGTGGCGGTCAAGGCCACAGTGCGTATGTGGGAGGATTTATTTTATGCGAATAGCATCGTTTTCTTTAATTTTACATGCGAAGGGAACAGCATCGTTTCTCTTAATTTTACATGCGAAGACCCAGCATCGATCATTTAATTTCTATTTAATTTCAATAGGCGACTGTCCAGCAACGACCGTGATAGGGAAGCCCGATCGACGGTGTAAAGCCAGCGCATAGCGAGCAGACGCGCTCATTCGGGATGCATAGAGCCTGCCTCACGGTGCGCTGCTTTATACGTGAAGAGTTGGTTCGACTCTTCATACATAGCAATACTGTTAAACAGCGTTGTTGGTTAGCGACTCAGTTACCGATTCAAATATACTGCACTCAGTGTGGTAGGCGAGTGATTTTGGTTACGACAGAGTCAGAGTTCGAGTTTCCGGTTAGTACAAATATATTTACGGACGAAAGGGGCGTCCGAATAATATAATCAGGCGATCCCGAGTACAGCTAAAGAAGTTCACTGTTGGGAGACGGGCCGACAGCGCCGATCCGGCGGGTTGGATCCCTCCGTTGATCGCGAAGCGGTCTAGATCCCGATTGCGGGAAATCTACGGCTGAGTAATACTCGGGGAAGGATACCGTTGATACACAGGAAAACCAATTCAGTGTGAGATCGAAAACCAGGGTGAATTTGGCGACGGGCAGGAAAGTCCCTCTTGGGTTTAGAAGAACTCCGCGATCGGAGCTTGTCCGGTAACCCATGGGAGTAAAGGTGACCTTCTTAAGGTAGCCATTTTCTGGAATTCTGAAATCCTTGAAACCAAGAGTAAATTTGGCGTCGGGCAAGGAAATCCCTCTTGGAGTTCGAAGAACTCCAAGATCCGACAGTGTTTGGTTTTATACACTGAGACGAGTTTTACGCGATTTCGGCGTACTCGACACAGGGGAAGTTCTACGCGCTTTCGGCGTACTCGGCCGGGAGAGTTTTACGCGACTTCGGCGTCTTCGGCTGGGAGAGTTTTACGCGACTTCGGCACTCGGTGAAGTGACCGTCGGGATACCTGAAAAAACCAGTTTAGTACAAAAACGATAATAAGGGTAAATTTGGCGACAGGCAGGAAGTTCCCTCTTGGGTTTTGAAGAACCCCGCGATCGGAGCTTGTCCGGTTACCTGTGGGAGTAAGCGTGACCTTCGTTAGGGAACCAAAATTCGGAAATTCTTGGGAACAAAATTCAGGACATTCTGGTAACCTTACGGGGTCAGCGTTACATTTGGATTGTGACACTTGGATGGCTGACACGCCGGTGGAGCGTTGGAGGGGCTCCATCGCCCGGTAACTAAAAATAGTTACTGGGAAAGACCACTGTTACCGAAAGACCGCAGTACGGGAAAAGACCGCCCGACAACTGATTACAGTGCGGTAAGACCAGGAAAACGATAGAGTCAGGAAAATCTTGTATTCAAACCAATCGTTATTCAGAGCAAATAACTTGGTGATCGAAACACGTAGCTCCGAGAACTGACCGAAGTGCGAAGTAGGGCCCACCTCGTGCGCCGGTCGGAACACAGTTCTGCGTGCGGTTAGGGAGGTTTTAGACCTAGAACCTGTCCTATCAGAAGAGAGTGTCGTGAGACCAGTATACCGCGTTAATATTACACGTGTATATATTATCGCAAGATGTTCGCGCGTTTGAGACGGCACGACGTGACGACTCGTCAGATGTACACCTTGTCCTCTCGGACAAGAGAACGTTCAGAGTTTTTCCCTATTGACGATAACTCGAGAGTCATGAGATGCAGAATGGTACGTGAGGGTTCGGTTAAGGTGGAGAAAAAGAGGAAGTCTTTGACTAAGAGATCTCACAGGAAGCTGAGGACTCCTGCCGGCAAGAGAGCGAACCCTGTTCTAAAGGACGGCCATCCTGAGGACGAGGACGTTGCCCACCCGGCGACCGCGGCAATGGCAGAGTCCGAAAGTGAGATGGAGCTTGACAGCGACACTGTTCGCAAACAAGCGATACCCTCGGGACCTCCTCTTGGAGAAATGGGCACTGAGAGCGGAGACAGGGAACCGCTCGTCTACAGCAGAAGTAGACAGGATAGTGACCCGGGCGACTCCAGAAGGTCAGTTGGCTGGAGCCGAACCCAGCCCGACGACGAAGCAGCGTCTCGGGTAAGACCGACACAATTTGGTACCACGTCTGATGAAGGGTTAGTTGATCTCGAGCGACGAACGTCACATATGCACATGACGAGACGATACTCCAACTTTCTTCAAGGCGTCCTACTTGCAAGGGAAGAGAAAATTGCAGGTTTCCTTGCATCACGGATAGAGGCGTAGGCATTTTTAAAGGAGCTACACATTTGACGCGTTGAATAGTGTAAGCTTCATTCCGGTCAAAAACTTCTACACAGACAGAGGTCACGTGGTAGAAATGTTTTTAGCCAACAGCCGATACATTAAAGAGATAACCACCGGTTCAGGCTTCATTGTGTTGAATGCCTAGAACTGTCGCGGAGTGATCTCTATTTTTGTTTTCATCAATCATTCATCAAATTCTACTCCACGATCAACATCATTATTTCTGTCCTTATCTTCCGATTCATCCATAATTAACGTCGATCGTCGTCAACTGTAAACATCACCAACAATAATCCACCATAAACCACGAGACCTGATTTATTACCCACAGTCATGCAGATGCAGCACAAACAACGGCCCGACCCCTCATAAAATGCACGGTCCGATTTCTGGCACTAAGTGTAGAGAATCGTTTGAAGTATCGGAGTAAATGTTACGACCCCACTTCTGGTACTAAACTGCACTCGCAAACAACGCATTTAAAGGACGTCTGCTGGAAACTCTCTTAGTACGCACGACCTCATTTATTGCACCAAACTTGAGTTGTTTTTGTGCATTCAGCATACGTATCAGAAGTGAGCCGTGTACGATAAATGCATAACATACATACATATATATATATATATATATATATATATATATATATATATATATCCACACACAATGGCAGGAAGGCAGACAAATACACGTGCATGTATACATACAAATGCACATAGACGGACATAAAATGCATATATATATATATATATATACATAGGAGGGTCATTTAGGTTGCGCGGCCTACTTCTGGTGCCAATCGTTGAATTCGCGAACGCAATATGTCATAACAACGTTTCCTTGATGATCACTTAGCATCCAGGCGATCAACAGTTTTGCAGACGTCTGGCAGAAATCCGACCGTTCTGCTCAACCGGTCAGCAACAAAACACTTGTCCAGTCGATGGACAAGAGCTTGACCAAACGGATGACCGGCGAGCAGGGACGACAGGCCAGTCGACACGATTTCTCGGTCAGTATCTGGCATCTTTATGCGGCCGGTCGGAGCTAAGTACAGCCCCCGTGGCGGGCGCTGATTGTGGTCACGACCTTAGCACCGAACGGATGAGGTGATAAGGGGCCGTCTGTCGGGGGTTCGGGGGCCATCAGATGAAGTCCTTTTAGTCCCGAAATTGCACTCCACGTGATGTATTTCGAACCAGTAGCCGTGACCTGATTGGCTGGCACAATAAATCCAGTAGCCAATCGGCTCGTGTCGGACCGACAAACGTTAGAAAGATGGCCATAAAAGCCACAATAAAGTCGTGGATAAAAGCTTATTAAATCACCGGTGTATAAAACCGCGGCCGATACGCGACGCATTTAATCAATAGTCGCGGCCAGTCATCGTAAGGCAGTGAACAGTCTTGCAAAAAAAGAGATTAGAATCCCAGTTCCGAGAAATTTCCAGCTTACCGGTTGATCTAATATCTGCTATTATAATTGTAAATTCGCAATAATAGAGGAAAATTTGCATCGCGCTCCCTTTCAAAGTGCCCGTCGTCCTCAGCCAGAAGTGACGATAAGTCAGACGCTGAAGTCGTGACTTGGGAATTCGTAAGACTAATTCTCATTCACTTTGCAGTAACTGTACATTATAAACACTCGACTCGCATTCAGCTTGCCTAATGGATTGCCATGCACAGGCCACAGAACGAAACTCCCGTATGGGCAAGCGCTGACTTGAAGGAACTGGTTGCAAGCGTCCACTAGACGAAAGGAAAAGGTAAAGATACAGGTAAAGATAAAGGTGAAGGTAAAGGTAAATGATGTAAAGATAAACATGAAGAAAAGGTAAACATAAGAAGAAAGGTAAAGATAATGGTAAAAAAGTGACGATGAAGGTAAAACATGAAGTCAAAGGTGAAGTTAAAGAGAAAGGTTAAGATAATGGAAAAGGAACAGGTAAAGGTAGAGATAAAGTTAAAAATAAAGATAGAGGTAAATATAAATGTAAACCTGAAGATAATCATGAGGATAAATATGAAGGTAAAGATAAAGGTAACACAACTATAACACACCACGTGGATATAGGCCTACTCCTAAAGGGTCAGAGTCTCTAACGGGCGAGGCTCAGTCACTACCACATCGATCCACTTCAAGGACACCCTTTGAACCTACCGTCGTAATTGTAGTTAGTGATTTCTATGGCGCAGGTGCCTACTGCACAAGGCAGCAACCCATGGTCCATCAAAACCAAGTTAAAATCATGTCAATATCTAGAAGATCAGCCCGCTACGATAGTGGATAAGCAATTTGAGAAAGGTAAATCTTAATTTGAGAGCGGAATGACAAAAGCACCTGGGCAGAACGGTCAAACACAGAGAGAGTGTTCCAGAAATCTAGGTCCAGCAACAGGAAAAGCTTGTTCACAAAGAACAGTTCTAAGTTTAAGATTCACCATAGAAAGACAATCAAAAATAAGTCTGGTAAGAAGGACTGATGATAGGTACTGTGGTTGGGCAGGGTTCAATGTTCTGTAGTAAACCATGAACCGCATTAAACCAGGAATCGTTTGCCGAACAGGAGCCCAGTGCACTTGGATTGGGCATGAAACATGTCCTGGGTAAATTACACTAAGTACAAGAAGTAGGTTGTTGAACTACATACGCGGCCGGTCGAAGCTAGGCATTTACATATTGAAACTCAATAGTCAATCTAAAATTAAATTGAATAATGTATTTCACTAATTGTTCCGTAATCTATATTCGCCTATGGATGCATTGCAGTTCAGCATTACAGTTACAGTTAATAGGCTGGGTAAGCTAAATGAGCTGTTACTGCCTATAATATTATCTTCTTTTCTTCTTTGTTTGTGACAATGACAATGACAATGACAATGACAATGACAATGACAATGACAAATCATTTATTGAAACCATAACTCAAAGCAAAACATGATAGCGTCTTATAACATAAACTGGTGACAAAAGGAAGTCCCTAAAGGGATGAACTCCCGCTTCCAGGGACACCTTATTGCCAAGATTATTAACGTGGCGCAAAAACCAAACTTAAAGTCTTAACTAATTCCTCTAAAATAAGAAAAACGGGAAAATCCACATATCTTAACTATATCTTCCGTCAGGCCGGGGCCGACGATGAGTCCTCAACTTGACGTCTCCAGGTTTCTCTGTTCCTGATTTTTTTCTATAATATTATCATTACATCCAAATGTCCAGTTTCTGTTTGAAAATGCTCAAGCTTTGTGCAGATATATTTCCAGTTGTAACCGGTTCTAGCGATCCGCAATTTTTTCTTCTCAGGCTAAAAAAGAATGTTCTAGTGTCTCACCGCAACCCCTTGGTATTAAATATGAGGCTCGAACCCGTACTCTCCCCGTTACAGGCCGAGCGCTCTATCACTCGGCCACTGCGCCACACCGTTTAATATTCATCGACGAGAGATATATGGAAGACTTGTTCCAGTGTGCATCGTTGAACCATAACCTCAGCAATCAACTTGAAATTAAATCGAACCATTATGATCAAACAGACAAGCCATAATCTGGGCAACATTCAACAGATCAGATCGTTGAGTGAGAGACAGACAAACAGATATGCGGGCAGACAGAGACAAACAGACACAGAGAGAGAGAGACAGAGAGATACAGACAGACAGACAGATACAGATAGAGAGACAGACAGAGAGAGCACATGGTTGATAAGCAGACCATGGGCGGCGATCTAGGGGGGACGGGGGGACATGTCCCCACCCTTAAGAGTGGGGGGGACACTCCATACATTTTCCCCCCACATTTTGAAGAAACACGATAAAAGGCGGAGAAATGTAATTGCGCGTGAGGGTTTTCGCAGCGTTTCTGACCAGACGAGGTAAAAATAAATTTTTTTTTAGCAGAAGTGTCCCCCAAAAAATTAAGAGAAAGAAGAAGGAATTCGTAAAAAAAAGTAAAAAAATTTAGACGAATTCCTAAAGAAAGGGTAATGAGATTATTGTAGATTATTGTTGGGAGACGGACGGGGAAAGTTGTAAAAAGCGGCGAATGACTAAAAGAAGGTCATCAACTTTTTTTGGAGATGAATTACTAGAAAAGTGAAAAGTCCTCAACTTTTGTGGAAATGTATTCCTAAAAAGTAAAAAAAAAATTTTGGGGACATGGAATTCTTTAAAAAAGGTCATCGACCAGACCATGGCCGACTTTGTCCCCCCCCCACCTCTCAGACAAGATCGCCGCCACTGAAGCAGACACAAGAGACTGAACATATCGATCAGATAAAAATATAAAGGTGACGCAGCTAAGCAGGTAAAGATTACACAATTAAGAAGGTAAAGGTTATACAATTAAGGATGTAAAGGTATTACAATTAAGAAGGTAAAGGTAATAGAGTTGTTTACGCACCTCTGAAGAAACTACTGAAAGCATGGTTTAATGGTTGAAAGAGCATTTCACTTAGGCACAAACCACTGCAATCCAACGACCCATTCACCGACGAAATGAAAGACTTGTTTCAACGTGCATCGTGTAACACACACGGTCATCCATCTGTTCACTAACCCAGCTCGATTTGCTTAACTCCAACACAATAATAGTCAACAAAGGAAACGGCAACCAATAAATATTGAATGTTTGTTTTGAAGTACTAGAAAGTTATGGCCATTTTATGTTTTTGCTGTGGAATGGTTTTAACTCTGGTATTATAACGATATAAAAACATGTAGCTGTGACCCACAGTTGTTGATTTTAATAGCCAACAGCGCGCATCTACACTGTCACGCTACACTTCACTCCAAAGAAAGAACCTAAACAAGACACTCTGTTTAACTGCCCGCCGTCAGATGGCCGAAGAGAGCCATTAACCGCGGGGCGTTCCGTTCCGTAGGCGACGGATGACGTAGCAGCCGAGGAACAAACAGATCACGAAGGAAGTCGTAAAAACAGAAGTGGAACAGCAGAGACAAGTTCCGTGGTAAACAAACTCTCGGTCAGTGTTTGGGTCCACTTTCCAACGATCGTTCTTCGTTTCTCTAGTGTCGTTGTCGTAGGAAACGGAGGAGGCCATCAACCATCGGTCGCTTCTGAAGACAGTCTTAGATCTGCCTTAATGAGTTTGGTCCACTTAATGGAAGAGACAGACAGACAGACAGACAGACAGACAGACAGACAGACAGACAGACAGACAGACAGACAGACAGACACACACACACACACACACACACACACACACACACACACAGACACACACACAGACACACAGACAGACACACACACACACACACACAGACACACACACAGAGACAAATTAACAGGCGAACAGAAATAAAGATCTTATTCATGTCTCGTGTAATGGTGAAGTATTTGGCTAAGTATTTGGAGAAACACAGGAAGAGATGTTCGAGATGACGCCGTCCGCCTGTTCTTAAGAGAAAGTTACGGTACCGACAAGTGGTCGTGTTTTGACGAACGACGTTTGAGCTGCTGGAGAATTAATGATGATGATGATGATGACGATGATGATGATGATGGTGGTGGTGGTGGTGATGATGATGCTATTATTATTATGTTTAAATCCTGAGGGATCAAATCTACCTTTGAAATGATGATGACGATAATAATAATAGAAATAAAAATAAGATAACAACTAAATGGAGTTATAATTAGCAAGATATAATAATAGTAGTAGTAGTAATAATAATAATAATAATAATAATAATAATAATAATAATAATAATAATAATAATAATAATAATAATAATAATAATAATAGTAGTAGTAGTAGTAATAGTAGTAGTAGTAGTAGTAGTAGCAGTAATAATAATAATAATAATAATAATAATAATAATAATAATAATAATAATAATAATAATAATAATAATAATAATAATAATAATAATAATAATAATAATAATAATAATAATAATAATAGTAGTAGTAGTAGTAGTAGTAATAATAATAATAATAATAATAATAATAATAATAATAATAATAATAATAATAATAATAATAATAATAATAATAATAATAATAATAATAATAATAATTTATAAATTCAAGTTAAAATAACTTTAGTCAGTTCCTGAGCTTACACCTAAGTCTATTGCCGAAAATGAGATCGATTAAGCTAGCCTTTTTAACTGGGTAAAAGCTGGTGATTGGAAGACAGGTCAGTAATTTTTATTTTTATTAACGACCCTGTGTCACAAGGAAAATGTTCCGTTAAGTTCTTTTGTTTACCAATATATTTAACGACATTTTATGGCATCAAAGGTCGTTGACGTCGATAGGAGAAATTTCTCTACACTTTTCAATCCAATGGAGTGTCAACAACCTCACATCCGTTACATGGATGGATAGATCCAGAGTTTATCTAAATATTATGGCAACAAGTTGAAATAACAAGTTGAAATAACAGCCTCCCTCAGGGCTTTAGACTTGTCCTTCTCTCTCTGTCTCCTGCCCAGTCTCGCAAGCGCCTGAAAACATTTCTCTTTGTCAGTGAAGACACTGACACGGGTCGGGAGCGCCTCTGTTTATGAGTGGCGCTATATAAATCCTCGATTACAATTACAATTACAATTACAACAAAGGTCGATGACGTCGACAGAAATCATTTTGAACAGCTCTTACCGTCCCTATGGCATGACACTGCAAAGCTAGCATGGGAATGCAGATCTGGTTTGTTACGTTTATTTAACGACGCAGTCATATATATATCGACGATGAATGACGTAGAAATGCAGAGCTGCGCGTCTGCTTTCTCTTATAGGAAAACAACACGCTTAAAAGAGGTGTCTAATTATTTTTAACATAATTTATATCATCGCTTGCATATCATAAACATAATACTGCTGATCATAATTTCTACATCTTGCTTAAATGTAGTAGACGAACGAATATATTGAATAATATATGTCGGATCTGAATGCGTTTTTAAGGTGTCTAAGGACTGCAACGCTTAGTTCAATGCTTAGCGACATCTGGTATAGCATCAAGGCGTTGGACGTCGAGATGAAGACATTGTTGTACAGTTTTCACGGTCTGTGTTAGCTACCAGAATCAACTTAATTCTGCTTTCTATTTTCTGTTCAACAACACTGTGTCATAATGATGCTGATTAGCGTCGCCCTCCTTCTTTATCCAGGCCTGGGTCTGGCACCCACCCGAAAGCGGCAGTGACGGAGTTAAGCTAACTGTTGATAGTTGGTTAGTTGCTGTTAAGGATGCTGTGTCATAACAAAGATAATTGCCATCACCCTGTACTCTTGGGACTGGCACTACTGCAGGGTGTCTTTGAGCGTTATTGCCAAAATATAGAGCGCAAGTGTTAGATTTTAAAGGTGTCTAATTCGGGCGTTGTATCTCATGATAAAACAATCATAGTAATTAATAATAATCTGTTGGATATATGCCGCTCAACAGAATGTTCTAGGCAGCATTAATATCAGATTTGTGTAATAATCAATGCACTGTAAAGGTAAACTGTTAAGAGCTTTAGACCAGAACACTCAAATATTGAACAAGTAAATCAGGCGATTTATTTTCAAGCGAGAGTCAATAAAGCTATTTTCGTTCAAAGCTACGAATATCACATGACTTCAACAGTACAACATAGATGCAGATCAAACGAGTTCTGTTCAATTCGGAAGCAAAGCATATCACTTACTTTTAAACCGGAAGTTGATAAAGTTACACAATCATCTAAACCAAATCACTTTCGTTCAAACCGGAAGTTGATCAAAAGTACTTCGGATCATCCTGAAAGTAACCTCTATTACTTCCGTTCAGTATAGAAATAAATCAGGTTATGTCTGTTCTTTCAGAGAGTAATTGAAAGCACATCCGTCGAGCCAGAGAAAAGCTCAGGTACTTCCGTTCAAACCCGCAGTTGAACTAAATTACTTCAGTTCACCTAGCCAGAACGCATTTAACTCGGAAATATATTGAAACTCTTTGACTGAACCAGCCAAATCAGAGACACATTTAACAATCTGCCGTCCTAGTCCAATTTTTTGCCGCCCCTGCTATTTGAGTTTCACAATTTTAACTTTAACAATATCAATTATATCATTACTAAATTTAATACTCATTTTTATCTTTTAAATTTAAGTTTTTCCGTCTTCTTGGACGTGCCCTACTGTTTAATTTTTATGTTCTAAAATAAAAAAATTTGCCGCCAAATTTAAAGTTTAGCTAATATATTTGTATTTATTTATTGTTGACTCGCTCCCAAATTCAAATTAAATTAAATGTTTAACTTTTATGTTTTAACATTTAAGCTGCCCGGTCTCTGTGTCGATCTCTACTAATGGAACAATTATAGCGCGTTGAAGCGTATTAGTTATAGAGTCACTGAAATGTGAAATAAAGGTGTTTAGCATCGACCATTACTGGTAGCCTCTTTATTCCCATAGTGCAGTAAATCTGCCACTATCAGGTACAGTCCTTCCTTTAAACATTTTTACAAAAAATTATTTACTTCCGTTCATTCCGGAAGTCAGTCTTGTCGGCACCGACAGAGGTCGCGCGCATGCGATAGAGACGTGTTTCTGCTTCCGCCGTGTCGCTGCGATCCCTCGTATCGAGGGCGGATGCCCCTCCAACCATTCGACAGACGAACCACAGCCTCCGTCGAAACCTATGACTGGTCAGGACGTAGATGACGAAGTTGACGGAGGAATTAAGGATGGCCAGAGCGTCCCCGACGGCCGTGTAGTAGTAATGCCAGTGCCCGCAGGACCTCTCGTCCTCGTCGACGAAGGTCCAGAGGACATGGTCGATCAAGGTCGGGGTCTGGCAGACGATGAAGACGCAGATGACAACGACGAGGACGAGGGTGATGTCTCTCTGAGCTCGACCTGGCTTTCTCATCTCGGCGCGTTTCCTCTGGCGCGCCCTCAGCGCCTGGACGAGCTTGTAGTTGAAGAAGGCCAGACTGAGGAGTGGCCCTCCGTGGAGGACCACGAAGTAGAGCACGTTGGCGTAGATGATTCGGTATAGGATGTTGTCACCGAAGGCACTGAGGGTGAAGCCGGTTTGAGACGTGTTGAAGCCCGTGCACTCCACGACCTGTTCGTATTCGAAGAAGCGTGGTATGTTGTAGATGACGGACGATATGGCGATGACAAGGACGAGGATTCGAATCCGACGTCCAGACAGAAAAGTCGACGACTTCATAGGTCGACACACGGCGATATATCTGGAAACGAAGGATAAAATCGTTTGCATAAGGTTAATATTATAATTATAAAGCTATTATTATTGTGATTATTATTATTATTATTTTTTGGGGGGGCCGCCCGAGGTGTGACCCTCAGGCTCTTAGGGATTGAGCAGGCTATTAAGAGAGGTGGTGTCCACCACGCCTCCTTCACGAGGCACCCTGTTGGAAAGAAAGACGACCGAGTTCTCTTCGGTTTAAAAGCGACTTCCCAGACACGGAAGTCTCGGAAAGGACGGAAGATGGAGGACATCGAGACATAGAAATACCGGGCTGAAGGCAACGCGAAACTACCTCTCTTAATAGCCTATCCCAAGTATTACTGATGGTGGCACGAAATACAGATTCGAAGCTTTGACAGGAGGAGCTCCAGTGACGGTTGAACATGCCCAAGGACAGAGAACTTTAAGAACAAGCTTTGTTAATAAAGATTTGGTGTGAGGTTATGAGGCAAGATAGGATGTGATACGGCAAAAGAAAGTAAGGTAAAGGTAACGTGAGATAACAAATTAAGATAAAGATAAAGCATGATAGGATGAAGTTTGATCAGATAAGCAGTGATAACTTAAGATAAGGTAATACTAGGGTAGATTAACTAAGATAAAATAAACTAAGATAAGAGATACTAATAACTAAGATAAAGTAAGGAAAGAGAAACTAAGAGGAACTTAGATAAGAGAAACTAAGGTAAGACAAACTAAGATAAGGGAAACTAAGGTAAGACAAACTAAGATAAGAGAGAAGCAAAGGTAAGAGAGAAACTAAGATAAAGTCAGATAAGATAAACCATGATAAAAAAATAGGGAAAGATGGTTTGATATGAGATCAAATGAGAAGAAAGGAGATAAGACGAGAAGAGGGAAAAGGATAGAAAGATAAGAAGTAAGGAAGAGGACCGTGGAACTAAAGGAAGTGATAGGTTAGGAGAGAGAGAGAGAGAGAGAGAGAGAGAGAGAGAGAGAGAGAGAGAGAGAGAGAGAGAGAGAGAGAGAGAGAGAGAGAGAGAGAGAGAGAGAGAGACCGACAGACAGACAGACACACAGAGACACAGAGAGAGACACAGAGAACAGAGACAGACAGCGACAGACAGAGAGACAGACAGAGAGACAGAGAAGAGAGAGAGCAGGAGAGGAGGAGATACAAAGATGTGCGAGAGATGTATATAAAAATACAAAATTGGACGAGAGACAAGAAGCTCTTATGAGAAGAGGTGGATAACGTGGCGCTTCTAAATTCTCGTTCTCAGCAATTACAAGTCCTATAACCCTTCCCATCATCACGGTTTCATTCTGTTTATTTCCTCTGCACTCCTATACGACAGTTCCATGTGACGAGGATATCCAAGCAATTCTGAAGTGTTTCCACATCGTTCAACACTTCTCTATTCGCCTGTCGTTGGGTTAGAAGACAAAACACTTGAATGCTCCGTTAAGCAGACCGATGTACAAAAACTGCAATAAACACGGTCGCCACCCATGTGGATTTAGGCATAGTAACTATCTACATGTAGTGCAGCAGACAGAATCTGATATTGCGGAGGTGAGGAAGAAAGAGAGCGAGATAGATAGATAGATGGATAGATAGCTAGATAGATAGATGGATGGATGGATGGATGGATGGATGGAAGGATGGATGGATAGATAGATAGATGGATGGATGGATGGATGGATGGATAGATGGATTGATGGATGATGGATGGATGGATGGATGGATAGATAGATATGTGGATAGATAGATAGATAGATAGATAGATAGATGGTAGACAGATAGATAGATAGATAGATGGATGGATGGATGGATGGATGGATGGATGGAAGGATGGATGGATAGATAGATAGATGGATGGATGGATGGATGGATGGATGGATGGATAGATGGATTGATGGATTGATGGATGATGGATGGATGGATGGATGGATGGATAGATAGATAGATAGATAGATAGATAGATAGATAGATAGATAGATAGATAGATAGATAGATAGATAGATAGATAGATATTAATCTATCTATCTATCGATCCATCTCGTTACCTCAATCACTCTTTTTTTTCTCGCCTTCTCATTGTCCATTTCCTTTTCCAATTCATGTCAAGCGCTTTCTCTCTCTTTCGCTCTATTGCATTATATATCGGACTCCACACATACATACAGAGGCATATCGTTACACATATTGTAAACACAGACAGACAGACAGACAGACAGACAGACAGACAGACAGACAGACAGACAGACAGACAGACAGACAGACAGACAGACAGACAGACAGACAGACAGACAGACAGACAGACAGACAGACAGACAGACAAAGCAGCACAGCAAGATACATACACACAGGGAAAGAGAACAGATCATGGAGAGTAATTGCGATGAAGCGCTTATTGCGGTCGTTCACAGCCGACGTGCGTTTCATTGGCATCTCGAGGTCCAGCGCCTGACTCCTCATCCCATCGGTCTCCCTGACAGCCTCGCAGGCCCCACGAGATGCGATGCCAACGGAGGTTGGCACAAAACCTCGACAGAAGCTTCCCTTCAGCGGGTTATTCTGCATTTGACTGAAATCCTTTTCGCGTTCTCCTAAAACTAATCTTGTGTGTCGCCTAAGTTACTATATATCTGGACTTCTATAAACCGCATTGTAGGAACTCTACAAAAGCGTTATGTATTAACAGCGAGCCAGAGACAGCTGATACGTATTGAAATAAGTAAGTAAGCTAGCAAATAAGTAAGCTAGTAAGTAAGTAAGTAAGTAAGTAAGTAAGTAAGCAAACAGGAAAGTAAGTAAGAAATTAAGAAAGAAAGTAAAAAAGTAAATAAACAATGGCTATGGAAGTAAGTTTGTATGTAAATGACATTAGTAATCAGGCAAGTAAGTATGTAATAGAGCAGGTTAGAGAGTAAATGAATAAGTAAGTAAGTAAGTAGGGAAATAAGTAAACAAGTAATCAAAAGTGTAAGAAAGCAAGAACGCGAATAAGTAAGTAACTAAATAAGCGAGCTAGTAAGTAATTAAATAAATAAACAAGGAGCACGCAATCTAGCAAGTAAGTAATACGTCTTTGTTTCCATCTGACATGTGCACACAAATTGCATGTTATTGAAAGTGTTCATAGCCTATATTATTACTATTATTATTATTATTATTATTATTATTATTATTATTATTATTATTATTATTATTATTATTATTATTATTATTATTATTAATATTATTATTATTATTATTATTATTATTATTATTATTAATATTATTATTATTATTATTATTATTATTATTATTATTATTATTATTATTATTATTATTATTATTATTATTATTATTATTATTATGATCATCATCATCATCAGCAGCAGCAGCAGCAGCAGCAGCAGCATCATAGGTAATATACAATACCCCTTCACATACAATACCCCTTTACATAGGCGCCTAATAGGCTGACATGCGTAATGCCACCAGGTACACGTCAATAGTCGATTATTTTACTATTATTTTACTATTATCTTGTAGCTGGTTGCGGTTTGTCAGTAATTAATTAATTCTGAGAATACAGCAAATATAAGGATTACACTACATTACCTCTTCACACACAATATCCCTTCACACACAATGACCCTTCACACTCAATACCACTTCACACTAAATAGGCTACCCCTTTAAATATTTTAGTAACCCTCCGGATGATTTTTCCGAAGCTGATAAAAATTCACCATCATATGTGAAGAAAACAAGAACGAAAGTCGTAATTCGTTCGTTTACTCATTCTAATATTCATTTAATCATTCATTCAAGCAAAGCATCTGTATGTATTTTTTATTCGAAGTGACTAGCGGACCGTCAGGCGGCCCGTAAGTTTCGAATACTAGCGGGCCGCCAATCACGTGTAACACGTCATGTGAATCGAGAACGTGACTAATTTCATAAACTAATTTCAATGGCGGCCCAACGGACAATTTCGTTTATGTTGGTAAAATTTTTACCCTTAAATTGACTTATAATACTCAAAAAAATGTATGAACCGAGGAAGTTTAGTATTCTTACAATGCGTGACGCCGAGACGTTAGAATCCATGAAAAGTATCACAAGAAGGCTGCACGTGCCAAGAATGATCTGCGATATTCCTCGCTGCGATTATGCTGCACGAAGCAGGGCCTATGGCCGCAGAAAGTATAATAAACAAGGAGAATGCAACCGTCCCGACTGGGGGGGGGGTCCTTCAGCGGCAGGTATTAAGACGTTTAATGTTAGTCTTAGGTTTAGTGTAGCTGTAGCCAATGTTTTCCTCCAAGGATTCGGATTTGAAAGGGCTTCTGGCGGAATCACGTGACTGGCGGCCCGCTAGTATTTGAAGTTTCAGGGCCTCCTGGAGGTCCGCTAGTCACAACATATCGAAGAGACTAGCGGAACGCCAGGCGGCCCGCAAGTTTCGAATACTAGCGGGCCGCCTGTCAGAGCCTTTTTTTTATTTGGTAATGAAGCTGACAAACCGCAACCCGGTGCAAAACGATGCGCAATATGGATAGCGCCTCTTGAAGATATCTACTCAGGTATGTATAGCAGGGTTACTAATGCATTATATATATACAGTCCATCGTTATATATATATATATATATATATATATATATATATATATATATATATATATATATATATATATATATATATATATATATATATTCCACAAACGATGACCACCTGTGCAAGTGCTGACTGACCTCCGTGTTGCTTATCGTTAAGCTTGATTAACACGGCGAGCCATGAAAAACTGAGCCAATGATTATCTTCTCTTGCTTCGCTTGACCTAGCTTTATAAAATAGGAACGATATGGATTCCTTCGGATTTCTACCGAGTCTCTCCAACGGATTATGATTTTTTACTATGGCTTCAAACACAGGCGTAGACTCTGGGGGGGGCAGCCGGGGCACGTGCCCCCAATAATTGAGATGGACTGTACACCCAATGCAACAAAAGTAGAATGAATAACCAAACACCCCAATATTTCGGACAAGTTTACGCCAGTGGCTTCAAATGAAGCAAAACTTCGAGTGATTCCTTGTGCACTATTTTAAAGGCGCTATAGAAGTTATTAGATTTGATTTCAATTTGCAATGTTGACGACTTTCGAAGTGAAATCGATCCGGCTTCGAATCGGTTGATTCAACCGATTTTTGTATCGTAGCGTTAGCTCGAAATAGCGTTGCGTTTGTTGCGTGCAATTAATTAGCAAATAATTATGTACAGTGAAAACATTGCTTCGGAGTTCAACTTTAATACCCTAAAAACCCAAGAATCGATCAACTACATTTGTAACTCAAACTATCAACAATAAAATATTAGCACGCGCCCTCTCAATACACTTGGGACCGCCTTATATAAGCAATTTCCCACCAAGATAACAGGTCAGATTCGATTAGTTTGGACCGGTCCATCATTCATCGTTTGCAGAAGCGTAAATTTTCCAAACTCTTTGCTATTACGCAAGAGTGGGTGTCCGAAAACCCGCTCACACATCTCAACGTGAACCCAAAGTATTCCCGCAAGAACACGCACGTGAAATATCTCGCGTTAGCCGATTGATTGATGACATCGTGAGGGGCTTGTATGTTAGTGATGAAACTGTTTTGATTAAATATATTGCAATAAAACTGAAAGTCTTTTCTTGAGTTAACGCTATGTCACACACATCGATTGATTGCACGATTTGAAGCCTGATCGATTGACAATTTCAAAATGTCGCTGACAATATCTGAAATCAGCAAGCTGTCTTCCCAAATTTGAAGACCATTCTGTTCTGATGGAGACCAGCTGGAAAGTGGAAACGCTTTTAAGTGGATAACGTTATCGAGCATCTAATGGTATACCACCCCCCAACTGAGAGAACAATGAAAAGACTCTAAAATAAATCATAAATCATATTTTGTCTGTACTTGTTTCGCTCTTGTACTGCGTGGAATGTTGCATTGCGTTGCACTGTTAACGGGATACGCTGCTCTATTTCACTGTATTTCTGGGTTTAGTTTGCGTCAGCTCCGTTGAATTATATATCATCGCGTTGACCTTGTCTGCATTCTGTTTGACCTGTACTCTGCGCTGCATAAGCTTATATACTGTATTGCACTGAATCATATTTTAATTTGATTTTGCTTATCGTATGTACTGAGCTGCGTTGAATCCTTTATGTTTTCGTACTGCATTGTGCTGTGTTTTACTGCGATGTATTTCATTGTATAGAATATAATTATACTGAGATCCAGTCTTGTTGTCCAGACCTTAAACCTCAAGACCAAGACCAAGACTTTTAACCTCAAGACCAAGACCAAGACCTTGAGCCTCGAGACCAAGACCAAGACCAAGACTTTGAACCTCGAGACCAAGACTAAGACCAAGACTTTGAACCTCGAGACCAAGACCGAGACCAAGACCCAAAAAATCACATTCAGGCCAAGACTTTTTTTCATAAAAAAAATTGTCAAGTCGTTATTTGAATGAAAACGTGAGTCTTTTATTTTATGCAAGCAAATTAACTTTAACTGCAGACTGCAGAGAATTCCGAATTCGTATTTACAAAAGTCCATCATGTAAAATGTTATTCCAAATACCTTTTGTATTTTATAAAAACCAATTCGCTCAGAATTTTCTGACCAACACGTGCCTTGTGGGGCCTAAAAAATTTCACCATGTGAAAAAATACTTTCCATGGGTGCTGAAGTCACTGGCACACACTGTAACTTTCCAAGCACTGAATTTAAATGAACAAATATTGAACCTTTTTAAAAATCCTCCCATGGTTTATCAGATCGTCTGGCTCAGAAAATAGTCTCGGCAGTGCTTCCAGGGACAGCATAACTTAGCTGCTGCTGCGAATGGGTTTTTCTGACCAACAAAACTTGTATCCGTTCGTCCCCTTGTCCCCTTGTGCTGTCGATTCGTTGAATCCTAGCGACTGTCATGGTCAACCTTCTCCATGTGCTCCGATTTCTCGTTGCCTCTCTCAGCTCCGAGATGTTCATCTTCAATGCCTCCTGTATCTCGTCCATCCATCTCCTCCTTGGTCGTCCTCTCCTCCTTCTGCCCTCCCCACACGCCAACATCATCTCCTTTTCCAGCCCATCTGCACGCATCACGTGTCCAAAGTATGACATCTTCTGCCTGGACGCTCTCTGCCCCAACGTCAAACTCCCGCTTGTATCCGTTCGTAGGTATTTTTAATTCTTGAGTTTTGTTAAATGATTTCATATTGACAGCCGGTCTTGGTCTTGGTCTTGCGAGACCAAGACCAAGACTTTGAACCTCAAGACCAAGACCAAGACCAAGACTTTGAACTTCAAGACCAAGACCAAGACTTTTTGGTCTCAAGACCAAGACCAAGACTTTTTAAAGCGAACTCGCGTGCACTCGAGACCAAGACCTTGGTCTCGAGGACAACAAGTCTGCTGAGATCATGTATTGAGTCCCCGGGGTTACTGCCATGCACTGCATTTTGATGTGATGCAATTTATCGTATCGAATTTAAGATTTAAGATTTCTTGCGGAATTGCTTGGTGGGAATTGTCCGATCTCACCTTCGCTCACTGTGTATCTCTGCCTATAGTCTGTTCCTGGTCGCAGGTCCTTTGTTCGGCCGACCCCGGTGTTCTCTTTGTCCCAGGGCTCGTTCCGCTACAACTCGGCACAGAAACTTTGATTTGTCTGTCCTGTGTCCTGGAACAACCTTCCTCATAGAACTAGAGGTGAGCTGGTCATCCCATCTCTTTATCTGTTTCGCAAGCGTTTAAAATCTATTCTGTTTGAACGAGGTTTCTCCTTGTTGGGTCGAGAGCGCTACTGATGATTTTTTCCTTGAAGTTGTACTTTACAAATTCTCCTTTATGTCATTTTATGTTACCCTATGATATATTGAGCCGTAAGTAAGTAAGTAAGTAACATGCGTTGAGTCTCCTTGTGTTACTCTATTGCATAGAGTATGTATATTGAGCTGCACATTCTGTATTAGGCTGAGTCTGCAGCGTAACGAAAAGACGCACTGTGAGACTTTTGTCCTTTAGTGCGTGTGCATTGATATTTAGTGCATTGTTTTTTAGTGCATTGTTCTTTAGTGCATTGTTTTTAGTGCATTGTTCTTTAGTGCATCGTTTCTGATCGAATGTTGTCGTATTGTACGTATAGAGCCACAAATCAACGTGTCTTCTTGCGACGTGTCTCAAAGCAGCGAATTGCACTAGAATAGGTTGCAATACCACACATCCGATCTTCTGGATATTGATCTGATTACGTTCAGGGTTTTGGTGCGCCATCGGCTGATGCCTTGTGCACTAGACACTGGCGCTATAGAAGTTAACAATCACATTGCATTGTATTATTTGTATTGTTATGCAATCTAGGCAAATGACGTAACCTGTTGGATTACCTGTCCAGGGAGACGAGCACAGTGAGAAATACGGCTCCAGTAAAAGGTACCAGGTAGACTGGCCACAGGAAGGGCAGTATTCCGATATATATCGTGTAGTACTCTTTGAGGTACCCCGAATGAGGGTAAACCGCTGGTAGTACGTAGAGTGGTACGGCGGCGAGGAGAACGAGGGTATCAGCGGCAGCTAGAGCTCGGAGCAGGAAGGTCGTGGCCGACTGGTTACCCGTGTCCTTCCGTAGGACCACGAAGGAGAGGGCGTTACCGACGACCCCCATGAGGCACAGTGACCCCACGAAGACTGTGTAGAGGGTGAAGTCGAAGAGGGCACAGCTGTGTGTGATGTTGTACCTCCCGGAGGCAGAAGTCTCGTTGTCCGTCACGTTCAAGCAATCGATCATGACGCACTTCCGGGTTGCTCCGCGCTACCGGAAGTAGCGCAGACGGATTGGAGACTTTTTCTGGCTCTAGTGGTCCTACGGTTTCTATGAAATAGCTCACTGATTGCGCAGTTACGGTTGACAATTGTCACTGTTCGACTAGGTACTATGATTAGATGATAGGTACTATGATTAGATTCGACTAGGTACTATGATTATATGCTTGATACTATGACTAAACTCGACTAGATACTATGATTACATGCTATGTACTATGATTATAATCGACTAGGTACTATGATTACATGCTAGTAAACTCGTGTAGTTCGTAGTTGGCCGAGTTCTTATCACATCTCCAGATAATGGGCTTAAAAATATCAGTTTTTCTCTGTCGCTAATCAGTCTCAGAATGGCGTCAGTGTTTCTTGCTGACACTAATTCAGACGATCAAACGAAAGTTTGTTTCGAATTTATCAGAAGGTTGCAGCCGGTAATTGTATTCGAAGTTATCTCAATTTTCTGTTTCGACAAGATCGTTCGTTTCAAAAGCGTTCGTCTGGTTACTTATCAAGTAGTCTGCTCAATGAAGTTATCATCTGCTCGTTTAAATTATCGTTTGCTCGTTATCTTCTGCTCGTTGGAGTTATAGCCTGCTCGTTAAAGTTATCGTCTTCTCTGAAACTATCGTCTGCTCAGTTTTTATCGTCTGCTCAGTTCAGTTATCGTCTGCTCAGTTAAGTTATCGTCTGCTCAGTTATGTTATCGTCTGCTCAGTTAAGTTATTATCTGCTTGCTAAGTTAGCCTCCACTTATTGCAGTTGACGTCTGCTTATTAAATAAGTCATCCAGTGACAATCCATCGTCTGCTTAGTGAAACTGTCGTCTGCTGGCTTCGATCTGTCGTCTGCTCATATCATCCAATTCGTGTCTGCGCAATTTCTAGGTCGTCTGCTCAGTTTAAACTGTCGTCTGCTGAGATCATTTCAGCGCCGTCTGTAGGCCTAGATGTCCGAAGTCGCCGGCGTATCCGGCTTGGTCGTCTGCTGGGACGAAACTGATCGTCTGCCGGATTCGTCTGTCGTCTGAAGCTCAGTACATCGACGACATTACGCCAAGCGCTTGCTCAACTCCAGCCCTGCGCGCACGCGTTCAATACTTTCGTTCAATACTTTTCAGGCAGCTGGAGCGTAGGCGAGCACCACTCTATCTTAATCTTGCCGCAACAAAGCACGACTTTCTCTTTGATGCGAAAATCTTTGCCGAACGCCGACGAAATATCCCGGCCGCCCGGCTCTCACATATATAAATCAGTCCCGAATTCTTCTAATCAGCATCTCTGCGTGGTGTTGGCCGCGCTGGGCGGATCCTAGACCGTGCGACATTGAATTGCAACCGTTAGGGCCTACCTACAGCCCGCACAATCCCACCACGTCCACAGGAGACGGATTGCGGAACCCGATGGCTATTACTTCGGCCGTCGGGCTCGTGTTTCAGTTGAAAAATCTCCTTCTATAAATAATCGGTCGTTGCGACAAGCGATAGTACTGCGCTATCGCGAGATCACGTAATTCGGTTTCAGTGACGTATACCAGGGGCGGACGAAGCTGCCGGTAACCTTCCGCCGCGCGCGACCAGAGGCGTATGAATACACGGCTGGGACAATCCGACGTGTCTAGGCGTTCGTCTTTATTCGCTGAACTGTTGTTTGGTTTGACGAATCTTGTTGTTTACTCTATTCGCTCGAATCGGATCCGCATCGGAATCTCTCGGGATTTTCCGGTCGATTGAGAGTGATGACCGAATGTTTGCGGCAGCCGTGTTGGGTGCGCAGGCGCAAAATGGTCGACTGGTCGCTATGGAAACCGGTGTAAATAGGAATCGTGAAAAGTTAAACACCGTTCTGAGCGCTCAGTTGTTTACTTATAAGTAGAAGTCGTTCTAACGAATAGAAAAGAGGAAATGGCATACATGTGTACACATTGTAATAAACGAAGAACATTTAAATGATAAATATATAGCAACAACATTAATAATAATTTTTCTTATTATTACTACATTTACTTCTTTAACTACCACTACTACTACTACTACTACTACTACTACTACTACTACTACTACTACTACTACTACTACTACTACTACTACTACTACTACTACTACTACTACTACTACTACTACTATTACTACTACTACTACTACTACTACTACTACTACTGCTGCTGCTGCTGCTGCTGCTACTACTACTACTACTATTACTGCTACTACAACAACAACAACAACTGCTACTACTACTACTACTACTACTACTACTACTACTACTACTACTACTACTACTACTACTACTACTACTACTACTACTAGGCCTACTACTACTACTAGGCCTACTACTACTACTACTACTACTACTACTACTACTACTACTACTACTACTACTACTACTACTACTACTACTACTACTACTACTACTACTACTACTACTTCTACTACTACTACTACTACTATCACTACTACCACTACCATATTAAATGCCTTCATGCATTTGGTGTATTTAGTTATATACCTTACGCTTTATAAAACTTATAAGAATACATACTTTTACATCCATGCATATTCACACAGAAACGTTACATGTGGTAGGTTTGTTTTTGTGTAGACGCTGTTATTGATGACGCGGAGCAGTTACCGACAGGTGCGCGGTGGACAAGGGAAAGGCGGACCTTACTTGTTTGTGTTTTGTCATCTTGTTTCGCCTCCCCTTCACCCCTTTCTCTCCATGTCTTTGTCCTATCGCTTGTTCATCTTTCATTCTCGTCCACTGCATCAGTATTTCCACTGATAAAAGCGCAGTTGGTTTCTCCAATGTCTATCCACCGCACATTCTTCCTCTATCTCTTCCTTGCCTCTGCAACAGCTTCCATCATATCTTTCAGTGGCATTAAACACAACCGGAGAGTATGTCTGCATTCGCGTAGGTGTGTATATAAACGTTTGCATGCATGCCTGCGTGTAGGTGTGTATGCATGTGAGTGCATGTATGTATGTATGTATGTATGTATGTATGTATGTATGTATGTATGTATGTATGTATGTATGTATGTATGTATGTATGTATGTATGTATGTATGTATGTATGTAATACTATGTATGTGTGTATGTATGTATGTATGTATGTATGTATGTATGTATGTATGTATGTATGTATGTATGTATGTATGTATGTATGTATATATGTATGTATATGTTTCCATTAAGTTGTTATGCGCTGCAATCGATCTTCCTAAATGTTTGTTCCATCCTTCCGACAACAATCTCTTTATTCCTGTTTGTTTATGAACACTTAGTCGTCCGATCATATTTGTTTACCTTAGTGGTTTCACTTACAAAAATCAATGTGTTTGTGTGTTGATATCTCTCTTGAACTTCTCTCTACAGCATGTGTCTTGCTTTTCATTTTTTCTCTACTTTTTAACCGGTTTTCAAAAGTGTCTTTCATCCTTCAAATAACATTCTCTTTATTTCTGTTTTTTGTCAACACTTAGCCGCTGGATGTTATTTATTTACTTTAGTGATTTCACTGGTAGAAATCGATGTATTTTTGTGTGGACTATCATAGAAATTTCTCTTTATCTTTGTTCTAGAATAAACTGCATTTTAATTATCTTTCACCAGTCTGCTGAAGGTGTATCAGTGGGAAATCTTTCTTCCTCGGTCGATTACCAACTCACACGTACAAGGATCTCTTTAAATAGCTTATGATCCGTGCGAAGGGGTTCGAACCCTGACTTCTGGGTTGGGAGGCAGAGTGTTGACAACCTTACGATCGTTCACCTCATACTACGGGAAATATAGACATTAAACTTATCCTATATTCTCTTTGCTTTTTAACGCATATATATTTACACACACACACAAACACACACACACACACACACACACGCACGCACGCGCGCGTACACACACACACACACACACACACACACACACACACACATATATATATATACATACATAAATACAGCTGTATACGTATATAGCTCTATCTATTCATACGTTTGAGTGATTCCTCCTTCCTGTGAGCTCTACATATCTTGTATTACGTAAAGTTAGCTCTACATAATCTTGTGTTATGTAACAATAGAGGTTGGAGGAAAAGAAGAACAATAAGGAGAGGGAGAAGTAGAGGAAGAAAAAGAGGAAGAGGAAGATGAGGATGATGATGACGACGACAACGAAGAAGAAGAAGAATAATAATATTAATAAGAAGAGGAAGAGAAAGAGGAAGAAGAAGTAGAAGATGAAAAAGAAGAAGCTTAAGAAGCTTAAAGAGGTGACCTCAAGCAAATGCTGACAGGCAGTCTAAGATAAAGTGTTGGTGACTTCATTTTTTAGCCTCGGCGTATGAGGACGAACGGGCGGCTATTCCTCCCCTCGCTACCTGATCCTCTCAACGACAATGTACCGTAATTGTTCTCGATTTATTAGACAGAAGTGCAGCAGAGAAACCTAGACTTAAGCCCTGCCCTGGGCTTAATTCCCCGAAACCTTGACTGACAAGTACACAACCATAACAACTAGATTATCGCTAACCCTGTAAATATATAAGTGATTAAAATGGATGTAAATAATGCAAGAACTTGCAAACAAGGTTGAAAAAGAGGGACATAGATCGGGAGACAAGGCCAAATAGACAGACAAACAGACAGACAGACAAACATCCACAGACATAAAGCCGAATAAGAATGTACGAGAAGGTAACGAACAGTCTACAAAACTGTCCAGCGCGAGGCTCTGAAAAGGTGCCGTAAAATTTCGACGCAATTTTATATTGCACAGGCGAAATGGAAGACGATCGTAAACGGCAGTCGTCTGTGCCAAGGAGCCGAGCTATTTATTTCGATTATTATTAATAAAGCCGACAGGCGATGTTTCAGAACGAATGTCGAAACAAATTTTTGAACCCCCGACCTCTCGGTGAATGCCCAACACGCTAACCACTAAACCATTGCGTTCCTTTCACTCCTATCCCCTAAACCCTCATAGATCCGTTGGAAATTACTGTCCAGGATAGAACTGTGCAGCCACACGTGGCCTCCTTCAAACCTCTTCCTTTTGTGCTGTCTATGACTACGGGAGCTGTTTGCTGTTTGGAGGGAGAAGGGAGGGAAGGAAGGTGGACTGGAGGATGGGGAAGGAATGGAAAGGGAGAGGGAGGGAATAGTGAGCAGATAGTGAGGGGATAGTGAGGGGGAGAGGGAGAGAGAGGGACAGTGAGAACAACAGAGACAGACACATAGCGAGAGAGACAGACACACACACAGAGATACAGAGACAGCGAGAGAGACAGACAGTTGCTGGACTCCGGATGGACGGACGAAATAACGGATGACAGAACTCATCTCTCGTCGGGATAGACGGTGACGCCAGAATGGATCTTTTTCCCTCATAATTCAACAATTGTCGTTTGGAAACGGAATGGAGGGAGAACCCAGCATCATGGAATTCAGAATTATAATCTGACGGTCATCATGTTTGACTGATAATATCTTCGAGGTTAATTGGAATATTTACAAAACTGATGCATTATTTTCAGGAGAACCGATTAATCGGTAAAAATCCAAGCACATTCGAAATTCCGATAAAGACTATTTTTGTCAGAGCCAGACACTTTAACGTTGTTGCTTGTCGCCAGACAGTTTTATCGGTTTGAAAAGGGTAAAAAAAGAATGAAACGAAGTAATCGTAAACTCCAAATATCTAAAGCGCTACTCTAAAGCGAAGCGCAGGGCACCATCTTATTCACGAGCGCTGGTAGAATAGAAGCTAGATAAACTGAAGAATAGAGTATGATAGGAGCTAGATAAACTGCATAATAGAATAGAGTAGAATAGGAGCTAGATAAACTGATGAATATAGTAGAATAGGAGCTAGATAAACTGCATAATAGAATATAGTAGAATAGGAGCTAGATAAACTGCAGGATGCAACAGAGTCGAGTAAAGTCGGGAACCAGATTGCATGCAGAGGATAAATGATGGATAAATATAGGATCGGACGAGACGAAAGGTCGAGCGTTGAATAATCTGCTTTTGCTAAGCGAAGGCATTGAACAGAGAGGCAGCAGACTTATTCTGGGTAAATATAGAAAAGCGACAGATGAATTCGGACGAATGTGTGAAATATTGACCTGATATTTGTGTATCCTACAGAGACCTGACCAGAAGCCGTTTACAGGCGTGTCATAGGTTGATCTGCCTGCCTGACCCTTTTGGATCTTGACCTCGAACCCATTTTTATCCTCCTCGCCTATGGATTTTGCTTTGACTAAGCGCCTGTGAATAAGTTGGCTCCCCCAACTTTTCTGTTTTGGGCGTTGTAGAAATCTGGAGATCACGATTACGATTTAGTAGAGGCAGCCATAGGTATGAAGCGTTAGCGACTTCATTTTCTTAGCCTCGGAATACGAGGGCGGGTGACCAGTACTCTTCCTCGCTGCAGTGCCGGCCTTAGGGGCGTGCGAACCGTGCGGTCGCACGGGGCCCGCAACTTAAGGGGGCCCGAAAATGTCACAGAAAATGAATATGAACCTTAATAATAATATTATGGTTTCGATTAAATCTGCTCTTTCGTTAAATTAAAAGTTAAATGATACCAGAAGTTTAGTTTGTTTCAAAATATATTAGTGCTATAATATTATTATTATAACTTCCTCTATATCCCAGAATTCTCGTGACGAAACTATCCATCATGATTTTAAAAATGAAAACAATGAACTGACGATTACCTTAAGTGGCCTACCTCGGTATGTTTATGTTTATGTTTATATTCGTTTAATGAAACAACAGACATAACGCTGTAGGTGTACAAGGAAGTGAATTAAAATTGTTAATTGTTAATAATAGCTTAGTAAGAGTTAGAAAATAACATTCTAGATATGAAGTTTCGAGAGTCTTTATCTGGTAGATTAAAATTGTGAGGACGATTTCTTAGGGAGTAAGGAGTAATATGGTTGGTTGGGAATAAACATCTAATTGAGTGATTTTCATTGAGTAAAGCTGCTTTAAATAAGGCCATTTCGGCTTTGAGCACAAGCTCAGCTATGGAGGGAGAGATAGTTTGAACATATCCAAATCGTTTGAGTTTGTTCAGGAATTGTTCAAGGCGCAATTTATCCTTGCCACTTATAAGGCCCCACCAGGCTGGAGAAGCATATAAGGTTCTAGATACGATTGTTGCATTAGTGATGAGATGTAGTGAGTCTTGAGATGCTCCATGATTTTTGATAGTTCTTAGTGCAAAAAAGGAGGAGGTTCCACTTTTTATCAGTTGATTGATGTGCTCAGTGACTGTTAATTTTTCTCCGATGGTGACTCCGAGAATCTTGATTGATGTTGACCGTTTAACTCCTGTGATTGAAGGGTTGTCAGAAAGTGAGGGTTGGTTGCGTTTGATGATAGCCATTTCCCGAGTTTTATCAGGATTGATTTTCAGGTTCTTTGTTTCAGACCAATTGTAAATATGTTGGATTTCATCATTGGCTGTATTTAATGAATTGTAGTGAGAATTGTTTCATTTTATGCTCTTAGCCTCAAGTTAAAAATTATAGAAATAATTTGTAAAAATTTTAAAAGTTATATAAATAAAAGTTGCTTCGTTAGTGACGGATAATTTCTTGGATGACACGAATATGCGCGAAGGATATGATCGTGATTCCGGCAAAGAAAATATTTCTAACCTTTCACGTTTAGTTCGCGGTTAAAAGAGCCATGAATTGTCAAGCTTTACCGGATACACATTAAAGTACGCATCGACTTATTCGCATGTAGTAGACTTTTTCTATTTCCAAGGACGAAAATTTATTGCTCGATTTATACGCAGCGTGGACTTGTACGCGAGTATATTCGGTACTTTTTTGGTAAAATATCTTTTTAGCTAATTTAATTATTACCCTTCGCTTATAGTATCGTTTTAGCTTATTTAATTGAATCTATGAAAATATTTCTTAGTGAAACTCAAACTAGAAGTTGGATGATTGATGAAAATGTTACTGAAACTAGAAGCTGGAAGATTGATGAACATATTAGGCCTATATCCTAAAACTCAAGCTTGAAGTTGGAAATGCGATGAAAATAGCCTACATCAGTTTAGCGCGGATATCGTTATCGTGGACTTGCCGTGGATGAGCGATGAACATTTTATAGTAAATATCAAACTAGAAGTTGGAAGATTGACGAAAATATTACTGAAACTAGAAGCTGGAAGATTGATGAAAATATAGGTCAAACTAGAAGCTGGATGATTGATAAAATATTTTAATCGAGTCTATATCTATAAAATGGTAAAGAACAATTAAATTAGCAAAAAGGATATTTTACCCTTTTATGTATTTTTTATTACCTTTTCTTTTGCATTTTTATTTTTATTTTTTATGGTTTATTATTTTACACACACCTACACTCACATGTATATAGGGTCTACGTATGTTGGTCAAAATTTGCTGCTTGTAATTATTTTTTTAATGGAAGATCAATAAAATGATTAGCAATGAAAAACAATTTCACTTGTGTCATGGGGGCCGTACAGGACACTCTGCACGGGGCCCGAAATATCCTAAGGCCGGCGCTGCTCGCTGTCTCATCTTCCCACCGACAGTGTACGGTACTCGTTATAGTTGATTTGGCTAAGGGGTGCAGATGGAGCAGAAATCCCGAAACAAACTTCTGCCCTCGCGAGGATTTGAACCCCGGATCTTTCGATTGACAGTCCAGCACGCTAACCAGCGCACCATTGATCACTCCTCTACCCCCGATTGATTAGCTTAGACAAATTGAGCCATTAGAAAGCCTAAAACAATGTTAGCTGGTAAGGAAAGGCTACCTGGCTGGCAAAAGTAACCAGGAGGAGGTTGACCAAAAAGGGGGATTCAATCGGTGAGGAAAGCGGAGGGCAAGAGACTAAACTCTGACTAGGCAGATCCAAAACAGCCAGAGGAAGACAATCATGCGATTATTAGCAGAAGGTGCTGAGAGGGAGACTACGGAAAGTCTACGGAAAGCCGTGGAACGGCAGCTATCAGAAAGAACAGCCTACTGTAAGTAATTGGTTAGTTGGTGTTTAACGACGCTGTATCATGACAAAGATGATTAGCGTCGCCCTCCTCCTTTTGGCATGCTGAGGACTGGCACTACCAGAGTACGGGCAAGGACAGAGTTAGGAATAAGGAGTCGGAAGGAAGGACCGGAAGAACCTGAATCTCTTGATTTAAAATAAGGCCACCTGTTTAGCTTAGGCATCTGTTACCATCCTAATCCATTACCTAATTATAACAGTTAGTATTAAAAACTTGACTGTCAACGCTGATGCGTAGCTGCCTGGAAGATTTTGCTCTGTCCATCCTCGGAGAGCTATGTAGTCCAGTGTCACCATTACCTGCAGGGCGCAGATCTCTTCTCTATGCGACACATGGTAGTCTGGTTGTTTCCCCGTCGCGTATACCTCCACAGTGCAACATGGAGGCTGCGCAGTGGTCGGCCACTCATTCTGGAACAGGCAATCTCCCATATGAGCTTCATTTCCTATCTATGCCTCTATTTCGCAAGCGGTTGGCGACCAATTCGTTTCATCATGTCTCGTCTGTGACGAGTTTTCTATAAGAAAGCACTTGCAACTGCAATTATTGCAAAAGTGTCTGCTGTTGCTAGACAGTTCTATTGCTATTGTTCCATGTGTGGTCTATCGTTCATTTGACGCTGCATCCGGCATTCTCCTTCAAAATTGACCTATATAGATTTACGATCATGACCTGAACGCGACCTTTACGAGCCACTCCCTCTCACTCGATGCGCGTGTCTGTGTGCGTCTCTCCCTCTCTTTCTCTCTGCATCTTACCCGCTCTCTGTCTCTCTCTGTCTCTGTTTCTCTAGATGCCATTATACGGTTTGTCCGTGTCATCCTTTTCTAGTCCTAATAGTTTGCGGATTGTTGAGACGGATTCTCGCTGATCCCGTCTTTCCTTCTGTCTCTTTTCGTGTCTGTCTGTCCCGATGTGTCTGTCGTTCTGTCCGTCTGTGTCCGTTCTCCTGTCAGTCTACATATCCCAGTATCTTCTATTAGTCTTCTCATCCAATTGTAGCTTCTTCCGGAGGCGATTAAATGGAGTGGATTAACGATAATCCACGCTGCTTCTTCTCTTCCTTCGATGTCCCTTTCGATCGCTGTCGATGTCTTTCTGCTTCCTTTCTTTGACCAACTCGCCTTTTCCCTTCCTTAATTAATCTTAGAACCCAACTATCTCCATCTTCCAAAACTCATCCATCTATCGATACGTCCGTCCAAACGTCCACCCATACATACATACATACATACATACATACATACATACATACATACATACATACATATATACATACATACATACATACATACATACATACATACATACATACATACATACATACATACATACATACATACATACATACATAGTATTACATACATACATACATACATACATACATACATACATACATACATACATACATACATACACACATACATAGTATTACATACATACATACATACATACATACGTACATACATACATACATACATACATACATACATACATACATACATACATACATACATACATACATACATACATACATACATACATACAATACATAGTATTACATACATACATACATACATACATACATACATACATACATACGTACATACATACATACATACATACATACATACATACATACATACATACATACATACATACATACATACATACATACATACATACATACATAAACCCAACCATTCATCTATTCATCCATCCATCCTTTCAGTCATGCTTCCGTCCTTTCTTCTTTCCTTCCTTCCTTCCCTCTTTCCTTCTTTCTTTCCTCCTTTCTTCCTTTTTGTCTTCCTTCTGTCATTCTTTTCTTCCTTCCTTCCTTCCTTCCTTCCTTCCTTCCTTCCTTCCTTCCTTCCTTCCTTCCTTCCTTCCTTCCTTCCTTCCTTCCTTCCTTCCTTCCTTCCTTCCTTCCTTCATTCATTCATTCATTCATTCATTCATTCTTCTGTCCATCAGTGCCTCCGTCCGTTCCTCCGTCCGTCCGTCCTTCCCTCCGTCCCTCCCTCAATCAATCAATCAATCCATCCATCCATTCAACAAACAACGTATTTTCCATTAACTTTAAAATATCTCCGTCTTCGCATCTATTTCGACGCACTGTCCACTGCTTACTCCTGTCTTTCCTTTTCTCCCCTGTAGATCTTCCCATTTCCCATATTTCCTGCAGAATATTCGTTTCCCGTTCGCTTCCGACATGCTTCACTTTTCCAACAGCCGCTCATCGCCATGGCATCTCATCACCATAGCAACGCCCACACCTCGAAACAACAGCACTTAAATCTGAGTCCAGGATTACAGATCATCCACTGGATCATTCCAACACTGACTTCATCTACAGTTATTCCTCTTTTACGCGTCCAGCCAATGGTCCGTTAATCACGCCACTCCGACACCTAGTGACAGCAGGATGAACTTTTCAAGGACCTTTAATTGCGTTAAGTTGGGCGCAGCAATGGCCACAGAAGGGTTAGTTATGCGTTCCCACTATATATATATCCAGGTCATAACCCCCTGCAGTTTCGCCCCGTATAATGTCTTCCTTATGACGCCATATAGAAACGTATATACTGTTCCGGCGGCAAGCCCGTGTGCATAAAGTGCGTAGTCTTCCGGCAGTCCTAAGTCCTGTACAATAGGCGCCAGATACTAACGGCAGCTTGACTCGTTTGCGTGTGTTCCGAAGATATACATGCTTCCTTGACGGACTTCCGCATAAACAGCAATTGAACGCGAATTCCGATAGCGGAAAACTTGACATAAACCAAACAAACTGTGGAGAAAGTAGAAAATAAGAAAGTTAGTAAGACAGTATCAGTTCTTGGAAAGGGATGATGAGCCTTTAAAGCGGATATATTATATAATATGTCAGTATCTCTAATATCAATATAATATATGCCAGTACATATATTATATATTATATATATATCAGTATATACATAAATATATATATCAATATATATATCAATATATGTATATACACTGTGTCCCGATGAAAAGTGGACCCCAAGAAAAAGTGTCATAACTCGGTCAAAACTTTCAGCATTTGCCTGAAATTTTTAAAACAGCAAGAGTAGCCACATTGCAACCAAATCCTAGCGCCGTTTGGAAATGTTGGCGAGTTTGTCAAGTTTGTGAACGTTTGAGATGCAGCCCTAAAAATTGGAAATTTCCAACATACAAGAGCCATAAAGAAGTGGTTCAGCTACAGCTGGTGTTCAAAATGTCCTTTTTATTCACGGACACACGACCGTAGACGTGGACGCCACTGTTTGATGGCCCGATCGATGATCACATGGTCAAACAGCTGCCACTCTTCAATCAGACTCAGGTGATCGACGTCACGAATGCGGGAACGATAAACGCGCTCCTCCGGTACACTCCAGGTTTGGATTTCGCGTCTGATTGAAGAGTGGCAGCTGTTTGACCACGTAATCATCGATCGGGCCATCAAACAGTGGCGTCCACGTCTACGGTCGTGTGTCCGTGAACAAGGAGGACATTTTGAACACCAGCTGTAGCTGAACTTCACTTCCTTATGGCTCTTGTAATGTTGGAAATTTCCCATTTTCAGGGCTGCATCTCAAACGTTCATAAACTTGACAAACTCGCCAACATTTCCAAACCACTCTAGGATTTGGTTGCAATGTGGCTACTCTTGCTGCTTTTAAAATTTCAGGCAAATGCTAAAAGTTTTGACCGAGTTATGACACTTTTTCTTGGGGTCCACTTTTCATCGGGACACAGTGTATATATATCAGTGTGTGTATATATATCAGTATGTGTAATATACAGTGTATATCGTAATCGTTAAGCTCTAATTTCTATAGCGCTACCCTAAAGCTGAGCTATTCACGAATGCTGCGTCGTATCAGAGGGTTTGTCCAGAGCTCGTTGTCCATTAGAGATCCGAGTCTGCACGCCAGACAGACATATGAATGTAGGTTTGTATGTACGTATGTATACATTACCTTGCAATAGGGTACAATATCCGATACTAAAGAAGACCGAAAGAAACAAAGACTGTAGGTAGTCGGATGGAGATATACAGGCTTTAAAAGTGAACAACACACCTAACCGTAACAGTAGTTATTTCAAAATTCGGTCTAACTGTAATAGCCAAGTTGATACAAGTGAACGAACAATTGGGCCAACGAAGGGCAAAATATGGGCGAAAACGGACGAAAATATTCGACGTAATTCAACACAAAAGTAGGCGCTTCTCATCCTCACGTTTTCGGTTAGAAAGTTTAGCGAACAAGTTTCGCATCCAGCTACTAATAGACAGACTCTGGAGTCATTGTTCGACGCCCAGTAAAGCGTAAATTCATCAGGTGCCGTTTTATGGCACCGTTCCGTTTGATGTGCCGTTGCCATAGTAACCGCCCGAACCGGATTTTTCCGGTTTGACCGCGCATGCGCCAGCGTCTTTGCACAATTAGGCCACATTCTCGACTACGTAGCATCGATTCCTCGACTACGTGTAGCGCCGGAAACTCATGTCGCTTTCCGACAAGTGTAGCACTGCGCTAAATGAATGAGAGATGCTGATGGCAAAGTCACGCCCCCTTCCTGGAGCCGTTTTTTACAGGCGCTAGATAAATATGCTTCGACTAGAGGAACGGCTCGTCTGCCAGTGGGGCAATGACCGATCCCTTCGACTCAGAATAGTTTACTGGACAGTCAGTGTTCAAGTTAAAAGCAGATTAACACAAACACTGGACAAGAGCCATATGAAATATTGCTGCAGATCGCAGGGATTTTGTCCATGAAAAAATACAATCACAACGCCAGCAACAAAAACAACAACAGCAACAACGATAATAATAATAATAATAATAATAATAATAATAATAATAATAATAATAATAATAATCAGTGCTTTTTTCTGGAAAAAGGTTCCGGAACTGAACAATTTGTGGAAGGGCTAAATCGAGGACATATTTTATGCTAGCGCATAGTATTAGTATTACTAGCATAGTATTAGTATTACTGACATAAGCGCTATATCAAATTGAGTCCACACGAGTCCACACCCACACGATGGGTCGACTTCGGTGCCAGGTCAGAATCCTGGGAGGGTCCAGCCGCGCACAGTGAACGGGGAGTGAAACTCTAGAGATGGGAATGCTGAGTGAACGGGGAAGTGATCGTAAAGGTAAAAGAGAGTTTCTTCCTTGAAAATTACTGACCTGATCACGACTTGGTTTTGGCGCTTCGTCGGTTAATGTTTTGTGCATTAGACAGCGGCGCGGAGGAAGTTCTTAATTTCAATTAAAATATACAAGGAGTGAAAATAACACCCGCGGAAAGGAAATCCGACGTCTATACGCCAGTTGAATTGGAAGTGCATGCGTTTGAGTTACTCTTAGGCGTAATTTGTGGGGGGTACGAGGGGTACCCGTACCCCCCAATTTTTTGACTGGGAGTACCGTACCCCCACTTTTTTAACAATGCCAATGTAAATTTTATTATTGTGCCTTCCCAGAGATCGCAGCCCCAGAAATTGGTTGCCCCCACTTTTAGACCAAAGTTACGCCTCTGGAGTTACCCCTCCGTAAACTGGTCACTGCAAGGTTTGCCTATTGAACTTCGGAAGAGCAAATGTCAATATCGAAGAATAATTAATAGAAAGAAGCAACGAAGAAAAGAAGGAAGAAAGGAATGAACGAATGGAGGAGAGAACTGAACAAAAACATTGACATTTCAGACTTCGACGAAGAATAGAGACTGAGAGAAAAACAGAGAGATGGTTTAGCGAATGAAAGATTGTTTGGAGCGAGGGTGTTAGGGAAGGACGGCGGGACGGGGGGGTGCACTGGGAGGGATTAAACCCTGGACCTATTTCGTATGTGACGTGGTAAATGGGAACAGCAGTCCGGGCGATCGGTCGGTTGGAAAATAATCGATTCATTTCTCCCTGTGGGATCAAGGCGCCGAGAAACCTAAAAGGCAACTTCACAAACCGACCAATGGGCGACGACAATGAACGATTTACTCTCTCGCTCCACGCTCCACACGTTTATGTCCCACAAGGGGCAACAATCCGTCTTAAACCTCGGGACACAACAGTGTGGCATAAACAGTCGAATACACAAATACATACACAGGCTTTCATATATACATACAT
>OY744605.1:78210033-78360033 GCA_963556255.1 Allolobophora icterica | reverse complement strand
TCATGGTATCGCTTGATCTTATTTGCGTGTAAATGTCTTTGTTTTCCCTCTATTTCTACTATATAAGAATATGGGGATTTAATCTTGACTACGGTAGCAGGTCCTTGCCATCGACTATAAAATTTAGAACTACCAAAATCTGGTGCTAATACTGCTACTTTATCTCCAACTTCGTATTTTCTGTCAGTACTACGCAAGTTATAATAATCTGCATACCGCTTTGTTTCTATATCACTATAGTAATCTGCATAAACTTTCGCGAATTCAAGGTTTTCTTTCAGTGATTGGAGATACTCTTCGGGTGATTTACCTAAGTTAAGAGGTACTTTTCGTTCGCCAGCCCACGATTCCTTCAACACACTAAGTGGACCCCGAGGAAGAGTTCCATAAACCATAGTGAAGGGCGAAATATGAGTCGTGCCTGAAGGTTTTTCTCTAAGGCTCCACAGAACAAACGGTAACAATTGGTGCCATCCACGAGGATCAGATTGAGCAAGCTTAAAGATCATGGTTTTCAAGCTTTGGTTGCATCTTTCAACCAATCCAGCTGCCTCAGGATGTCCAGGGGTATTAAATCTGGGACTACAACCCATTCGCCGCAAGAATTCTTTCGTCAAACGACTGGTAAAGTTGGTACCACAATCAGAACTGATGATCCTTGGAATAGAAAAAGTTGTAAAAACTTGCAACAGAGCTTCACAAACTCCCTTTGCATTCAGCGATCTAAGAGGATACGCCATCGGCCAACGAGAAAATTTGTCCACCAGAACCAGAGCATAATTGTACTGGGGTTTCGATTTGTTGGATTCTCCAGTCACTACCATAGGGCCAATACAATCCATATTTAGATGGTTAAAACAGAGTTCATCCGCCCTCGGAATAGGAGTGATCGGGACTCGATCTGCCACTTTAACTGGAGTTCTTAGTTGACAAATTTGACAAGACGCACAATATTCGCGAATCCTCTCATCCATTCTTGGAAACCAAAAGTTTAATTTGATCCTGGCTCTCGTTGCCTTAAAAGCCATGTGCCCAGCACATGGGGCATCGTGTGCTACTCGCAAGACAACCTCGATTCTATCTTCCGGTAAACATAATTGATTAACCTTATGTCCCATAATTTCCCCTTTGTGGTACAGGAGGTTATTATCTATAAAGAAATTATTTTTATTCTGTCTCGCTTGTTGCCAGCAAGATATAAGATTGTGACAATTCTGTTGCTCACGCAATAAAGTATCATTATTCGCTACTCCCTCATCAGACTTGAACTCTGTTGACTCAACATCAAGAAAATTATCTGAATCATCAACTAGTTGCTCCTGAGAATATTCATTCACTTCTGACGGCAAGGATTCGTTGCTGTTACTTTTCTCGATATTAACTCCTAAGTTATCTTCTTCTGCCCCTTTATTTATTTGTACACATCGATCTACGCCAGCTACCATCACTACATATTGCGAACTATCCCTTAATAGGTCCACAACATGGGGTGTCAAAATAACCCGTTCATTTAGTTCAGGGACTGCAGCGAACATGACGCACAAAGATGGCGCAATGTTTGTCGTTCCTTCCATTGAATTAGCTAATTTCATTTGTAGGTATACTACATCTGCCTTACATCCTTCTCCCTGAAAACCAATTATATTAATCCGTTTAATCACGGGTAAGTTTAGTGACTCAATTAATTTCTTATCAATACAACAAATTTCTGCTCCTGAATCAGATAATGCTGGCTGAGAAGGGAGATCTTCAATCTGTACATTGATATACGACCTCTCGTGTAATCCATCAATACTATTCTCGTATACCCTTACAGCAGTTTCCAACCCTATTGGTTTAGAATTATCCAATAAATTCCCTTGCTTTACCTGTACAGGTATCTCATGCAACACGTTGACCTTCTCAACAAATAAGTCGGTCACTTCTTCAGTTGGGTTCCCAGATATACAAGTACTCACCTTTTTAGAACTTGGTTTGGTCTGGCACTCCCTTGCCATATGACCCTTCTGATGACATAGGAAACAGAGACCCTTTACCTTGGCCTCCTCCTGAGACACCCTCGCACCTATCTTGGCTTCACCCCTTATTTCCGGTTTGGGAGACTTGGGTTGAGCTGTCTGGTTATTGACTTGAACATGTGGTTGACCTCTCGTCCAATTGTTATACTTCGGTGTCGGATGACTACGGCATACTAAGTCATTCCCACCATCATGCGACGCTACATAAATGTCAGCCGCATTAGCTATGTCTTCACAGCTCAACCACTCCTCTTTTTCTTGGGCCAAGATATAATCTAAACAAGCCTTCGACAAGGACTCCTTAAGCCGATCCGCAACCAATAAACTTACAAGTTTATCAAACTCATCAGTTATCTTTCTACTTTTCAAATAATACATAAGAGCCACACGCAATTTGGATGAATAGATCGTAAATGATTCGTCCGATGCTTTGTGCAACGACCAAAATCGGGCTCTAAGATTTGAAGGGCTTATCTTAAACTCCCGTAGCAAAAACTCCTTCAGGAATTTGTAGTCATGGAGCTGTGCCTCAGTAAGGCGCATGGTTAATGCCTTAGCTCTTTCACTTAAAATGGCTAGCAATAATTTTGCTCTAACATCTTCATCCACCTCATACACATTAAACAAACCATCCAAGTGATCAAAGAAACCTGGAATTTCTATAGGGTCGGAAGGAAATTTCCAAAGAATATTCTTGAGGGCATCACTATAACGCTTAGTACGACTTGCTAAAGAATCTCTAACATTTCGTTCTTCCTGCTTTTCCTTCCTCTCTCTTTCTTCTTTCTCTTTCCGTTCCTTCTTTTCTCTTTCTTCTTTCTCTTTCCGTTCCTTCTTTTCTTCCTCTCTCCTCTTTTCCTCCCTTTCTTCCTTCTCCTTCCGTTCCTCCCTTTCTCTTTCTTCCTTCTCCTTCCGTTCCTCCCTTTCTCTTTCTTCCTTCTCCTTCCGTTCCTCCCTTTCTCTTTCTTCCTTCTCCCTTTGTTCTTTCTTTTCTTCCTCTCTCCTCTTTTCCTCCCTTTCTTCCTTCTCCTTCCGTTCCTCCCTTTCTCTTTCTTCCTTCTCCTTCCGTTCCTCCCTTTCTCTTTCTTCCTTCTCCCTTTGTTCTTTCTTTTCTTCCTCTCTCCTCTTTTCCTCCCTTTCTTCCTTCTCCTTTTGTTCTTCATATTTACGGATTTCGAACTCCAGACGGCGCTTCTGCAGCTCGTAATCCACTCCTGTTGGAGATATTGGACTACCCTTAAATTCCTCTTCCTCTTTTCCAATCTCCATGGCCCATTCTTCCATTAATTGATTTCGATCCCATGACATAACATCATCTTCGTCCCTTCCTGCCTTCATAAGATACACCCTAAGGCGCTCAGACGACATTTTGCGAATATTCGCTTGCATCTCTGTTGTCAACGCTTCCATTTTTACAAACAGTCAGTCAACAACAATCAACAAAAAAAACAGACACCACGCGGCAAACCCGCCACACAAAAGGAAAATTCCACAACCCAAAGTGCAACTATGCAGTATCCAAAGAAGTACACTCGCCAAGTACGCAAAAACTATACAAGCTCACGCAAGTCTGGCCTCGATCACAACAATGGATCAAATTGCAAAGAAATAATCAGCAGATATTGAAAGAGAAACAATGGCTGCCTCCCACTCGGCTGCAACTCCACTCTCTTTTCTCCTTCTCAGCCACGACAACACCTAGGATCTTACCCGTATGTTGACTGCTGTCTTCTGCTGTCTCAGCCGAACGACGCACTTCGTCCGTCCGACTGTCGTATGCCGATTCACCCGTCTCCCACGGTAGAAAGGCGTCTCGATCCGCTCGCTGTCTGGAACAGACCGTCTCTTGATCCTCCGGGTTGACTCCTTCCTCCGTCGGCTCGCGTCTTCTTCACCGGATCCAACACCGATGATCCCACTTCTGACACCAATAATGTCGCGGTCGACTCCTTCGATCGCAACGACGAACCAACGAAGGAACTATTAAAAGATCTTTATTTAAAAATAAAGTCGATTAAGTGTAGAGTAAGTCAACTCGTCTATCAAATATCACAATCGTAGACAGCACACAGGTTGGCTGGTCTCGATTGAACGTCATACGATCAATGTTTCAACGTTTACAAATCTTCGTCAAAAGGCCCTTAATGTACAGCAGGTCTATCTTATATAGAGTTCTCCTGGATTCCAGAACGTTCTGTGACGTCACTGTACTTTTCCCTGGAAAGTCCTACTGAACACGTATATCCTTGTTGCATGCACCGAATTAATGTTGACAGCTTGCTGCAGAAATTTCCGTGCGTTGTAAACAAGCTTGTTGACGCGTCGGTTTTCTTCCCTTGATGCATGCACCCGCGTAGACCACGACACATACATACATACATACATACATACATACATACATACATACATACATATAATATTATACATGCATGCACATATACAACGACGGTATGTAACAGTACTTCATTCGTCATAGGTCATAGGTCATTCGTGTATGCTTGTCTCGCGCCTTGTATTCCGATTTACTGACAATTAGCGCAATAATAACTTAAATAAATGGTAAAAAGGAGATAAGGAAAATCTAGAAGTCGTCGAAATTCTTGTTGAATTAAACGAAGTAATTTTGTGGGGAACGGATGACCTAATTTGCTTGGTCCGCTTTCAATTTCGTTGACCCACACCTGACCCAACCCTACTGTGGAACCAGACAGCTGGACGGATCCAACAGTTTGGCGACATCTTGTGGAACGTTTTCGTCGGTAGAAAATTGTTTGAACCGTTCTCACCGTTCGTATGATATAATCCTTCATAGCGAGATATATATAGTGCAAAATAATTAAAATGCAGCTTTTATATAACGTTGCTGAAAGCTTTATAAAGGTGTCGAAAAAATCACAGTTTTATACAGCGTTGAATTTATTTATTTATTTATTTCGGATATTTCTATAGCGCCTCTCGAAGTCAACTACTACTCAGAGGCGCTCCCGCCTACAGCATTTGATACTGTGTCGGAATTTTCACGCGGAAGCGCCACGAGCAATTGCGAGTGAAGGACTTGCTCAAGGTCCGTACGTATCTTATGGGCTCCCAGAGCTGTTAACGTCGATCTTAACTTATCTCATTCTATTAAAAACAATTCGGTTGAAACATAATTACTGACCAATCCTCAAAGGGTTGCATTCAACGGCCTAACAACTTCTTATGGCAACAAAAGCCGTTGTCGCCGGAAGACATTATTTTTGAACAGTTGTGACCGTTTGTTCGGCATATAATTATTATACAGCCGAGATAATAATTACAACACAGGAGGCTCTTCTGCTTTAACTTATAGTGGAATGCCACACTTAAAAGCATGGCCGGATTTAGTAGTCATCCACCTATTAATAGGCCCACACTGAATGCCGCCCTTGCCAAAAATACAATATAGGCCTATAACTAAACTTACAGTTATCGATATGCTACCGTTATAATGTTTCCCAAAATATTATTAGGCCTGCTCATTTTAAAATGGCAGCATATTATTATGGATTTAAAAAAGTTGAAGGGCGACTTATATGCCGCCCCAAGATGTTGTCGCCCTAGGCCCGGACCTAAATGGCCTGTTGGTAAATCCTACCCTGCTTAAAAGAGGCGTATAATTAGTTTGAACAGTTCTCACCGTTCGTATGCCATAATACAGCTAATTTAAAGTTAGTAGCTTAAATGTAGATGACGAATAATACTGCCGTTAGAAACCACATTTAAGAAGGTGAAAATGAGACAGCTGGAGATTTGTTAGTTAGGCCTACTGCTTAAAACGTCACTGGGTCATCAGAAAGACGATTAGCGTCGCTCTCCTCTTATTTCTAGGCTTCGGACTGGCACTACCAGGGTACGGTCATTGGCGGAGTTGCGTGACATCTTATGGCTGCCAACGCAGTTTACGTTGACCCCATCGAACTAGTTTGGAATTGGATGTAGCTGGAGAACACCTGGCGATTAAGCGCCGTTTGACGAATATATAGCATCGATGGAAACCGTATTTAAGGTGTTGGAGGCCAAATAGATTCTGTCGTCGTCAACGGCAGTAATAGTAGTAGTAGTTTCAGTTTAATGACACTGTGTGATAACAAAAGTCATTAGCGTCGCCCTCCTCCTTTATCCAGGCTTGGGCCTGGCACTGTCAGAGTACAAGCAGTGGCGGAGTTAAACGGTCTTTGTTGCTATAAGATGTCGTTAAATGTTATTCACTATTTAATGCGTCGAAACTGCATTCAATTATCATTGTTTAGCAGCATAATTATTACAACCGCCAGCGTTGTTCGCGTCGATAGGAAATTTGTTCTTCAGTTCTCACTGTTTTTAAGTAACGCGCAACAGGCTTTGATTCCGAAAACCTTACCCACGTTCTCGGTGACGATGTCACGGAGGAGAGAATATCAATGATGACGTAGGCGTATTTGCCTCGTTAGTTACTGTTTGACGACGTTGTGTCATGACAAAGGTGATGAGCGTCGTCCGCCTCCTTTACTACGCTTTGGACTGGCACTACCGGAGTACGGGCAGTGGCTGAGTTACGTGGAGATTTTTGTTTTATTTTATCATCAGTTTAACGACATATATACATAATACATATATTTGATTTAGTTTATTGTTACATACATACATACATACATGCATGCATGCATACATACATACATACATACATAATACAAAAATACATATATGCTTGCATACATACATACATAGGCCTACATACATGCATATCTGCAACGACGGGCTGTAACAGTACTTCATTCGTCATAGGTCATCACAGGTCACTCGTCATATGTCATAGGTCATACGTGCACACGTGACCCGCGCCTTGTTTTTAGATTACTAGTATTTCGCGCATAATAACTGAAAAGAATAAAAGAAAGAAAGAAATAAAGACAAAAGAAAAGGAAAAATTTCAGAATTCGTCGAAATTCCGGTTGAATTGAACCAGGCTCGGTTCAAGACATTTGGCGGCCCTAGGCAAAGCTACATTTGAGCGGCCCGTCGACCCATAATATAATATTATACCAGCTGATATGATTTACTGAAATTTACGTTATTTATTTTCAAACATTCATTAAAGTAAAAAATTTGAAATAATGAAAATGGTCTAACCGTCTAGACTAGAGTACACTGAACTGCTGATTCAATACTTCCGGAAAAACCCATGATTAAAACTTAACGGTGAACCCTACCTTAATAGAACATAATTTATTACATCAACACTATAATACTTCCATCTAGCGAATAATAAGTAAAAAATAATCCAAAGTTTTTTCATTTATCAATTTCCAGATATTATTTTTTTATGTTTATTTCGGAAAAATTGAAAATTGGCGGCCCCTAAAAATCGGCGGCCCTAGGCGGCTGCCTAGTTAGCCTAACAGACGAACCGGGCCTGAATTGAACTAAAGAAATTTTCGGGGAAAAGGACGACGCATACTTTGCTTGTTCCCTTTTCACTTTTCACGCTATACTCTTGACCCATGCATCCCCAATGTGGACCCATACAGCTGGACGGATCCAACAGTTTAGCCGTTATAGCGACATCTTGTGGCATGAAAGGCCTTTGATGACAACAGAAATTAGTTTGAACAGTTCTCACCGCTCGTTTGACATAATCCAGTCTAAATTACGACCAGAGCCTTAACTCCATCGGATTTTCCCCAAGATTTTGGGATTTGGCGGATCGACTAGGGATTTGAGGATTTCCAATAGCAATCTGGGTAGTTTTTACTAAGGTCTACAGTCATAATATTTAATATGGAATGATATCAATAATCGTTTGTCGACTTGTTGCCGTTGAGTGACTCCTTGGCCATATGTCAACGGCTGCTGCTTGTTTACTTCTTTACTTTACTTACACTTTTCTTGTGAATAACATGGCGTCATTCTTCATTCGTAGATGCCGTAAATTTTGCAATCCATAAATTTTACCTCCGATTCCGAAGTTCCGATTTTACGTAGTTTTTAAAGGATAAGGATTAAATTTGCACAGATGGTCGTAAAGTCGCAATATAAACAGTTTTAAGTCGCAATTTGTCATGGTATCGTTTGATTGTGACACTGGCACCGAGCCGCGTAAAAAAGCAAAAGTATGGTATAGACAACCAAACAAAGAGGAATGGCTGTATGGTTGCTAAAATTTTCAGTTACTTTGGATTTTTTTAGACCATCTTGGGATTTTTCTGACAAGAACTTCGAATTTAAGAAAATGGAGAGTGGCAACACTAATTGGACCATCGATATTATTAAAAAATTTAGGTGCAGTTTACAAATGTATAGCACTCCTTGAAACCGTTTAAAAGGTGTCGAATAGATTACAGTGTTTAATTATATCTTATAATAATAATAATAATTATTATATTCTTTATTATTTCAAACCGACAGACGCAGTAAGATTACATTGAAACATGAAAGTACAATCAATACCTTAATTAACACACGGTTTGGCAGCCATGCAAGGCGCCGCCCTAGAGGGAGTCGATCCGCGTACCTTAAGCTCTCCTGACCATGAGTGTTACCACTACTCTATCCCCCTCCCCATATATATATATATGTATATATATATGTGTATATATATATATATACTGTCGTTAACAACCATGTTTGTTAAGAAGTTGAAAATGAGAGAAAGCTGGAGATTTGTTAGTTACTGCTACACGACGCTGTGTCGTAAACAAGATAACTATATTATAGCGTCGCCCTCCTCCTACATCCAGGCTTCGGAATGGCACTACCAGGGGAATGGCTAAGTTGCTATAGCGATTTCAACACAGTTCACGAATATATATATATATATATATATATATATATATATATATATATATATATATATATATATATATATATATATATATATATAGCATCGTTAGAAACCGTCTTTAATGTGTTAATAAATATCATTATTATTGTCTTGCGACATCTTATGGCCACAAGCGCAGCTTACGTTGACCCCTATCGGACTAATATGGGAATGTCATGCAATGTGGCCATTAAGCGCTGTTGATGAGTATATATAGCATCGTTGAAACCTGTGTTTAAGGTGTTTAAGTCCCACTCCCAAGCCTGGATAAAGGAGCAGGACAACGTTAATCATCTTTGTTATGACAGAATGTCGTTAAACAGCAAATAACTAATTGATTGATTGATTGATTGATTGATTGATTGATTGATTGATTGATTGAACTAACAGTTGACGTCTACATACATGCACATAAATACATATATATTTTATCGTATTGTATTTCAAAACTTATAAAGCGCCTCTACTCAATGCCCACCAATGCCAAAGTGCTCTGGATTAAAGGCAGGTTTTAAGATAACGAAAAGCTGTGGCAAGACCATCAGATATACCTACATATCTAGTACAGATATATAGAAAGAGTGACGGTGGATGTCGCGGTCGACTCCTTCGATCGCAACGACGAACCAACGAAGGAACTATTAAAAGATCTTTAATTAAAAATAAAGTCGATTAAGTGTAAAGTAAGTCAACTCGTCTATCAAATATCACAATCGTAGACAGCACACAGGTTGGCTGGTCTCGATTGAACGTCATACGATCAATGTTTCAACGTTTACAAATCTTCGTCAAAAGGCCCTTAATGTACATCAGGTCTATCTTATATAGAGTTCTCCCGGATTCCAGAACGTTCTGTGACGTCACTGTACTTTTCCCTGGAAAGTCCTACTGAACACGTATATCCTTGTTGCATGCACCGAATTAATGTTGACAGCTTGCTGCAGAATTTTCCGTGCGATGTAAACAAGCTTGTTGACGCGTCGGTTTTCTTCCCTTGATGCATGCACCCGCGTAGACCGCGACATTCCCTCCGCCCTCAGATGATGACACGTCTTCAGCACCATCTCGAACGGGTCATCACGATCAAGCCGGGCCTCCAGACTCCATCTCGACACAGCATATACAAACAAAACAAAACACATCAGTTAGTCAATTTATCTATACAATTTGCGGGCTCGATCCTTGTGTGTCGGGCCATTTCCCCCCTTCACCATCCGAGTCACAACCGAGAGAGGAAATCAGCCACCGTGTTCTGACGTCCAGGACGATATCGAAAGTCCACGTTAAACTCTTGCAATGCTAACGCCCAACGAGTCAGTTTCGCACTCTTAGGACTTGCATCTGTGAGATAAGACAAAGGATTATGATCTGAATAAATGATTATCTTTGATAAGAATATCCATGACTTGAATCGTTTAAGTGCCCAAATTACTGCGAAAGCCTCTCTCTCAATTGTAGACCAATGCATCTGTGTATCTGTAAGTTTAAGGCTAGCAAAAGCAATTGGTTTTTCTTGACCTTCTTCGGTCCACTGAAACAAGCAACACCCGACCGCGGTGGCACTTGCGTCAACACTTAAACCAAATTCCTTAGTGAAATCAATGGTATGCAACTGTGTAGCTTTACTGAGATCATCCTTTAACTTATCTAGTGCTTCTTGATGCTTTTGCTCCCAAGGCACCTTCGTAGGTATGTTATCTCGTGTCAAATCAGTTATTACCCGTGCTTTTTCAGCTAAAGCAGGTATAAAATTTCGAAAGTAACTGAAAAAACCCATAACCTTTCTAACTTCTTTCTTTGTTGTTGGAGGATGGATATCATTGATCGTAGCGATCTTACCTGGATCAGGTTCAATACAACCTGACCCTACTATATGGCCAACAAACTTTATTTTGTTTTGTGCAAAATTACATTTTCTTAAATTCAAAGTGAGTCCTGCTTCCTCAATAGTTTGCAAGAATTTCTCTAGATGTTCTAAATGGTCATTCCAATTCATTGAAACCACTGCCATATCATCGACGAATGGTTCGGTAAAACTTCGCACTGGATGTAAAACTTGGGTCATAGCACGAATAAAGGTATTGCTAGCGGACTTGAGTCCAAACGGCATTCTTGTGAACTCAAAAAGTCCTGCATCACATACGAATGCCGTAAGCCATCGATGTTCTTTCCGAACTGGAATTTGCCAATACCCCGATTTCGCGTCGAAAACACTAATAAACTTTGCCCGTCCCACCTTTTGTAAGACGTCAGCAATGTCTGGGGTCGGGTAACAATCACCTAGAGAATATTTGTTAACATGGCGATAATCAATTGCCAATCGAACGCCATTTTGACCTTTGGGTCCCTTTAAAACGCAAACTACCGGACTGGCCATTTCACTTTTCGATGGTCGAATGATGTCTAATGCCAACATTTCTTCTATCTGGCGTTGTACTTCAGGTTTAAGTAGCTCAGGTACTTTATATGCCCTTAAACGCTTAGGAGTGAAATCATGAGTTATCTTAATTTCATGTTCTAATACTGGACAATACCCAGGTTTATCCATAAATACTGCCGTGTGCCGATCCAAAACTTCAAAAAGTTGCTTCTGTTCCTCTTGCGAAAGATGCGCTATAATCAGAGGATCAATTCGCTTACTCGGGCTTATTTGTTCACGTTCTTCCTGATCTACAACCTCTACTATACCAAACTCTTCATCTTGATCAACAATTACTGAACAGCTATTGATCATCGCTTGTTCGAGTCGTTCATGGTATCGCTTGATCTTATTTGCGTGTAAATGTCTTTGTTTTCCCTCTATTTCTACTATATAAGAATATGGGGATTTAACCTTGACTACGGTAGCAGGTCCTTGCCATCGACTATAAAATTTAGAACTACCAAAATCTGGTGCTAATACTGCTACTTTATCTCCAACTTCGTATTTTCTGTCAGTACTACGCAAGTTATAATAATCTGCATACCGCTTTGTTTCTATATCACTATAGTAATCTGCATAAACTTTCGCGAATTCGAGGTTTTCCTTCAGTGATTGGAGATACTCTTCGGGTGATTTACCTAAGTTAAGAGGTACTTTTCGTTCGCCAGCCCACGATTCCTTCAACACACTAAGTGGACCCCGAGGAAGAGTTCCATAAACCATAGTGAATGGCGAAATATGAGTCGTGCCTGAAGGTTTTTCTCTAAGGCTCCACAGAACAAACGGTAACAATTGGTGCCATCCACGAGGATCAGATTGAGCAAGCTTAAAGATCATGGTTTTCAAGCTTTGGTTGCATCTTTCAACAAATCCAGCTGCCTCAGGATGACCAGGGGTATTAAATCTGGGACTACAACCCATTCGCCGCAAGAATTCTTTCGTCAAACGACTGGTAAAGTTGGTACCACAATCAGAACTGATGATCCTTGGAATAGAAAAAGTTGTAAAAACTTGCAACAGAGCTTCACAAACTCCCTTTGCATTCAGCGATCTAAGAGGATACGCCATCGGCCAACGAGAAAATTTGTCCACCAGAACCAGAGCATAATTGTACTGGGGTTTCGATTTGTTGGATTCTCCAGTCACTACCATAGGGCCAATACAATCCATATTTAGATGGTTAAAACAGAGTTCATCCGCCCTCGGAATAGGAGTGATCGGGACTCGATCTGCCACTTTAACTGGAGTTCTTAGTTGACAAATTTGACAAGACGCACAATATTCGCGAATCCTCTCATCCATTCTTGGAAACCAAAAGTTTAATTTGATCCTGGCTCTCGTTGCCTTAAAAGCCATGTGCCCAGCACATGGGGCATCGTGTGCTACTCGCAAGACAACCTCGATTCTATCTTCCGGTAAACATAATTGATTAACCTTATGTCCCATAATTTCCCCTTTGTGGTACAGGAGGTTATTATCTATAAAGAAATTATTTTTATTCTGTCTCGCTTGTTGCCAGCAAGATATAAGATTGTGACAATTCTGTTGCTCACGCAATAAAGTATCATTATTCGCTACTCCCTCATCAGACTTGAACTCTGTTGACTCAACATCAAGAAAATTATCTGAATCATCAACTAGTTGCTCCTGAGAATATTCATTCACTTCTGACGGCAAGGATTCGTTGCTGTTAACTTCTAAGTTATCTTCTTCTGCCCCTTTATTTATTTGTACACATCGATCTACGCCAGCTACCATCACTACATATTGCGAACTATCCCTTAATAGGTCCACAACATGGGGTGTTAGAATAACCCGTTCATTTAGTTCAGGGACTGCAGCGAACATGACGCACAAAGATGGCGCAATGTTTGTCGTTCCTTCCATTGAATTAGCTAATTTCATTTGTAGGTATACTACATCTGCCTTACATCCTTCTCCCTGAAAACCAATTATATTAATCCGTTTAATCACGGGTAAGTTTAGTGACTCAATTAATTTCTTATCAATACAACAAATTTCTGCTCCTGAATCAGATAATGCTGGCTGAGAAGGGAGATCTTCAATCTGTACATTGATATACGACCTCTCGTGTAATCCATCAATACTATTCTCGTATACCCTTACAGCAGTTTCCAACCCTATTGGTTTAGAATTATCCAATAAATTCCCTTGCTTTACCTGTTCAGGTATCTCATGCAACACGTTGACCTTCTCAACAAATAAGTCGGTCACTTCTTCAGTTGGGTTCCCAGATATACAAGTACTCACCTTTTTAGAACTTGGTTTGGTCTGGCACTCCCTTGCCATATGACCCTTCTGATGACATAGGAAACAGAGACCCTTTACCTTGGCCTCCTCCTGAGACACCCTCGCACCTATCTTGGCTTCACCCCTTATTTCCGGTTTGGGAGACTTGGGTTGAGCTGTCTGGTTATTGACTTGAACATGTGGTTGACCTCTCGTCCAATTGTTATACTTCGGTGTCGGATGACTACGGCATACTAAGTCATTCCCACCATCATGCGACGCTACATAAATGTCAGCCGCATTAGCTATGTCTTCACAGCTCAACCACTCCTCTTTTTCTTGGGCCAATATATAATCTAAACAAGCCTTCGACAAGGACTCCTTAAGCCGATCCGCAACCAATAAACTTACAAGTTTATCAAACTCATCAGTTATCTTTCTACTTTTCAAATAATACATAAGAGCCACACGCAATTTGGATGAATAGATCGTAAATGATTCGTCCGATGCTTTGTGCAACGACCAAAATCGGGCTCTAAGATTTGAAGGGCTTATCTTAAACTCCCTTAGCAAAAACTCCTTCAGGAATTTGTAGTCATGGAGCTGTGCCTCAGTAAGGCGCATGGTTAATGCCTTAGCTCTTTCACTTAAAATGGCTAGCAATAATTTTGCTCTAACATCTTCATCCACCTCATACACATTAAACAAACCATCCAAGTGATCAAAGAAACCTGGAATTTCTATAGGGTCGGAAGGAAATTTCCAAAGAATATTCTTAAGGGCATCACTATAACGCTTAGTACGACTTGCTAAAGAATCTCTAACATTTCGTTCTTCCTGCTTTTCCTTCCTCTCCCTTTCTTCTTTCTCTTTCCGTTCCTTCTTTTCTCTTTCTTCTTTCTCTTTCCGTTCCTTCTTTTCTTCCTCTCTCCTCTTTTCCTCCCTTTCTTCCTTCTCCTTCCGTTCCTCCCTTTCTCTTTCTTCCTTCTCCTTCCGTTCCTCCCTTTCTCTTTCTTCCTTCTCCTTCCATTCCTCCCTTTCTCTTTCTTCCTTCTCCCTTTGTTCTTTCTTTTCTTCCTCTCTCCTCTTTTCCTCCCTTTCTTCCTTCTCCCTTTGTTCTTTCTTTTCTTCCTCTCTCCTCTTTTCCTCCCTTTCTTCCTTCTCCTTCCGTTCCTCCCTTTGTTCTTCATATTTACGGATTTCGAACTCCAGACGGCGCTTCTGCAGCTCGTAATCCACTCCTGTTGGAGATATTGGACTACCCTTAAATTCCTCTTCCTCTTTTCCAATCTCCATGGCCCATTCTTCCATTAATTGATTTCGATCCCATGACATAACATCATCTTCGTCCCTTCCTGCCTTCATAAGATACACCCTAATGCGCTCAGACGACATTTTGCGAATATTCGCTTGCATCTCTGTTGTCAACGCTTCCATTTTTACAAACAGTCAGTCAACAACAACAAAAAAACAGACACCACGCGGCAAACCCGCCACACAAAAGGAAAATTCCACAACCCAAAGTGCAACTATTCAGTATCCAAAGAAGTACACTCGCCAAGTACGCAAAAACTATACAAGCTCACGCAAGTCTGGCCTCGATCACAACAATGGATCAAATTTCAAAGAAATAATCAGCAGATATTGAAAGAGAAATAATGGCTGCCTCCCACTCGGCTGCAACTCCACTCTCTTTTCTCCTTCTCAGCCACGACAACACCTAGGATCTTACCCGTATGTTGACTGCTGTCTTCTGCTGTCTCAGCCGAACGACGCACTTCGTCCGTCCGACTGTCGTATGCCGATTCACCCGTCTCCCACGGTAGAAAGGCGTCTCGATCCGCTCGCTGTCTGGAACAGACCGTCTCTTGATCCTCCGGGTTGACTCCTTCCTCCGTCGGCTCGCGTCTTCTTCACCGGATCCAACACCGATGATCCCACCGCTGCCACCAATAATGTCGCGGTCGACTCCTTCGATCGCAACGACGAACCAACGAAGGAACTATTAAAAGATCTTTAATTAAAAATAAAGTCGATTAAGTGTAAAGTAAGTCAACTCGTCTATCAAATATCACAATCGTAGACAGCACACAGGTTGGCTGGTCTCGATTGAACGTCATACGATCAATGTTTCAACGTTTACAAATCTTCGTCAAAAGGCCCTTAATGTACATCAGGTCTATCTTATATAGAGTTCTCCCGGATTCCAGAACGTTCTGTGACGTCACTGTACTTTTCCCTGGAAAGTCCTACTGAACACGTATATCCTTGTTGCATGCACCGAATTAATGTTGACAGCTTGCTGCAGAATTTTCCGTGCGATGTAAACAAGCTTGTTGACGCGTCGGTTTTCTTCCCTTGATGCATGCACCCGCGTAGACCGCGACAGTGGAACATGAACAGAACGTGGCATATTATGCATCTGTGGCGTATACATCAACACATAATATTTTACTTCCATGCGGCTTCACTCCCCAAACTCTTCCTATCCATCTAACCTAATTTTTCCAACGTTCCCAAACAAGCGCGCAATTACGCTTATGTAGCCTACAACTTAAATCATGAAACTGCAAGCATTGGGCTCAATCCAGAATTTGAAAACATTAAGCTGTGGGCCACACTAAATAAACATAACATAAACGTCTCCAAAACCAAGGAGATAATTTCAGGCGGCCTGGTATCGAGCGTCGGATAGACCACAGTCAGGGGCGCCCGCAGGCGGACGCACTGGACGCACGTGCGTCCACCCACGAAATCAAATCTACACAAGGAATAGGCATTGCGCCGATATTTTTTAAAATTTACTGTGTTAATTTTGATTTACCAAACAGTATGTATAATATCACATGGTATCATATGCAAATGTCGTACTGTACTTTTATGAGTCACTCCGAGTCATTTTCAGTGTATGACTACGAGTAGCGGAAAGGAGGGGTGTGCTTCCAATTTTTTGAGGTGTGCGTCCAATTTTTTTAAGCCTGCGGGCGCCCCTGACCACAGTCACTGTCTGCCAGGACTGCTCCTTCCCGTTATTGAGCAGCTGAATAGTGTCAAGCTGCTTGGAATCATTCTACAGTCTATCGTTTCTTTTTCTAACCATGTTAACCACATTCTTAGTCTAATAAACCAGCAATATTTCCTTCTTAATCAGTTAAGGCATAGGGGCCTACATACCTCGAAACTCGAGGTCATTTTTCAAGCGATAGTTATTTCAAGATTCCTGTATGCACTATGCCTGCCTATGCTGGATTTCTCACGTCACATGATATTGCGCGCATTAACAGAGCTCTGAAAAGGCTCGCAGATGGAAAATATGTAAGAATATCTATACTGCAGAACAGATTTTTGCTCGAGCAGACAGGAAGCTCTTCCAGAAGTCGCAGTTCTTTGGCCACTGCATTCATGATCAGCTCCTGCCACCTCCTCGTGAGGACAAGTATACTCACTTCGCAAGAAAGGACATCCTTTCATGCTTCCTCTTGTTAAATTCAAATTGTCTAAAAGCAGAGTTGTTAATCTTCCGTTGTGCATGTGTGACTTTAATATCTGCTCCTGTTATAGTTTTTTTCTCCAAAATGTATGTGATCATGTATAGGGCCTACATGTGATGCATGTGCGCTTGTCAGATGCAAATAAATGCTACTTACTTACTTACTTAAATATGATATTCCTTCGTATTGACACAATCCAGTGAATCCATTATACAACGACATCTTATGGCAACAAAGACCACTGACATCGTCAGAAATTATTCTGAACAGCTCTCACCGCTCGTGTGGCATAATAAAACAATCCAGTTGGTTGGTTAGTTGCTGTTTAACGACGCTGTGTCATACACAAAGATGATTAGCGTCGCCCTCCTCCTTTCTCCAGGCCTGGGACTGGCACTGTCAGAGTAGGCCTACGAACAGTGGCGATTTTTAAGAGAAAATAATTAATCAATGCAACGCAGTAGACGAATATATGGCATCGTTGGAACCGTCTTTAAGGTGTTTATAGAGATCATTCAATTAATGTTGTTTAGCGACAGCTTATGGCCGCCACCACAGTTTAAGTCGACCCTATCTAACCAATGTTGAATGTTACTCGACAGTCGGTGCGTTATCTAGCGATTAAGCCGGTTGACGATTATATATAGCAACGTGTGATATCGTATTTAAGGTGTTGGAAACCAAAATAGTTTCGTCGACGTCAACGTCGGGTGGAACCAGAGTTTAATGACATCTTATGATAATAAAGGCCGTTGACGTCGACAGAAATTAGTTGGGCATATTACAGCTCATTATACCAACGTCCTTTGTTGCCAATAGATGTCGCTAAACTATGTATCCACTATTTAAGGTGTTGAAAGAGCATTCAATTATTATTGTTTAGCGACACCTTTGCCCGCCAGCACAGTTTACGTCGACCCCATATATATTATTATGCGCAAGTTCCCATTGCCCAGATGATATCTGCCGACAAAGCGCGGTTGACGAATATATAGCGTCGTTAGAAAACGTGTTTAAGGTGTTTGTAAAGAACATTCAAATATTATTATATCGTGCAGTTGCCGCCGATATTATATCTAACCAGTTTGCAACAACGAAGGAGTTGAATGTTAAACGAAGTTGTCGAATAGGCGCCCTATAGGCTATAGCGTCAACTGAAATCGTATTTTAGGTGTTGGAAGCCAAAATAATTTCTGTCGACATCAAGGGCATTGTTTGCCCTGTCGTTATACTACTTAAGGCAGGGCTGTAGTGGTAAAATTAGAGGTGAGTATATGCTACCGGTTAGTTTTCCGAAACAAATTAGAGGCGAGTATACGCTACAGTATTTTGTGAGTATACGCTAACGTATTTTAATATAAATAAATATAGATATTTTGTGAGGTGAGTATACGGTCTCTAGAGGTGAGTATACGCTGTATACCCGCGTATACCCTCGACCAGCCCTGACTTAAGGTGCTGAAAAATCATTCAGTTTTTTAATCATTGTTAATCGAGAACTTGTGGCCGTCACCGTCGTTGACGTCAATAATATAATTATTTGTTTATATCTTATTGTTTTTAAGCAATACTTAACAACAGACAACAGGCTATGATTCAGAAACCTTACGTACGTCTTCGGTGATGCAATCACGAACGAGAATATCTACGATTTCCTTGGTTAGTTACTGCTTAACGAAGTTGTGTCATGACAAAGGTGATTAGCGTCGCCCTCCTCCTCTATCAGGCTTCGGACTGGCACTACCAGAGTATGGCCAATGGCGGGGCGGATTCGCAGGAACATCCATAGGACACTTAGCCTAGGCCTGTGCCTGCGATGGCGGTGAAGAGATGTCATGGATTTCTTCTCATCATTTTCCAACGTGACGTAGGCCTAAATCGTTGTTTCTCGTTCCTGACCATAAATTCATTGTCTAAGCAAACGGCATTTTTTTCTAAGGTACGAGCGTTGCTAGAGAGGACGAGGCGGCCAATAACACTAACAACAAAGCTAACACTAACAATGACTTCAACAATAACAATAACACAGACAATAACGATAACAATAGTCTGTAAATTTGACGCTGATCACAATCGACCGCTTTTACAGAACAACCCAGTCCGTATCGGAATTTAGGCGTAGATGTACTTGGAAGAAATAGCCGCCAACCCTTAGACCGTAGGTGGGAAGGTATAGGAAAGACACGGACATGGTAAGCAACATGGATAGGGATGGAGGGGAGGGAGCGGGCAACGTTATAGCTAACGGTGAGCAACGGGTTAATTTATTGGGACAAAAACAGAAGTTAGGAGTGGACAAGGTTTTAGGCCCAGAACCGACATATTGCCTAACTAGCGTGCAGGTGCTAATTAATCGACTAATAGACTTATGCAATCGAATACAATGTAATACTCCGTCACTCCTCGTAATCTAGTTGTGCCAGTCCCAAGCCTGAAGAAGGGAGGAACGCGACGCTAATTGTCTTTGTTATAACACAGTGTCGTTAAACAGCAACTAACTAACCAACAATACAATACATTTGCATTTGCCCTCGCACAAACTTCTGAAGTGCACGCGGTATTACGACATGACATCGATAACGCTGAGCAATTGCTGTGAAAGACTTCCTCAAAGTTCCAACACAATGACCGCCTGAGTGGGGGTTCGAACCCGCACCCTTCGTATTAAAGGCCGATCGCTCGATCCATTCGGCTAACGTGCCCCACCTAGATAACTGATATCACACTAAGCTATAACCACTCTAACGGCGCCAACAGGTACCATTCGAATCTGAAAACTAACTTATAAATTTTGATTTCTTGCATGTTTAGAATTTGGAATTCAAAAAAGTTTAATTCCATTAATTTCAAATTCTTCGTTCTGGCTAGACGTAGACTTTGGGGGGGGGCAGCCGGGGCACGTGCCCTCCCCAATAATTGAGATGGACTGCACACCCAATTCAACAACTGCAGAATGAATAGCCAAATGCCCCTCCCATATTTTGGACAAGTTTATGTCAGTGGTTCCATTTGAATAAACCGTCTCAGGCCGAACAGCAGCTTCATCGCACGCAGCTAAGCCCAAAAACTACAGATGATAGATTTCAAGTAAATGAAATCGGGTATCATTCGACAGCTCGCCATCTATCGAATGGTTCCTAGTAGTCGTAGGACCACATAAGTATATGGAACGTGTCTGCCACCTAACGAGTAAGCTGCTGCCTTGCCCTTAGGTTTGAACCGTTTGAGTAGCGCTTCAGTTTAGAGTTAATGATTACGATTACGAGTATCATTCGCTCAGCTTTCATTTGAAAGCAAAATGTAAGTGCTTCCATCTACCGAATATCGTGAAGCCGAGCAGCGTAAACTTGGAGTTGGAATATCGTTTCCTAATATGGCAGGTTAAACCATCAACAAACTATTGTTATTGTTATAATTTTGTAATGTAACATCTACATAACGTCTCTTTGTAAGACAACTGCTCAGAGCCATTTTGTGCACTCGCTGTTCTGTGCGTCGCTATTTTGTGATCACTATTTTGACGATCGCGGTTTTGTGATCGCCGTTATTAACGTAAACCGATGTCAGTAAACTAATGAGGACCAAGGACAGAACCTTGTGAAACTCCGCATGGTAACAGTACTAGATGAATATTTTTTATTTACCGTTTAAATACACCGATCGGGTGCGTAGACTAAGATAAGTAGGCCTACTAAAACAGTTTAGTGTATGACCAGAGATACCAAACCAATGCTTGAGACAATTAAAAAGAAAAGAATGACCCACAGTATCAAAAGCAGGAGACAAGTCAAGAAGAACTGCTGTCACCGTACTTCTGTCCATTTAGCATATGATGTCATCATGAACAGTAAAAAGTGAGGATTCTGTTGAGTAAAACTTACGATATGCAGTCAAGGGGAGATTAGTGTGTTTGATGATAGGTGAGTTTGCATGCGATTCATGACAATCCGTTCAAGGATTTAAGATATAAAATTTGCGGTGCTGCTTTTGCTGTATCTTAACTGAGGGCTTCTGGGCAAGAGAAGCCGTTATCATAAATCGAACCAAAAAGGTACAGCTGATAAATCCAAAGGAATTTGCTGAAACAGACAAGAGGTGCTTATTATGGGATACAGAAGTTATTATCCGAGGTCATGCTATAAAAATTTGTACTCACCTCTAATTTATTTCGGAAAACTAACCGTTATCGTGTACTCACCTCTAATTTGTTTCGGAAAACTAACGGGTAGCGTGTACTCACCTGTAATTTTACCACTAGGACTACAGCTCTAAAAGCACCTTCCCCGACAATTAAAACGCTGTGTAACAGTGCAAGTGAGAGATAAAAGGAGCCCCTGCCCGTGTCGGAGACTTTCCGTTCATTTCTGCTTTCGATCACACCCGCCAAACACGTCTGAGCCGCACAGCTGTCTATAGCCCGTGCAGATTCTCAAAGAATCTACACGGTACCAAGATCATACTGTCCGGTTTCACACACGAAGCCGAGCTGCGCGCGATTAACAGAAACTAAGAATCGCCGGCCAACACAGAGGACTACAATAACAAAATCGCGGCCTCTGACTTAATACGTTACCTGGTGGGATTATCTCAAAAACAGGTGTGTTAAATCAAATCAAGCCTCTTACTTCGTTTTGACAATTACGCCCAAAGTAAGGACCGAAACCAATACAAACAACTTAAAACTAAATAAAATTGGCTAAAACTTAAAAACCTGTAAATGTTCTGGATAAAGTATTGAAGAAATGACTGCTTTGAAGTAAAATATTTTAAAGTATAAGTCATTCGATAGGTGACGCTATAAGCTTGTTTGAAAAATTGCCACAGACCACCCGCTTATTGACGATTGGATTCTCCAGAAATATAAAGTGCTGAACAAACTGAGATAAGAGATTACGTGCAGTTATGATTACGCTATAGTTGATTGTAATCGTAATCCACGGTTTTTTAAAGCGCGATCGATTTTCAAACTGCTTACTATTTCCAAATGAGAAGCTCTTGTTATCTTTCATACATGATACACCAGTACACTAACGATGTTGCATATTAATTTACCCTAGAAATTCGCGGTTTATTCGTCATCCTGCAGATTTTGCGGTAGAAATATCAATGTGAAAACGATTAGGGCTTGCGTCTATAGTAGCCTAATATAATTTTTTCCTTTCAACTTTAATTCGTTGGCACAGAGATGGAGCGGTAATATTATTTTCACGTTTTAATCTCAAATAGAGAAAACGTCTTTGTTTGTTCAGTGGTTGGACAAAAAGGCAGGCATATCCGATAACATCAAATAAGCTTACTCGGCAATGTTAGGGAATGTTATGCGCACGGATTCAACAGTTTAACATTTGCCTTAATTAACGGAAAGCAGTTGGATCAAACATATTGTGGTACTTATACGTATGCATACATAAGCAATTTGCTTGTTACAATTTAGTTGACTTCATTGTTGAACGACAGCAATAGAAACTATTTGTGTAGCGCTTAAATAAAACCTCTATATCTGCGACTTCCTTTTCTCAAAATCAGCATATTAGAGTGGACAGTCGCCACCTAGCGAGTGTCAGTTAAAAGTGAAACATCGACATCTGTTAGCGACTTCCTTTTCTCAGCCTCAGCATCTGAGAATGGGTGACCAGTCCTCTGCTTCGCCGTCTGATCTCCCGACCGACAGTGTATGGTCAGAACAAGTACTTAACATAAGGATTGAAACTGAGTTGACTGCGGCCACAAGTTGAGCCGAAATCTCAGAATAGACATATATGCCCTGACAAGGATTTGAACAGATGGCCTCTCGGTTGACAGCCTGACACGCTAACTACTAGACTTTCGCGTCATCGTAATAATAATAATAACAACAACAACAATAATAGTAATAATAAATATAATAATAATAATTATAATAATAATAATTATAATAATAATAATAATAATAATAATAATAATAATAATAATAATAATAATAATGCTAATATAATAATAATAATAATAATAATAATAATAATAATAATAATAATAATAATAATAATAATAATAATAATAATAATAATAATAATAATAATAATAATAATAATATGCACTCAACGATTTAACGCCGTCGCTTTTCGAGGCACATTTGCACAGTTAATCGTGGACGAGGACCGCTAAACTCTGGATCTTAACACTTCTAAGACAGTTTCAAAGTGTCTGATGGTTCATTTTAAATAATAAAATTTGTTTATAATAATAATAATAATAATAATAATAATAATAATAATAATAATAATAATAATTTGAATTCGATTTGAATTAATAAAGATAATAATAATAATAATAATAATAATAATAATAATAATAATAATAATAATAATAATAATAATAATAATAATAATAATAATAATAATAATAATAATAATGATAATAACAATAATAATAATAATCATCATCATCATCGTTATCATCGTCATCATCATTAAACAATTGATCAATTGAATGATCAATCAATCACCCAATCAAGGAATCATTCAGTCAATCAGTCAGTCGTTCAATCTATCGTCATTCACTTTTATTTCGATGACTTCCAACGACATTGAAACTTAATGAGATTTATGTAGCGCTCGATCGACGATAGTCTAAGCGGGAAACAATGATCATCCAGATGGACTGTTGAACTATTCCGGAATGAAGGACGGACGAAATGAACCGTTGAGTGTGGAGCAGGTGATCGACGAAAAGATGCACGGGAACTGTCCCGGAATGCAGCAGATGGGGCGGGAGGGAAGGGTGGAGAGAGGGTGGAGCTTCAATTATGAATGACACTTCGCTCCAGTTTGCGTACAAAGCTCTCAATCTGAATGAGTGCCTCCCATGGATAATACGATCACCAACAAGCAATACACCAAAACCATTTGCATAATATTATATATATATATATATATTATATATATACATATGTATATACATATACATACATGCATACATACATACATACACACATACATGTTTATATCTTCATTTATGCATATATACATATATGAGAGACTTAACATCCCAGAGCAAAGCATTATGTTAAGAGAAGACTTAGCATATGAGAGCGAAGAGTTATGTTAAAGACTTAGCATCTCAGAGCAAAGCGTTATGTTAACAGAAGACTTAACATATCGTGACAAATCTGTTGTGGTTCGTTGCAACACATGCGTGATAACCGTTCATGACGATTTCATAACTGGTATACATGTACACGTTGAAAAGAAATGGAAGCTGGATTATTCGAAGTGACAATTCACACACGAATTCATTTCCTGGTCTTTACAAAACGTCGCCATGCAGATAAAGAGACATTACCATGTTGCTCAAGCACTCAACCATGCTGCCTTTTATAGTCCCGTAGACGTGCATTGCAAGTAATCAACCTGGACCATATGGCAGTACCACAAAGGTGTCGACCATTAAGGACGTCTATGTAAGGGTGAGGAGGGTCATCCAAATGAGACCAAGGGAAAGGGTCATGTTAAAGCAGGGGTGGAAAAAACCAAAAAAAATTCAAAAAGAAAAGTTGGTTTTTTGGTTTTTTGTGGTTTTTTATGGTTTTTTGGTTTTTTTGGTTTTAAGATGTTCGGATTGATAAACATAAAATTATTGACAGTAGACTTTTATTAGTTAAAGTAATCAAAATTAAAGTTATAGTTCCGGGTTATTGTCTGAAGGATGAAATTTTTAAACTGTTCAAGTTAATCACGTGTATCTGCATCAATCTCAGACTGTTCAGATTCATCATCGCTTGGCTCAAAATGAACACTAGTAGCACCATCAGTGAGTGCATAATTCGACTTGATGAAGACAAGCTTCTCAACAGAATCCCTACTCAGAGAGTTTCTCAGTTTCGAATGAATAAAGCCGAAATTATATTAAATTGAATTCAGTATTATGAAAACATGAAATGGTTGAAATTACTATTAATCACGTAGAGTAGACCGTATTATGACGACATCAACAAAGACGATATATCATTATAAGAAGGTTCACTTATAAATCAATGTTATTGAAATAACTTCTAAAAAGATTAAAAAAATATTTTTTTTAAAAAACCAAAAAACCAAAGTTTTCTGTTTTTTTTTGGTTTTTTAAAAAAACCAAAAAAACCAAAAACCAAAAAAACCAACTTTTTCCACCTCTGTGTTAAAGTTGCTATATACAGTGATTTTAAAATAACCTGTCCCAAGAACTTCTCAGTCGCATATGTGATCTCGTTCACAGCTTTAAGACTTATCTTTTTTAAATTGCTATTCCACCACAGTCTGACTGATCTTCTGGATATTGACCTAAATGTGTGTGTGTGTGTGTGTGTGTGTGTGTGTGTGTGTGTCGTGTTTCCGTGTGTGTGTCTGTGTGACTGGGTGTGTGAGTGGCGTATGGCTGATTTAAAAGATTTGAGTGGTGAAACCCCGCGTTTAAGAATCGAACTCTATACTTATGTGTGCAATTTATTATTTCGTTGCTCATAAGAACAAGTTCTTATGTTTTACCGGATGGACGTCTAAATGTCTGCACTGCAGACGAGATGTCGTTCAGCTTAAGGACAACCCCTCTGGCACCTCTTCCGTTCAAGTAAATGATGCTTAACTCCATCTCACTCAATGCCAGCTCGAAGTTATGGTCTGCTAACTGCAGACACTCTTCTGATTGGGAGTATAATTGTCTGGTAAGCAAAGGAGACACTAAAGTGCATCCTATATGAAAGCATGCGTGGCTGGCCACAGTGATTAAACTCCGCCAATACCAGTCTTGTTGTCAAGACCTTAAACCTCAAGACCAAGACCAAGACCAAGACCTTGAACCTCAAGACCAAGACCAAGACCAAGACTTTGAACCTCAAGACCAAGACCAAGACCTTGAAGCTCAAGACCAAGACCAAGACCAAGACCTTGAACCTCAAGACCAAGACCAAGACTTTGAAACTCAAGACCAAAACCGAGAAAAATATCCAAAAATCACAACCATAATCCATACTTCTATTCCTTAGGCCACTAAAAAATTGTCAAGTCGGACTACTCGATATTTTAATTTAAACATGAATCTTATATTTTATTCAAACAAAACAACTCCAAAAGCAGACTGCAGAGAATTCCGAATTCCTATTTACAAAAGTCCTTCATGCGAAATGTTATTCCAAATGCGTGTTGCATTTTATAAAAACCAATTCGCTCAGAATTTTCTGACCAAGACGTGACTGTGGGGCCTCATAAAAATTCTGCCATGTGAAAAAATACGTTCTACAGTGCTGAATTCACTGGCACACAGAGCAGCTTTTCAAGTACCGGATGTAAATGTACAAATTGTGAGTTTGTTTTGATATCATTCCATGGTAAATAACCGGAAGTCAAAAATAAATGTTAAATGACTGTTCATATTGTCAAAAGTCTTGGTCTTGGTCTTGTAAAACCAAGACCAAGACTTTGAGCCTCAAGACCAAGACCAAGACCAAGACCTTGAACCTCAAGACCAAGACCAAGACCAAGACCTTGAACCTCAAGACCAAGACCAAGACCAAGACTTTTAAAAACGAACTCGAGTGCACTCGAGACCAAGACCTTGGTCTCGAGGACAACAAGACTGGCCAATACTCATACTTTGGAAGCGCCAGTCCCAAGTCTGGATAATGCAGGAGGTCGACGTCAATGGCATTGGAAATCATAAGATGTCGTTGAACACTGGGAACACGGAGAATATGCGTTGACACTGTCTGTCTGTTAACACGCAGAGCATGTCTGCGAATTTATGCGTATTTTTTTATGTAAGAGAAAATGAGAGACAGACAAAGAGACAGACAGACAGACAGCCAGACAAACAGACATGGTGTTACTGTGTCTTTGTGTCCTTCTGCCTTCGTCTGAACGTCTGTCATTTTCCCTGAACCAGTCCGTGATAATTCTGTCGGGTGCTGGATTATTGGACTCCTCGTGCACTGCAAGGCGTCCTCATGAATTCGTCCCCTGCAGAATCGCCAAACCCTCTCCTGCTCCCTAACCTCTCTCCTCCTCTCTAGACTGTCTCCACTTCCATAACCCCTCTCCTACCTCCTAGAACCTCTCCTCCATCATAGACCGTCTCCTCCTCCCTATTCTGTCTCCTCCTCCCTAGACCCTATTCCTCCTCGTCCCACGGTCCAGCTGTTCCACCGATACGATCTCTAACTCCGCCGACAGCAGTAGCGCAGATACGACTCTCCTCCATTCGTTGTCAATCCTGGACTTCTGCATAGCAACAGTGGACGTGAGATACGACAATGCGGTCTGTACGGTAGCGCGCTTGGCCCGTATTTCAACGATTGTAAGTTCTAACCTGCCGAGTGCGGTGTTGATAACGTAGTCCCCTCTGCAAGCTCAATTGAATTCGTTGCAATTTCTAGAAGAACTAATTTTTGCAACATAAAGGACTTCGATATAAAGCCGGTTACGACACTCATACATTGATTTGATCACGATGTGTGTAACATTGGCTTCCATATTACAATAATACTTTAAGCATTAGCTGCCTAATCGTAATCTTAGTCCTGAACTCCAAATTTTTAAAGCGCTACTTTAAACTAAGTGCAGGGCACCAGTCTATTCACGCGCGCTGAGTCGTGTCAGAAGGGTTGTCGAGAGATGCCAAGGGAGGGTCCGAGTCCGATTGCCAGAGAGAGACGGCTGAGAAGTTGGTAAGGTGAGTTTCGTTGAGGACAAGACGAAGGATCGGATGAATTAGGATTGGAATTGTCAAATTCATCTCTTCAGACAACCAAAGCGTAGTATAATCTGTAGAGCAATAGCTTAGGATAAGTGCGAGGTCCCACTCTATGTATCTACTCTAATCTGATCGCTGGAAGTCACACTGTCGCTAGACCGTGGGTACTGAGAAACCCCATTTAGACACCTTTGAAACACTTTCAACCGAAGCTATATATTCGAAAATTACGTTTAATCGCTAGCTTACATTCAACTCAATACTTATGAGTTTTTAGTTGATGAATCTCAAACAGTACCGCTTATGTCAGTTTCACCTCAAATTAATGAAAATGTTAAACTGTTTCTGGATTTTGATAAAAATAAATATAATCTAGTCCTCACAGAAGAAAATCGGATGCCACTTGATAATCGTAACGAACCTGAAAGGAAGATCATTCAATTTGTACAAGGTTGTATAGCCTTATTAGATAATGAAAAGACTGATGATGAAAGGAAAACTATCTTAATTCATTCAGCCAATCATATTATGTTTAATGGAAGAATTGTTTTTATTCCTTAACATAATTAATGCATAGTGGTAATTTTATGCATTTTAGTATACGATATTATCACATTTTGTAATGCATTAAAAATCATATCAAATTTGGTACTGTATTATGGATCTAGTCATTATGCAGTGGAATGCCAGAGGATTAATGGCAAATAAAAATCAATTAAAAAATTATCTAAGCAACAGGAATAGCATATATTCACCAGATCTAGTTTGCATACAGGAAACTTTTCTAAAAGAACATAAAAAAAGAAAAAATAAAAGAAAAAATAAAAGAAAAATTACTTTTGATGGCTATAATGTGGTTAGCCAAGATAACCCGGATATAAATAGGAGAGGGGGTATGACCTTCTTAATTAAAACTGGACTTAATTATACTATTATTAAAAGTAAAGAAATCTCAAATATTGAAAATCAATGTCTGGAAATTAATACTAATATGGGTCCCATCCATATCTTAAATATATATATTCCTCCATCAGCTAAGGTAGATTGTGAAACTTTGAGTGAAATTTTTAAAAGCAAAAGAACCATTGCAGTTGGAGATTTTAATGCTCATAATAAAATGTGGGGGAGTAGTCTAAATAATACAAAAGGAAGAATTTTGGAAAAAATAATAAAAGAAAACAATCTCACGGTACTAAATACTGGTAAAGCAACTCGTATAAATTCTAATCAATCTAATATAAATTCAGTTATTGATTTAGCAATTGCGTCTCATGATCTGGCTCTAAACTGTTCCCATTTTGTTGAAAATACCTCGCTAGGATCAGATCATTTACCTACATTTACAAAAGTTAATGAGATTATAACTCTTGAAGATAACATGGGAATGCATGTTTGGAATTTAAAGAAAGCAAATTGGAAAAATTTTAAAACTGAAAGTAAATTTCATATAACAGAAAACCTTTTGGATGAAGACATAGATAAAACCTTCTTAAATTTAACAACGGCTATATCAACATTAGCTAATTCTGTTATTCCAGCTAGAAAATATATTAAAAGTAAAAATAAAAGACACAAACCGTTACCCTTTTGGAATGAAAATTGTAGTAAAGCAATATACGAGAGAAATCGAATCCGTAATAAGATGATTAAGTCAAAAAACCTAGATGATTATGTAGAGTTTAAGAGACAAAATGCGGTATCAAAAAGAGTGATAACAGATGAGGCAAGAACTAGCTGGGAAACCTATTGTAGTGAATTAAATAATCAGTCAAAATTGGCACCAATTTGGAATATGGCACGCAGAATGGAAGGGGTGGCATCTACAACATCTATTCCTACCCTTCAGTACGAGAGAACTAAGGCTGAAACTAATCTACAGAAGGCAAATTTATTGGGAAAAACTTACTCCCAAACTAGTAGTAGCTCAAATTATAAGGATAAATTCTTAAATCATCTACGAAATAAGGACAATGAAAATGAAACATTATCAAATCAATATAATAACGATGCAGCAGCTCTTAATGTGACCTTCAGTATTCGAGAGCTCCAAGATGCTATAGAATCATCAAAAACTAATAAGTCTCCAGGGGAAGATAGAATCCCTTATGATTTACTTAAACATCTCCATAAAAATGTTAGAAATGTTTTATTATCCTTTTACAATAAAGTGTGGACAACAGGTATACTTCCAAAGGAATGGAATCATGCTATAATTATGCCTATCCTTAAAACTAATAAAGATCCTATGGCTCCTGAATCTTATAGACCAATTTCTCTTACACCAACCCTGTGTAAAATAATGGAAAAGATGATAACAAATAGATTACAGTGGTTTTTGGAAACCAATAAACTTCTATCTCCATATCAAACAGGATTTAGAAAACATAAAAGCACTATAGACCAAATTCTTAGGCTTCAAGATTATATTCATAAAAAAATAAGCAATAAACAACATGTCTTGGCAATCTTTATTGATTTTGAAAGAGCATATGATATGCTTCATGTCCCAACTCTTTTAGAAAAATTACAAAATATTGGAATAGTAGGAAATGTTTTCAACTGGATTTCTAAATTCTTAACTAATCGAACCTTTCAAGTTAAAGTAGGAGTAGAATTATCTGAAAAATTCTCACAAGAGAACGGAACTCCACAGGGCTCCATTATTTCCCCATTATTATTCTTAATAATGATAAATAATCTGGATCCTGGTTTGGAGAATGTCGAACTGTCATTATTTGCTGATGATAGTGCCATTTTCTGTGCTGGTCGGAACATAAAATCACTACAAGGTAAAATCCAAAAAGCTATTAATAAAATTAATGACTGGTGTGATGAAAATGGTTTTAAAATCTCTTTAAATAAAACCACTGGAGTATTATTTACAAAAACAAGAAAAATAAACAAATTACAGATTTTCCTTAATAAAAAAGAAATTAAAATAGAAAAAACTGCCAAATTTCTGGGAGTTATTTTTGACTCTAAATTAAATTGGAAGCACCATATAGAATACATTGTTACCAAATGTAAAAAACGAATGAATATAATGAGAGCTGTATCTGGGTATAGATGGGGGGCATCCAAACGAGCCCTCCTATACATTTATAAAGCTATAATTAGATCAGTTCTTGATTATGGGGATGTAGCATATACCACAGCTAGTTCCAGCCAGTTAAAAAAGTTGCAAAATATCCAATCTGAGGCTTTGAGATTAGCTTGTGGCTCAGCTAAAGGCACCCCAATCATGGCTCTTCAAAATGAATGTGGTGAAATTCCACTCCACCTACGTCGTTTGAACAATTCGCTTAAAATAGGATCTAAAATTCTCAGTTCAAAAGATCATCCTGCGGCGGAAGCTATGCGAGACCACTGGACAAATTATTATTATGCATCTTCTGTTAAACAAAATTCCATATTTAAAAGAACTGAACATTTTTTCTCATTGATCTCTCAGCCATTTAAATCACCATCTTACCAGTCAACAGCCCCCTGGCTTAATAAAACCATTAAGGTTGATCTGTCCTTGAAAAAATATATCAACAAAAAGACAGACTCCCCTAATTTTATGTCATCCTTGTCATTAGAATTAATTAATAGATATCTTGATTACACACCCATTTATACGGATGGATCTAAACTTGAAAGTATAGTTTCAGCAGCCTTCTATATACCTTCTATACAGTTTCATAATATCTATAGAATTGTAAATGATTCATCGATTTATTCAGCTGAATTAACAGCCATAATTGAAGCAATTAAATGGATTATTATAAATGAAAATGAAAATACAAATAAATATATCATATTTACTGACTCATTAAGTGTAGCCACTTCTATAAAAGAGAATGGGTCTAGTTCAAGGCCTAATCTTTTTCTTGAATTTTTAGATAATTTTAATAAGATAAAACATAGCAATATCATCGTAGCATGGATACCAAGCCATATTGGTTTATCTGGAAATGAAATGGCAGATATGCTGGCAAAGAAGGGACTGGAAATATCCGAAATTAATTCAACAAATTATTTAGAGTTTAAGGAAATCTATTCTTTAATAAGGAATTATGTAATTAATAAATGGCAAATTGAGTACAACCTTGAAACAAATGGAAGATTCTATAAAAATATTCAACCCCAGGTATCTACAGATATAAAATTTACAGACTATCTTAGAAAACGAGAAGTTCAAATTACCAGACTTAGAATGGGACATATTCTAACTAATACCTGGCTGAAATCTATAGGTAAAAGCCCAACGGACTTATGTTTTGAATGCCAGGTACCTGAAACAATTCATCATATACTAACTGCTTGTAAAAAACATGAAATATCACAAATGCTAGTTCAGAAATGTGCAAAGAAAAAAGTGGAATACACTGTTAAAAATATCTTGACAGTTCGAGATATTTATCTTGAAGTATATAGTTTACTTATGACTATAACTAGTGGAAAGATTATGTAAATATCATAAATAAATAGTGTAAATTATATCTGAAAATACTGTCAACATGTATATTGGAGTTCTGCCATTTGAGCTGGATGTTCTCCGAAAAAATAATGTAAATAGTTATAAATTTTGTTACCATAATGTTTATATAAAAAGAAATTAATTGACAGATTCTTATGTGCTTATCACTAATCATCTGTTAATTTCTAGGTAATTCACTAATTTGAAGTAATCCAAGAAACTATTTTCTTCGTTGTGTTATCTAACCATATAACATTTTTTTTTTCTGGACACTGATAATTGCTTGTTACATATAAATTGGTGATTTGTAATGTTTTAAAATGTATGGAATTCATAACCTAATAAAAAAATTATGTTCTTTTTTTTCTTTTTCTGTTTTTTTTTTAAATTGGATATAATCGATGACTAATGATATTTATAATATTATTGGTCCTTGGACAATACTGCTAAACTGGTGTGCGTGCGTGCGTGTGTGTGTAAATCAATGTATAGGATCAGTCATTGAAAAAAGAAAAGAACCGATATGGTCGAAAAAGAGCCTTTGGGCCAAATAGAAAATGAATATAAGCCAAGTGGCTAAATGAATAATGATGCGTATGTACATACGTGTGTATATATAAACATGTAAACATGTAAATTAAAATATTAATCTATATATTAAAAAAGATGGACTGCTACCAGCTGTCAATCAACGGCATCTCAATAACTTGCAAAACAAGGAAACAAACGATGAGACAATCAAAAGAAAGAAAGAAAAAGAAAGAAAGAAAGAAAGAAAACAGAAAGAAAGACTCTGATGAATGAAATTTATACGAACATGAACTGAAATATATAAAAAAAACTGTAAAGACGTCAACGGCCTATGTAGCCATAAGATGTCGTTAAACTTTTGGAATAATAATAATCGCTAGCTTTAGTCAATTCAGCCTTAAAAGTGAGCAAAGTGTATCGCAGAGTAAGGTCGACTTCAAAGGCCCTGGCAGCCACAAGACTGCCATTAAACAATTGGAATTAACGGGATCGCTGGATAATCCGTCGCTTCCTTATACCTGGGGTGGTGCCAGTACCAGGCCTGGCTAAAGAAGAAGGACGCCGGTAAACATCTTTATTATGGCACAGCACCTTTAGACATAAATTATATACCTAGGGACTAGATTCCTCGATTGGTCATGTCCAGAAGTTGGAAAGGTAGGGTCGACGTAAACGGCCCCGACCGCCAACGAGATGTCGTTAAATTGTTAGATAAGTTGCATCAACCCCAAAATTGTTCTCCCGCTCAGTGAAGGCGACTCACACCCTCTCACCGACTCTCACCTCCTAATCTCATGACTTCTAGAGCGCTATAATCACGATGCCGAATACATTAATCGAAGGTCGTTTCACGAGAAACCGCAGTGAAAAATCGTGATCCATTGGAAAAGCCAGGTCGAAGTTCGATAGACCATAGAAACCTGAAGCGAGGCCATGTTGGATATTCAGGTTGAAAGGGATGAGTCTTAACTTTAGACCTCAACAACACAAAGAATTGACTGAAGGAACTGATCTGGGTCGTAAATTCCACAGCTTTCGACCAGCAACCAAGAAAGCCCGAGAGTCCAACACTGTTCGTGTGCGGGCCACAACAACAGTCACAATATCCATTGATCCAGTGCAATATCTATTTGTACGACGAATGAGCACGGTCCAGCGATACGTCGACTGTATGTATGTAAGTGCCGTGAACAGAGGGGGTCGTGGGCATTAAGCGCAAGCGATAACTTAATTCAATTACTATTCTAGAGAATTCCACGCTCAGGGCCCCGTCAATATGGCGTCGTGTCGACCATAATGTACCCCACGGACTGGCGCAGGGACAATTGAAGGGACAGCGAACTAATGGCAGTGACGGCGCAGCGCAGAGGTGTGCGCCGATCGCTTGTTTTGGTCACCAGGAGGCGACGGTCTTGCTGAGCGAAGTAAATTGTTTTCCGGTTGTTAAATAAGTGACGTTTAAAAAGGAAAATTAAGTGACGCTATGGAAAATTGATGACATATAATTATTATTGTTATTATCATCTTATTATTATTATTATTATTATTATTATTATTATTATTATTATTATTATTATTATTACTATTATTATTATTTTTACTATTATTATTATTATTATTTTTTTTTGCCCCGAGGTATACAGGATCCCTCAGGGACTTCAATATTAATTAATGTAACATCCGGAAAATCAAGCCTCGTCGTCCGGAGGCTCTGGGAATGTCCCGTTGAAAGCAATAGAGTTGTAGCGTTGTATGCAAATAGATAGACGCTGGAAGAGAAACGAAGCCTCACGGCGGTCGCCACTGATGGTAGAAAGGCGCCTACCTATATCGCTGATGAATGCGGCACCTGATAATATATTATTATTATTATTATTATTATTATTATTATTATTATTATTATTATTATTATTATTATTATATCGCGGCCTCAGAGTGGATGACGAGACAATGAGGGTGGCGGTCGGCCTACGATTGGGTCTGGCAATCTGCGAACCGCACAAATGCGCATGCGGTGCCTACGTCTCGTCCAGAGGCGCGCATGGGCTGTCATGCTCACTGGGGTTCGGCCGACAAGCTCGGCACAGCAACATCAACGACCTCATCCACCGCAGTCTCAACAGAGCCGGCATCCCGGCAGTCAAGGAGCCGTCCGGCCTATCCAGGTCGGATGGAAAGAGACCGGATGGCCAGACCCTAATACCGTGGAGCGGCGGGCTGTCCTTATTGTGGGACGCGACGGTGGTAGACACGGTGGCTGCCTCTTATATCACGGAAACGGCGGCCGCGGCAGGAGGGGCCGCGGAGGTGGCTGCTACGAGAAAGAACATCAAGTACTCTGAACTACAGAGGAGATACATTTTCATACCTGTAGCGGTGGAAACCTTCGGTCCTCTCAACAGAGAAGGCCTTGCCTTTCTATCTGAACTTGGTCGCCGGCTGTCGAAAACCACCGATGACTCCCGCGAATCAAACTTCCTATTCAAGAGTCTTTCAGTGATGGTGCAGCGCTTCAACGCAGTGGCCTTCCAAGGCGCTATGTCAAAGCTGCCCGGAGCCAAAGAACAACAAACCCGTCTTTATACATCGCCTTCTTAACGGAGGTAGCGGCGGGAAACTCGTTTTGAGAGTGAACAGAACCTAGACATGAATTATTATTATTATTATTATTATTATTATTATTATTATTATTATTATTATTATTATTATTATTATTATTATTATTATTATTATTATTATTATTATTATTATTATTATTATTATTATTATTATCATTATCATTATTATTATCATAATTATTGTTATTATTATTGTTAATATTGTTATTATTATTATTGTTTTTATTATTATTATTATTTAATTTATTATTATTATTATTATTATTATTATTATCATTATTATTATTATTATTATTATTAGTATTATTATAAGGTGTAGTAGTAGTAGTAGTAGTAGTAGTAGTAGTAGTAGTAGTAGTAGTAGTAGTAGTAGTGGTAGTAGTGGTAGTAGTGGTAGTAGTGGTAGTAGTGGTAGTAGTAGTAGTAGTAGTAGTAGTAGTAGTAGTAGTAGTAGTAGTAGTAGTAGTAGTAGTAGTAGTAGTAGTAGTAGTAGTAGTAGTAGTAGTAGTAGTAGTAGTAGTAGTAGTAGTAGTAGTAGTAGTAAGAAAGTATATGTTTTGTTGTACTCGCTACAGCTGCGAGACTTGCACGACCACAGAAGCCTCAGATAAGAAACTTGACGGCTTCGACATATGGTGCCTCATTACCATCCTCAGTAACATGACGATCAGAAGGAGAACGGCAACAGAACCAGTCTCTGCCACAGACCGGAAGCACCCACTCAGCCACCGGGTACATCACCCTGGTTCTGGAAGATGAGGACCACCGGAGAATCCTGTGGACAGCAACGAATAAATCCACGTAAAAGACAACTCGTCCTATTAGGACCACTCGGATTAGACCCTGGAGTCTGGAGAAGGACGACCATGTTCATAGCGCTTATAAGGGGTTCCTAAAATGAGCTCACCAACAGAAATATAAGAAAACCAGTAGACGAGAGATACTCTTGACTTTAGGCTTAACTGTACTAGACTAGGTTTGATTAAATCATATTATATAGATTTGATTGGAATGGATTATACTGGATTGTTTCTGATTATATTAGATTAGAATATATTAGAATAAATCAGATAATATCAAATTTATCAGGTCAGCTTTGATTCGAGCTTTGTGCGTACAGTATTATCGTCGACAAGCATATTGTTTGGTGATAAATAGTAAAACGTATGTCTCGAGACTGCTGCTTTCCTTCTCTTTTGCTCATCTTCCGTTGATAGCAAAACATTATGAAGTCGACAACTTCAAACACTACTTTCCAATCGTCGTCAATTTTCTCCCAATCGATTTATCCCTGTGGACTGATTGATATCGGTTTTTGTCATTATCGACATCATCGCAGAGCCACTGAATATTCTCGTCCGACATAAACTAGCTTCTTGGAAGAGAAAATCGGTTGGCTATTGATTTGTTCGGCCAGCTGTTCGCGACTTCCTTTTTTCTCGGATATCTTTTCTCATGATTGAATGCTCAGCATCTATTCTGTGACTGCCTCCTCCTCCTCTCTCTCTCTCTGTATGTCTGTCCCTCTGTCTGTGTGTGTTGTCTGTGTGTGTGTCTCTCTCGCTTATGTATATGCAAACAACTTCTGCAACCTCTCTGTCGCTCTCTCTGTCTGTCTTATGTCTCTCGGTCTCTTTCTCTGTCTCTGTGTTTCTCTATCGCTCTGTCCCTCTCCTGTCTCACTGTCTATTTCTCTGTCTCTCTCTGTATCTCCCTGTCTGTCTCTCTGTCTCTCTATGTCGGTCTCCCTCCATCTCTCCGTCTATCTACACGTCTCTGTCTCTTTCCTTTCCTGCCACTCTGTGTCTCTTTGTCCTGATGTTTCTCTCTCTGTATCGCTGTCACTCTCTGTCTATCTCTTCCTGGAGACCCGTATTAGTCGTTATTATACGCCTTATTGACTTCTCCGAGACCACATCAAGACGCAAGAGGACAAACAGACAGACACTTGCGTAGACCCAGTGGGACACTAAAGCATCCGTAGATCAATAGAAATCAACACTGACATCGTCATCAATTTTCACAATTTCGCCGCTGCTTTCTCGTTCTTGCGTCGTTGGCCAAAGCTCCTTAATCCACAGTCCGTGTTGGTGGCGCCCCTAGCGGCGGGTCCCATGAACAGGTCACGACGTCATTGTGTCGTAATTCCCTCGTAGATATATACGTTCCCCCGTTTTCGTCTTGGCGAGAACGTAACAATATCGGCGCTACATAATCTGGTCTCCGCGGGGCGAGTCCATCGATATCTATATTTAGACCGGCGAGTCTCGCGGTCGCAGTTGCATGGACGCGCCTTATTTAATCGAAAATGCGAATTCGCGGCTTATCAGCCGAAATGGCAGTCCGAATGTCGCGTTTTCTGAGTTATGGGGCAATTACCGGGCGCGGCTCCTGTTTCGGCGCCCTGTTCCCTGCAGGGGTTCGAGGGAGTGGCCTTCGACGACCGGGCAGATCGATAGGAGTGCTGGTGACGAATGATTGTACATGCTGCTCGACGGATTTTAAAAAAAGAGAAAGAAACAGAGAAAATGTAGATTGGTTGTCAACAGTATTGTGCGTTACTGCGTTATTTGTACCGCGTTACTGTAACTAGTTGCGATTTTGCAGTAACTTTTGAGGTGACTAGTTATGTTTTACCAAATGTAACGCACAGCGGTAACTGATTACTTTTATAAGGTAGGCCCCTAAAGGTTATGCACAAAATTTAGTTACTTTGAGTTACTTTTATATCCACCTGAAACCTATGTTCGCGTCATCTAGTTCTATTATGGCACTATAAAAAGAACTTAGGCCCTATTATTAAAAATGTTTTATCATCAACCTGCAAGTTCTTTGGTTCATGTGCGTTACAATGACCCAGACATTTCCGTTTGTGCTCATATCTCTGATATTTTTCCTTTAATTCGTCAATTTCAAAGTCTTATTTCATCACGGAGGGAGTTGAAAATTCAAGTTAACATTCCCACTTGCAGTAACTAAATACAATTAGCTTCTGTTTCAAAAATAAATAATCAGTTACTAGTTACTTTCATCCAAAGTTACTATTTTAGGTAACTAGTTACTTTGAAATTACTGAATGTGTGCCTGTGTGTGTATGTATGCACGTGTGTGTCTTTGTGTTAACGTTTTTGTCTGTCTGTATGTCAGCCTATCTACTCTGACATTCCTCTGAAAACTATAGCTTTATCTAGTCTCCTTACACTCCAGCTGGAACCTATGAGGCAATTTGATGACGACACTCGGAAATTATGACACGTTAGGAAGAAAATTATACATCAATCTAGGGCCTACATTGCACGTCTAAGCATTTCCAAATATTACAAATCTAAAACTATAGAAAATGTAAACAAGTACACAGTCAGCTAATCATTTGCAAATGATAGAACAAAGCGGCATTCAGCGCTCGTGAATATGCTGATGCCCTGCGATCAGCTTTCAAGTGACTCTTTAGAAATTTGGAGTTTACGATTACGATTACCAAGTAAATGTTACACAATATGGGGGCGTGGTGGCTCAGTGGTAAGTTCGGCGCCTTGTGATCTGAGGGTTGCAGGTTCGAATCCCACTCTAGCCGCTGCGTACGGACCTTGGGCAAGTCCTTCACTCGCAATTGCTCGTGGCGCTTGGCGTGAAAATTCCACCACAGTATCAAATGCTGTAGTCGGGAGCGCCTCTGAGTAGTAGTAGACTTCGAGAGGCGCTATAGAAATATCCGAAATAAAAATAAAATAAAAATATTATGCACCCCAAGGGATGGGCAAGACAGACGTGGTGAACAGAACTGCCTAGCGAAGACAAGACGCAGCTGTAGCGCAACGAAGAGGTAACGACGAATGGGGGAAGAGAGTTCGTGGGTCAGAAGTTGACCAAGATGACGACCAGTTAATGGTGGTTCATCTTATAATCAGTACTCCGCGGGACAACAGACGGTCAATGTAGCCGACTGGTTAAGCGCTCGTCTTGTAATGCAGCGAGTACGGTTCAAGCCTCCTCCTCTGATACGAATACTGCGAAGGGAGGCAAGGGACCTTGAGCAATTAAATTTCTAGTACTCGTACACGTCAGTCTATCGGTCAGTCAGTCAGTCTCTCAGTCAGTCGGGTAGATCAGACGTTTCACTGGCTGTCCCACTGACTGTGTGCCCATGTGCATGCAAGCACTTTCTATAACTGCATCCCTCCAATTAGTGTAACTCTCCATTTTTCAGTTTGCGTGCTTCTATCTAACAACCTACGTATGAACGAATGTGTGATGCACACCATGGCACCTTTTAGAGCCTCACAAAGCGAGTGTACATGTGTTAGATTTGTTTGCAACCTTTCATGTCGGAAAGAATAATTTGGCGAGGAAAGCGCTGCATGAAAGCAGACGGTTCCACGCGTTAAGAAGCCATCAAAACCTTCATTCTGCCTAAGGCAGACTCTTATTTATAGAGCGACACGCAACGCACGCGTAAGGATACGTATCATTTGCCGGCAAAGCGTCAGAACATCCTCTCGTATCCCTACGCGCGCACGAAGTCCCGACTGCGTTAAACTGACGTCGCTTGCGCTCTGAGTAATTGTTTCCGATGCGCATCTATATTCATCCGTCGAACCTTCCATATTTCTCGTGTCCTTTGAAGATCTCCTGATACAAATCCCATTCAGCCTTGGCCGACAACTGGCCGCCAGTCGGTCAGTGACTGGCCGACGATTCCAGTCAATATTTACGCCCAGTTATCGTTCGTCCGTAGAGAGAGAGAGTGAGTCGTTTCGTATGGTGGAGAACGGGGCGTATTCTGGCAACGGCAAGAGGGGTCTTATCGACGGCTGGTCGATCGGTCGGGTGGTCACTCGGTCGCTGGACTACGGACGAGAAAACAATAACAGCGGTCGTTTGATTATCGGCAATGACGATGCGGTGAAGACACTCGATTTTTTTTCAGCGCTGATTTCTTCTGGCTTAATCGACGGTTGTACAGGTCGCGTGCTCGCGTATTGGTCGCACGACTGAGCGATGAGGCGCATGCCTCAGTGAGGGCGAAGAAGAAAGGAATGACTTCGATTGGTGTTTCTGTAGAGCGATGTCGCGCCGGCGAACTGTCGTGGCGAAAGGACAAAAACGGTGAATTTCGATTGTGTGTCTTCTGCGGAAAGAATTCGCATCGACAAACACGTCTTAGAGAACGACTGCGAAGGACAAAACCGATGACCGATGTTTGGACTTTATTCCGTTCTGTTCCTCCCGCATCGTTGGAACGGCTTTGCTTCGATGTGAACGGCCGAAGACGCTCGAGGCGAAGGAAAACAAGACCCTTGTGAATCTTTCATCGCACAATCGGATGTTGGAGACGCAGAAAAACGGTGGATTGATTTTTTTCTGCAAAAATTCGGTATGGCGATGACGGTGGTTAAACTATAGTAATGGTTACGGTGATGGTTGTGGTAGAAGTAGCGGTAGTGGTATAATAATAATAATAATAATAATAATAATAATAATAATAATAATAATAATAATAATAATAATAATAATAATAATAGTAGTAGTAGTAGTAGTAGTAGTAGTAGTAGTAGTAGTAGTAGTAGTAGTAGTAGTAGTAGTAGTAGTAGTAGTAGTAGTAGTAGTAGTAGTAGTAGTAGTAGTAGTAGTAGTAGTAGTGAAAGTCGTAGTAGTAGTAATAACAGTGTTAACACAATCTCACTGACACACCGCAGTAGGTTACATTGAAACATTGAAACATGACGGTACAATTATGCAAGCTCTTAACCACGTCTTGACATCCTGCAAGGCGCTCGCTGAAGTTACTGCTCCCCCTAGGAAGTGGAAGGCTCAGACGACCTAGATGGGCTACGGGTAGCTTTCCTGAAGACTTATTTCTTTTCTCTTGGCCTTGTGCACTGGGAGCGCCTCTGAACGGTTCACCCTACTAGAGGCGCTTTATAAATGTTTAAATACAAAATACAATACAATCGAACTACGACTTTTCAAGATCTAATGCTCTCCAGGTCAGAGTGTTACCATTCATCTATCCCACTCAAAGGGAATGATAGTAGCAGTTGTAGTAGTAGTAGTTATTGTTGAGGTTTTGTTGTAGAAGTAGCCTTGTTAATATTCATGCATGCATGAATTTGTGCATGTACGTATGTTTTACGTACGTATGTGACTATGTATGTATGTATGTAAGTGAGTATTTACATATATATCTTTGTATGCATGCATGTATATGTCTACGTATGTATATGTATGTATGTTTGCATGTAGTTATGTATGTATGTACGTATGTATATATGTATCAATACACTTATTGAAACGCTATATCTTTACGCAGAGGTGTAGTACCTGAAGCACACGAAATAGCATTAATAACGAAAGTACTCTCATTAATCGTAGTATTAGTAGTCTAGCCACGATGAAGAAGCCAGATAAGGGCTGAGATGACTCGTATAGTTTATATTAGACCTCGTCTTTAATCTATCATAATAAACGACCTAACCGGAAGTCCAGTGAAGAGGTCACGTGGCCGTACAAATGCGAGCTATTATAATGATCGACGATTTATTGATCCAGGAGTCGAAGAGCTTATACTTTGTCGACCGCTTCAATCAGGAGTAGGATGGAAGTCAGTAATTAGTCATTAGATAATTAGCTTGGTGCTTCCGCTCAGTCTTTTCAAAATGTCACAACAACAACGTCGACAAAAACCGTGTACCTAAGGAAGATCAAACGAGGGATTTAAGTGGGGAAGACGACGAGGGAAAGGAAGCAGTGGAAGAGAAGATTGAAAGGGTAATCGGAATAGACCTAAATCCGTAATACCTGTCCACCCATTCAATTTAAGACCTTAAATCAATCCATCTTATCCTATTCTATAATTATCCATTCAATCCAAACTCATTCCTTATCTATTTCCATCTCCATCACATATCCATTACATATCCAATATCAGATATCCATTATATATCAATCCAATCCAATTCCATATCTATCCATCTCTGTCACTTATCCACCCCCTTTCTATCACTTTTCAATTACATATCCATCACATATCCATCCAATTGCATCTTCAACTCCAGCACTTATCCATCCAATTTCCATCATATATCCATAATATATCCATCCAATCCCGTATCCATTTCTAGCAATTATCTACTCCATTTTCACCCCATTTTCATTACGTATCCATCACATTTTCACCTCATTTCCATCACATATCCATCCCATATCCACTCCATCCAATCCAATCCTTATCTTCATTTCCATCCCGACCCCATGCCATGGAAGCGTTGTTTTCCAACCTCTATATTTCCTCTTTTCGTCATAATCATCTGTATACGTTTTACCATTTACCTATATATCTTCGTTTCTTTATCTTCCTCTCATTGTATTCGCTTTTACCTTCTTCTATCCGCTCGTTTCTCTATTTCGCATTCCGTTGAATGAAATCTCTATATCTTCATTCTGTTCTGTCCATCTCGTCTAATCTATTCTTCATTTCATTGTCACTGCTTAGTCGCTTGTGTCATTTAGTGTAGTGTTCAACTTATAAACTTGTCTCCTTCGGATTGCTTTTCCACCACAGTCTCGAAACACTGATCTTCTGGATGTTGAGCTGATTTTGGCTTGGCTTTGGTTGATGCCTTGTGTATTAGACACCGGCACAATAAAAGTTATTAATTAATAATAACTTGATTATTGTCCGTTCTAAGACGGCTTAAAACAATTTGAAAATGTATTTTCCAAGGTCGGTCAAATTTATTATCACCTTCATAGTTTCAAAATTTGTGAGAATCTCATTGTAAGCAATGTTTTGCGCAAGATTTTCGCGCTTTGGAGTATTCCTTGAAACTTGGCCTCTTTGATGAAAACTGTCAGCTCGTGTGGATTCTCAGATCTTGATAGACTAAAGTCTTCCTGAGCTAATTCGCGGATTAAACCGATCGCGAATGGCCGTTTGGGCCGATGCATATTGCAATTTAGTGACTGTTGTCCAAGTTCTGTTTTCGCTCCATTATGGATTGCAGATTTTTCAATTTCTTTGAATATTTGGTAAATTCAGCAATGTCTGTTGTAAAGTCTTCAACCCGTTTAAAAAACCTGGAATCGTGCGATTAAAATGAAAGCAAGTTTACGGCATGCACGGCCTAAGTAAATTGGCCCGTTTAAACCCGTTAAGCTCGCTCGTTACAGCCTGTTCGTCACCTAAGTAACTTTTTTTAAATCCGTGTAAAAAACGGGAATCAGACAATTAAGATTAAACTTACGTTGAATTTAGTGTGGAACGAACGTCCTCTTGAATGTCACCATTTGTAAACAGTGACGTCATTGATCATAAATATTCATTAGTTGATTTATTAGTTGGAAGCGGCCAGTGAGAAGAGCGTAACATGCAAATGTTCATCTGATGACTGACAGTTCTGTTCGTTTATATTATTAATGATAATTGATAATCTACTTCGCATTCCCTTGATGGAGTTATCTGCACCCTTCATTCTGTTGTTTCCATCTTTACCAATTATTTCTCCAGTTCATTGTCATTGCTTCCTTGTCGCTCTGCCTTCTGTTACCCATTTTTACATCGCTAACAGTTCTTCTTTCCTGCCAATTCTCTCGTTCCATTTCTTCATTGGTAACAGTTCTTCTTTCCTGACAATTCTCCCGTTCCAGTTCTTCATTTCTGGTTTAATTCTGTCAAAATACTTATTCAGTTTTTCACTCAAAAATCTCCTTTTTTCTCAACCTTCTTTCATCGCTTCCTTTCATTCTTCCTATCGTCTTTCCTCCTTCCTTAACTCCTTCGTTCCTTCGTTCCTTCGTTCGTTCGTTCGTTCGTTCGTTCCTTCGTTCCTTCCTTCCTTCCTTCGTTCCTTCCATCCATCCTTCCTTCCTTTTTTCCTTCCTTCCTTCCTTCCTTCCTTCCTTCCTTCCTTCCTTCCTTCCTTCCTTCCTTCCTTCCTTCCTTACTTCCTTCCTTCCTTCCTTCCTTCCTTCCTTCCTTCCTTCCTTCCTTCCTTCCTTCCTTCCTTCCTTCCTTCCTTCCTCCTTCCTTCCTTCCTTCCTTCCTTCCTTCCTTCCTTCCTTCCTTCCTTCCTTCCTTCCTTCCTTCCTTCCTTCCTTCCTTCCTTCCTTCCTTCCTTCCTCGTTCCTTCCTTCCTTCCATCCATCCATCCGTCCTTCCATCCTTCATTGTTTTTTCTTCCCTCCGGCCCATAACTAATACAGCAAATAGCTGTAACTCATTTAGAATCGTCAGCGAGGGATATGATTTATGCTGAGGGCTTAGCGACATGAGCCGTAGAGATCTCTATTGTCCAGAGCTCAGTGCCTCTCTCTGTCTCGTCTCGACGGTAATTAGGCCTATTGGATACGTCAACACAATTTATTATTTACCGGCATGCGCTTACCTACGCCGGCAGCGGCAGCCAAACCTCCCAGTCTATAATCGTCAGTGGAGCATTTGTCAACCGGGGAACGGGGAAGGGTTCGTTCGAGTTCCGAAGATGCTCCCTGTGGACGGCTGGAGGGCTGACTCGCGTGCGCAGAAATGAACCGGTACGAGTTCAGTTCCTTGTGTGCAAGGAGAGAGAGAGAGAGATAGAGATAGAGATAGAGATAGAGATAGAGATAGAGATAGAGAGAGAGAGAGAGAGAGAGAGAGAGAGAGAGAGAGAGAGAGAGAGAGAGAGAGAGAGAGAGAGAGAGAGAGAGAGAGAGAGAGAGAGAGAGAGAGAGAGAGAGAGAGAGAGAGAGAGAGAGAGAGAGAGAGAGAGAGAGAGAGAGAGAGAGAGAGAGAGAGAGAGAGAGAGAGAGAGAGAGAGAGAGAGAGAGAGAGAGAGAGAGGGAGACAGACAGACAGACAGACAGAGACTGAGACAGAGACAGAGACAGACAGAGACAGAAACAGAAACAGAAACAGAGACAGAGACAGAGAGGCAGACAGACAGACAGACAGACAGACATACACAGAGACAGAGACAGAGAGACAGAGAGAGACAGGGAGATAGGGAGACATGGAGACAGGGACAGACTGAGAGACAGACTTATTACACCTTCTAGAGAGAAAGATACAAATATAGACAGGGACAGACAGAGACAGCCAGAGACAGATACAGATAGACAGACAGAGGCAGACAGAGACAGACAGACAGACAGACAGACAGACACAGACACAGAGATAGAGAGAGACAGAAAGACAGACAGAGACAGACAGAAACAGAAACATACAGAGTCGGACAGAGACATACAGGCAAACAGACAGACAGACAGAAAGAGAGAGACACAGAGAGAGACAGACAGGCAGAGACACAGAGGGACAGAAAGAGAGAGAAAGACAGAGACAGACAGAGGCAGAGACAGACAGACAGAGAGAGCAGGATAGTATTGGGGATGGGTGGAAGAAGATAGGGAGAAGAGAACAAGATGGGCGGTTAGAAACAATTTTTGCGTTTCGTCCATCTGTGTGCAGAAGATTTGACGCTAATTCTAAGTCTGGTCGTTTGCTGAAGGACCTCTGCCGGGCGATCGAAGGAACCCTCCCTCTTTCACTCTTCGCCCCACAGGAGATCACGGATGAATGGAGATCGAGATTAAAGATTTACGGCTGTCTTACGTCATCATCATCTTCCGTCTCTTCTCATTGTCACCAATCTCCCATGATGACGTAAACTTTACGTCACTGTCATCATCGTTGGCGTCAGTGTTGACTTGTCATTGCCTACCGTTAATAGCATTAGTACATCACATTTGTAAGCCATGAGGGACTGAAATATGCTTGTCTTGTATGAATGACTAACGCTGATATGTTTCTTGTCTTTGTTCCACGATGTTCTAGGTGAAAATGATAAAGAAACTGTTGATTTATTCTTGTTACGTATTTATTACGTGTGGGCTTTCTCTTACTTTTACACTTTTACATTCTTTCTCTTTGTTCTGTTTATCTCGAGACTATTTCTTTCTTCAGCCACCGATCTAGCGATGCATGTTAATTAAGATTAGTTAAGTAGTTTAGTTATTACTGTTTATTTTTTCCATTTTTTTCCTTCCTCGAAGGTATATTATCGGTGTGCCTCCTATTTGGTTGGTGAGCGCTATGTTTGTATCTTTTTCTCTAGAAGGTGTAACCGATGCTTCCCTATGACGACAGTCTTACAAGCAAAGTTCAATTACCAAGTAGGTGTCCCTACCTAGCGGGAAAACTCTCTCCTTTGGGGTTACCTTTTGCCTCCAGTGACGTGAAATACTAACAATTCTTGTTTACAAGTTCAGTGTGTCATAACGTTTTGGATGCAATAAAAGATTTCTGATTTTTTATATATTTTTTTTATATTCCGGATATTTCTATAGCGCCTCTCGAAGTCTACTACTGCTCAGAGGCGCTCCCGAGTACAGCATTTGATACTGTGCCGGAATTTTCACGCCGAAGCGCCACGAGCAATTGCGAGTGAAGGACTTTCCCAAGGTCCGTACGCAGCGGCTAGAGTGGGATTCGAACCTGCAACCCTCCGGTCACAAGGCGCCGAACTTACCACTGAGCCACCACGCCCCACATTTATGATTGATATTAAGCGCCACTTTCTATGGATCAAGAATCAATCGATGGTGCTGACTGCTGAGCAACTGTGAGTGAATTACTTGCTCAAGGTTCCTACACAGTTACCGTCTCAGAGAGGCTCGAACCCGCACTCTGCGGCGTCACAAGGCGATCGCTCTAACCAATCGGTTGTCGAGTAATTAGTTTTCAGACAAAAAATGTGAAAATTATTATAAAAAGTATTTTTTTAAACGTATTTTTTTAAACTGGTCAGATTTGGTTCAGCTTGGCCTCGATTTGATTGGATGATTATATTGGATTAGTTTAGGTGCGATTACTTTAAGAGGTGTTTAGGACAGATAAGATTTCGATTACTTACTTACTAGATTGGATTGGATTTGATTAAAGTAGCTTAAGTTCTGATTAAGTGCGTGTGATTCAAATCTGCCGCCTGGAACTTAGATCTCTTATTTTCACTCCAGTGAGGTTCGATTATTGTATTATATTGTATTGAATTGTATTTAAGAAAATTTATGAAGCGCCTCTAGCAGTACAACCTGATCAGAGGCGCTCCCAGTGCGAGGAGCTCCGTGAGAAAAGAAAAACTCTTAAGACAGCGAGAAGTAGCAATAATGATTAGATTAAAATAATCAAAAGGACCTAATTAATTTTTATTGGTTGTAATCTAGGTCATCACGCACGCGCCGTTTCTGCTTTTCAACATACGTGGACAGAGGCTTTGATCCGAATCAGATCTTCATCGAACCGTCTGTATCTGACACAGAAGATCGAAGCAGCGTTCATCCAGTCTCAGGACCAACGGCGCAGTTGCAAGTTTTATCACGTACACAGGCGACCTATATTTCGTCGCGTATGGAGACAGAACGGTCGATCGTAATTCGGAGGGATACGCCCACGTCGTAGAAGACGTATAGCGTAACGGTCCCTTAGAGGAATAAGGAGGAGGAGGAGGAGGAAGAGAGGGAGGAGGAGAAACGATTCGGCTGCGATGGAGAGAAGCAGAATGCTGCTGAGAATGGCAACTGTTTGGAGTCTGATTGAGTTCCTGGTGGAGATTACTTTATTGTGCGCAGGTAAGGCGAACTGATATTGTTTTGAATGAATGCAAAAGTAGTTATCTGATTTTACGGATAAATGTGATATGTGTGTGTGTTGTGTATGTGGTAATGTATGTATGCATGCATGCATAATGAGTTGCTGATATGCTGGTGTGAATCCATGTTTGAATGCATGCATGCATGTATTATATATGTATGTATTTATGTATGTATGTATGTATGCATGTATGTATGCATGTACGTATCTATGTGTGTGTATTGTATGTATGTAAATATGTATGTATTTGTGTACACAACTGTACATATGCATCTATGTATGTAGGCTATCTATATGTGCATGACTGTTTGTAATTGTGTATGTATGCTTATGTTCTATAGTAGTTAATGTTCTATAGCACCTTAATGAACCTCATAATGGCGCTATTCATTCATTAATTCATTCATTCAACCATTCATTTATTCGCTGAATTTATTAATCACCTTTTCAAAATCGGCCGAAGTTGTCTTTTACCGAAGGCTTTTGGCTCTTTTCACTGAGTCTTATCAGCCCATTATTTGTCATACTCTGTTGCTATCCATTGTCTTTCTACTACCGTCGCTCCACTTCATTACACGATTCGATCGGCGACCTAATTGCTTTCTATTGGCTGTAATGTGTGTCGTCACGCATGCGCCGTTCCCGCTTTTCAACATCAAAGCCCCACAGACTTTGATCTCAGGCAGATATTCATTGTTAGCAATGGTTCATTGAAGACCTGTTTGTATACATAAACATACTTTAGTTGCATTGGTAAGATTCTAAGAGCACGCTATATTAATAACAAACCATACAAATACGTGGATGCAAGCATACATATACAAAAGAACGAGCAAAGATAAAAGCAAACAGGCACACATATATGCGCCTACATAAATACATACATATTTATATATACGATTATACATGTATATACATACATACATACAAACACGCATAAATACATACTTATATAGACATACATACATACATACATACATACATACACACACACAGAGATACATAAATACTTATATATACAATTATACATAATTACATATATACAATACATGCATACATACACGCATAAATACATACTTATAAATACATACATACATATATATACACACACATAACCTATACAATATTATACATACATATACAAATACTTGTGTACATACATGTATACAATTATACACGCATGCTTGAATACATGCACAAAATGCACATATAATACATTACATACATAGGCTGCATAGCAAATCTACAAACGTACAATAATCGTCGTACATACTGTAGCTGTGTTCATATCCAGAGCATTTGTAGTCGTCCAATAGCGTTGCGATCTTCTTGCGTTCGCTTCAGTGACATCGCGCATGACAACCTATCGTCAGTCATCTGCCATCTTGTCATCTGTCATTTGATTATCTGTCATCTGGTCATCTGGTCATCTGCTGCATCTTTTCGTGAAGATAGTGTGAAGCTTTGAATGGAATGGATATCATTTCGAGACCGATTCAGTGATGTACTGATTCTCGTCTAAAGATTGAAACATGAGATGCTCCTTATGAACGATATTCTGGAACTGAATAAGATGATGAGTTTGGATGTCACGAATTCGATACTTCATTTCGTTTTTTAAACTGGAGAGAATTTAACTACACAGCTTTTATTGAACAACGCACAACGACCGATATTACATCATCATCATCATCATCGTCGTCGTCGTCGTCGTCATCCTCATCAGCATCATCACCACCACCACTACCACCATCATCGTCATCATGATCATCGTCATCATTACCAACACCACCACTACCACCATCATCATTATGAGCATCATCATCATCATTATCATCATCATCATCATCATCATCATCATCATCATCATCATCATCATCATCATCATCATCATCATCATCATCATCTGCCAATCGTCTCAATTCCTGTTTCTTCTCCGGATCTTGAGTAGTCCGTAACTCACCGGACGTCGGTCGGACTTCAGTTCTCGCGTCACATTAACATCATATGGTAATGTGATACAAATGTTTATATGCAGTAACTGCCTAGAAAAATCACATTGTCTGTTTACCTGTGTCAATATGATGAGGTATGATAAGGCATGATAAAAGGTAAGACAATGTAAAGTAAGGTTAAGTAAGGTATGGTCTATTCACAACAATGTTAGGCAAGGCAAGGTAATATGAGGTAAGGTTAGGTAATGCAATTTAAAGACAAGGTAAGGGAAGGTAAGGTAGTGTAAACTAAGATAAGGATAGGTAAGGTAAAGAAGGTTTAGGTAAGGTAAAGTAAAGTAAGGCAAGATAAGGTAATGTCAGGTCAGGTCAGGTCAGATCAGGTCCGGTCAGGTCAGGTCAGGTCAGGTCAGGTCAGGTGGGCTAAAATTAAGGTAAGATAGTTGCTCATTTATTGAACGAATTTTGAGGTGAATCTCTGAGTTGTGGTTCTGGTGATTGAACGATCTTACGGCTGAAGCACACACACGACTTTGCTCCAACGGACGGTCCTTCCTTAAGGTTACAAGGTTGTACAACTCAACGCAACGCACAGGGTTTGAATCCTAACCGAAGAGATTTCAGACAGTGCGCGTGTGATGAGTCTCTCTTGAAGAGACGACATTATTGTAAATCTGAGACTATAATTGCAACTTTTTTTATATAGGCTTTCACCTATCACAACCATATACGCTGTCACGTATCATCATTGGCTGTCACGGGCCATCTGTAATGCTTTTCTTCCTAGTAATTCAGGCGTTAGGCAAGCCACGGATACAGTTCCCAATATTCGTGACTGATAACCTAAGAATATAAAATGACGGTTGTGAGCAGGAGATGAAAGGAAGCAGAGGGAGTGAGAGACAGATAGAAAAAAATGAAGGAAGGAAGAGAGACATACAGTGAGAGAGACGTAAAGAGGGAGAGGTAGATGTGGGAGGGAATCTAGAATGGGCAATGATGGCCCCGTGATCCCCAAATAAATGAAACGAAATTGCTAAGAGATGAACTGTAAATGTTCCTCGATGTCTACATAAGTTTGCACACATGCGTATGCAATGAATGTATGTATGTATGTATATATATGTATGTGTGTATATTTATGTATGTACGTATGTATGTGTATGTATGTATGCAAAACTATCCATGCATATGTATGTATGTATGTATGTATGTATGTATGTATGTATGTATGTATGTATGTATGTATGTATGTATGTATGTATGTATGTATGCATGTATGCATTTACGTATTTATGTATGTATGCCTGTGTATGTTCATATGCATGCTTATGAATGTACCAATAATCTTGCGGCTTTTAAGTAATTCTCGAAAGAGTATTCACACATGTTGACGCGCCGTACTGTTGGCCACACAAACAGTTCAGTATGGGTCATATATCAGACAGTTTATGCGTCTAAACCCCTATCCAACCTTTCACAAGATATCGCTTTCAAAGAGTGCGACCCCTTGAGTGCGCTGTAATTTCTCACAGCAAGAGAAAGAACAAGAACCGATATCTACTTCCGGTCGAATGCAAGTGGCACGTGATCCTGGGTGCGTACCGAGTCTACCGGGGTAATCGATACGTCTACAAGGGGCGTCTTAAATCGACGACTTAGTGGGCGAGATAATCCCACCCCGGCAAATCGAGATCGATTATTTTTCTGGGACGTCGAGAACCTTCCCAGAATCCTCCATGCTTCCGCTTCCGCTGAGAATTGATCGCTGTCGGAAGAAAAGCTTTTCCTTGTCGTCGGCAGATTGGTAATATTATCTTCCCCATACACCTTTAAGATGTAAATTCGTGCGATCTCGTAACTTAACCGAGCAACCCATCCCATCCCGACCAATGTATCCTAACCGGACCAATTCATCCTAACCCGCTCAACCCATCCTAATTCCACCAATTCATCTTAACCCGACAAATCCATCCTAACACGAGGAAACCGTCCCAACTCGACCAATCTATCCTAACCCAACCAATCCATCCCATCCCGACCAATTCAGTGTGATATTACGAATACATCTAGCTCCATCCAACCTATCCCGATCTTACTAAACCATCCTGATCCGATCAAATCATCCTGACCTTAGCAACCCAGTCTGATCATACCAACCGATCCTTATCTATCCAACTCACAGGCCCCTGCTGATCCGACAAACACGTCCTGATCCGGACAACCAATCCTGAACTTAATCTGTTCAACCCTTGCTGATCTTACCATCCCCTTTTGATCCGACTAACGACTCCAGATCTTATCAACCAACCAAGCTTGATCAAATTAACCCATACTGATTTAACCGAACCATCTTATCGACCCGTGTTGATCCTTCTTTTTCATTCCGCGACAAATACTTCTCTCATTTTCTTCTTTCTCCCGTTAACTCAATCCCGGGTTGTGGATACAGCGGTTGACGTCTGATCTGAGGGTGTCATGGTCGACCTGAAGTTGACCAATCTGAAGGAGGACGAAGAGGAGGTAGAGGAGGTAGAGGAGGAGGAAGAAGAGGAAGAGGAGGAGGAGGAGGAGAAGAAGGAGGAGGAGGAGGTGGAGTTGAAGGAGGAGGTGGAGATGGGCGCTGATTGAATCTCTGACCAAATCGACTGCATTTTGATCGGCTTGCTTTGATGAAGTCACGTGTATGTATGTGACAGTCTGTCTCTGTCTGTCTGTCTGTCTGTCTGTCTTTCTGTCTGTATGTATGTGTTTCTCTGTCTTTCTTTCTATGTGTCGGTGTGTCTCTGTATTTGTGTTTCTATGTCTCTCTGACTGTATCTATTTTTGGGTCTGTTTTTTTGTTACTTTGTATGTCTGTGTCTCTCTGTGTATGTCTGCCCACGTTTATATGTAGGTATGTGTGTGCGTAGGCGTGTATGTGCGTGTACCGGTACGTGTGTACATATATGCGCGCTTGTATAGATAGAAGGGGTTGGGCTTTTAAAAGCGAAAGGGAGAGACTCGAGAATGAGGCAAAGGAAGTGCAACTGAGATTTGAGATGATGGAAGAACAGACAAAACAGACGAATTTAAAGAGACAAACACACAGACAAACTGAGAGACAAGAAGAGACACATGAACAAAGAAAAAATAGAAGAGACAGACATAGAGAGAGAGAGAGACAGAGACAGAGAGAGACAGACATAGGGAGACAGAGACAGAGAGCCAGAGAGAGAGATACAGACAGACAGACAGACAGACAGACAGACAGACAAAGACAGAAACAGAGAGACAGAGAGAGAGAGAAAGAGAGACAGAGACAGATAGAGATATACAGAAGGAGGGGCTGTGCGCCATCGGTTCATGCTTTATGCGTTAGACTTCGGCGCGATAGAAGTTACTGATCACGATTCCTTAACAGGGAGAATACAGAAAATAAGATAGACACATAGACAGACAGACAGACAGACAGACGGACGGACAACAAAGCGACAATGTTGAGAGTGGTGGGTAAAATGAAACGGAGAAGGATAATGACACGCACCATAAGGGTGAATTTTGGAAGTGGGGAGACTGAAGGAAAGTAGGAGAAAGAGAAGAAACCGGAGACAGACAGACAGACAGACAGACACAGATAGACGAACAAACAAACAAACAGAGAGAGAAAAAGAGACATACATAACTGCAGGACGGATAATAAAAGAGGCATACTGGAGGAGTGGAAAAATTGATTATGGGAGAGAGAGAAACAGAGAGGGTTAGAGAGAGAGAGAGACAGAGAGACAGAGAGAGATACAGAGAGAGAGACAGAGAGAGAGAGAGAGAGAGAGAGAGACAGAGAGAGAGAGACAGAGACAGAGAGAGAGAGAGAGAGACAGAGAGAGAGAGACAGAGACAGAGACAGAGACAGAGACAGAGACAGAGACAGAGACAGAGACAGAGACAGAGACAGAGACAGAGACAGAGACAGAGAGACAGAGAGAGACAGAGAGAGAGAGAGAAACAGAGACAGAGACGGAGACAGAGACGGAGACAGAGACAGAGACAGAGACAGAGACAGAGACAGGGAAACAGACAGAGACAGACAGAGAGAGGAGGAGGGAGAGAGTGAGTGAGGGAGTGAGAGAGATAGAGAATGGAGATAACAAGAAAAGAACACTCATCAGAGAATGAGTGAAAGAAAGAAGAGAGAGACAAGGAATGGGAGAGATAGAGAGAGAGATACAGCGACAGAGAGAAGTAAAAAAAAACGGCACAGCAGAGGATGATTGTAATTGATGTTTTCATGTGAATATGCTTTGCTGACACGAATTTGTTTCTAACAACAATTAAGACAACCCAGGGCGATAGGCAACTGTTGCAAAACATGTTGCTGTTGTGATATTTGCTCACAATCTCCGAATGATCACAGTTCGCGGTTCCATCCATTCATCTCCATTCTCTATCTCTCTCTATAGACTTACTAAAGCCCGTACTAACTTAAGATTATTCAGTATCAAGTCGATGGGACCGATAATATGGAATTCATTGCCTTCTGATATTCGCACTGCAGTAAGTCGATATGACTTCAAGAAAAGAAAGAGAACATTCCTTATCAACGCATGAGACTCCACTATTACTATTTGACCGTATACCTTAATACTCTCGAACCGGGGGGCGGGGTCACACCGGAGACTGGCCCTGGAGTTCTGTAGTTAAGTTATTAGTTAAGGATTGTTATGATAACTCTGGTTTGGATTACCCCCGCTTGAGTGTACCTTATATCTCTTTTCAATGACTCTTACATAGACAAGTACTCGTGGGGGTGACCTCCTATGCAGCCGCTAATGCGAATAGATAATGGACTTTTATGGGTTTCCCTGCCCAGCGGGACTCTCATCCCTTTGGGGACGCCCATTGCAACCAGCGACTATAACGACGTTACACTTGTAACTATCCTCTTTCTTACTTATTGTGATCTTATCGGTAACTGTATTTAGTTGATACCTAATTGTTATTGGTTACTGGATGCAATAAAGACGATTGAATTGAATTGAATTGAGTTCGTTCGTCCATCTATCCATTTCACCAATCCACCCACCCATCCATCCATCAATCCATCCATCCATCCGTTCTTCCTTTCGCTTACTCATCCATCCATCTATCGATCCACCCATTCGTCCGTCCGTCCATCCATCCATCCATTCATCTATCCATCAATCAATCCATCCATCCATCCACCCCTCTCATCCATCCATCCACAAAAAGGCCAACCCACCGACCCACCCACCCAACCAAACACACCCAGCCACCCGTCCATCCATCCATCCATTCATCCATCCATCCATCCATCCATCCATCCATCCATCCATCCATCCATCCATCCATCCATCCATCCATCCATCCATCCATCCATCCATCCATCCATCCATCCATCCATCCATCCATCCATCCATCCATCCATCCATCCATCCATCCATCCATCCATCCATCCATCCATCCATCCATCCATCCATGAAACAACCCTTCCTTCTTCCAACGGTCCCTCCCTCTCTCCCTTCCTCAGGCGAAGCAAACGTGACGCGAGGAGGACCGTGCTGTCTGGTTCCACTGCGCATCCTACGTACGTTTCGCCTGTTCTAGGAGAAGGAGAGACGCTCCGTTGGGAGAAGGTGATCGAACAAACGCTGACAGTTGGCTGCGACTCTGGTCTTCGCTGTCCAGTGCAATTGGTCTTTTGACTTCGACGAACAGTCATTCACGCACACAGCTACCGGCTATTTATGCGTGAAAAGATCGAATCATTCGCTGCTCTACCGAAGGCGCCCCACCCTCGACCATCTCTCCCTATGACCGTGAATTCGTCACGCATACAGACCGTTTCAAATAAAAGGCCTCCGCAACGGATTCTGTGTTTCCCCCAGTTGTCCAAATTGCACTCTCGGCGACAGACTTGGTCACAGATTCTGTATATAATTTTTTTGCCTTATTGTCTTTTTAGACCGTTCTATAAGTGAGGGGTCAATTCCTGCTCCCCAGAAACTGGCGATCGTTTTGGGTTAATTGAAACACCGAGGGCTGGATATTTCTGTATTATATTTTTGTGTGTTGTGCTGTGTTGTTTTGTATTGTCTTGTCTTGTATTGTCTTGTGTTGTATTGTATATAAATGTACAATTACAATTTTTAGCCCTGCCGTTTTCTATCTACGCATCAATCTACCGACAATTTTCAGGTCATCCTAATTCTCCTCTAAAAATCTCTCATTCTCCCTCTTCATTCATCCTCTTTCCCGTCAGTCCATCAGCTTCATTCTCCTCCAACATCGTCCAAAATCGCGTCATCAGCGTCGAATGACATTGTACGAGATAAATAAGTAAGCGAATCCATTGCTTATTCATGTGTCTCGGTCTTTGATCGCGTTACGACAGCAAGGTCTCTATAATACTCAGCTCCAACAGACACAACATAAACCTCATCATGCTACGGGATTCCCCTGAGATGCCTTTCGTCATTGCAATCCGAACCAATTACGCGTGTTGTCCACGACATTGAAACTTCTGAATTCCCAACTCAGTGTCTGGTACACCTGATGGACTGCATCCATATCTGTTTTGTACATTCAATATTATCTTCATGCTTGCTATTGGATCATCCAGCGTCTGTCTTTGTCTGAGCTGATCTTCTGGATATTGCTCTAGTTTCGACTTGGTTTTGCTGAGCCATCAGTTGATGTCTTGTATATTAGCCACCGGCGCGATAGAAGTAACTAATTAATAATAATAATAATAATAATAATAATAATAATAAATAATATTAATAATAATAACACGTATTTCAAGCTTGACCTTTCAATCAACTGTTGATATCTTAAAGCCGGAGGAATCTTACCTACCTCGGGCGACATAATAATAATAATAATAATAATAATAATAATAATAATAATAATAATAATAATAATAATAATAATAATAACAATAACAACAACAACAACAACAACAACAATAACAGTAAGAATAATTAGCTATATGTTATTATTATTATTATTATTATTATTATTATTATTATTATTATTATTATTATTATTAATTGGTAACTTCTATCACGCAGGCAATTTTGAAATGGCAAGTCCTCAATCGAGAACGAAATGACATAAGCGACCTAGTAAAGGACATAATATATACAGGGAGCGAGTTTCAAAATCTCGGACGAGCAGCCGAAAAGCTCGTTTACAAAGAACAGTTCTAGTCCTAAGGATGAGCAGAGAAAGATTTCGCTGAACAACAGATGTTTTGCATTGCTTCCTAAAGCCTATGGTATACCTTATACATGTATAAATGTACCTTATAGATTGTGGGCTGCTGATCACGAAAATGACCTTGAAATTCTCCTATCACGCGAAGTTTTTTGGAATCGAATATTTTTGGAAGTTGCACTTACATTTTCAGTCTACTAGTATGTTGTCCTGAAAGTAAGCTGTTTTGCGTAGTCCAAGCATGCCTGAACAGTGAACATGCACTTGGTGCAGGTTGCACAACAACCAATGGAAGTCTAAGGTTAGGCATGCCTGGGCATGCTTAATGAGGATGGATGCAAGCAGGACAGGCTATAAAATCAGCTTCTTACACAGATGCATCGATGTCACTTACATGTACGCACATGTATGTTGATGTACTTGTTTTACAGGTGACATAGTGTGTATGCTTAACAACAGCAGTGTCTGCCAGATAATTAGCTACAACAAAAATACCTCATCAATGTTGCAACAACCGTGATGCATTCAGTAACATTTGTGGCGTGTGTACATTTAAGTATCAAAGATGCAGCAGGACGGAACTTAGTAAATAAAAAAGCGTTTCGGTTGCATAATTGGTGATCAAAACAGACCCTGGGCTTCTCGCATTTGCTGTGCAACATGTGCTGTCGATCTGAGAGGTACTAGAAAATCACTGTCGTTGACAGTCCCGATGATATGACGATAACAGCAGGATCGCGTAACAGACTATTACTTCTGTCTGACCACTGTCTCTGGCTTCTCTGCTAAAAAATAAGAAATCTATCGAATACTTAAATCTGCCTCCAGTCAGGATGCCAATGCTGCATGATGACAGTTTGCCATTACTGAAACCACCAGAGACGTGGAGATAAGGCAGACGAAGCAGCAACAGTGCACGAGTCAGACGTGGTCAGGGACTTAAGTTTGCCTAAAAGAATAGCAGAACTACTTGGTTCAATACTGTAAGAATGGGGTTTGCTGTCGCAAGGTACGATAGTTTTTGTCTTTCGAACCCGACCAAGGCGACACGCGAAATTCACTTGCCCAGGTTGACAATCTCTGTGTCTGCAATGATATTGATGAGTTGTCCACGGCTTGTTTTCTGAACAGGTTCCACAACAGCGGCGTCTTTTTTAACGATTCGTCACTGTTAAGCCTTAAAGCTGTCTTGTTGCACAAAAGGCAATGTCCACATGGAAATGTTGTTGAAACACGCACAGTACAGCAACTACATGTCGCTGAAGATTCAGCTTCTGCATTCACACTTGGACTTCTTATCTGCTAACCTTGGTGCAGTCAATAACTGAAAGGTATCACCGAGATACTGCGGTGATGGAAAAGCGGCATTAGGGATACTGCACCCGTCAATGCTGGCAGATTATTTTGGTCACTGAAACGAGGAGCACAAAATGCTGATTGCTAACGAAAATCAGGAGCACAAAACACTTTTAGCTCAGTAGAGCAAATGCAACATATCAGCTTCATTGTGCGAGTAAACACGCTAAAAATTCAACAAAATTAATTTTCATGTTTCTCCAAATTCCTAGGCTACGTGATACAGTCAATCTAAATTTATGTGTATGTTCAGCTTGAAGCTATCTATTACAATCACCAAACATTTTATAGGAAGCAAAACATTGATTTGAGAGTGGTTGAGGCAGAGTTTTCTGAGAGAGGGGAATGAAAGAGGTTAAAAGAGGATGAAGATCCACAGATGGGTATTATAGGCCTACCCCGTGATCGATCGAGTCAGTCGATCAAGTCGATCGAAACTCGGCCAAGTCGAGTCGGTCGAAAAATCTTCGACTCGATCGACTTGTAAGTCGAGTCGATCACATGTTTTGACAAGTCGAGTCGATCGTTGTTTCCTCGACTTGACTCGACTGTGAAATATTTTCTTACTATTTTGCTGCTAATTCACAAAATGACTCACATGATGTGATGACGTAATGTTTTGTAAACGCACAACTACCGTATTAACCTGATTTGAAGTTCAGTGCAAACTATGAGCCTCTTGGTGATTTCATCTAGTGGAAGCTGAAGAAACTTTTTTCACAGTTTTACGGTGAAAATGAAAAGATTAAAATGCGTTAAAAATGCGCTAGTTTCAGGAAATTTCAGCTCTCTCACGAAAGCGCGTAACAGAAAAAAAACTAGTCATAGTAAATCTTAAACAGGTAGGTGTTAAGGTTAGATTTAAAGATCGAAGGTGACGAGGAAGTGCGAATAAAGTCCGGAAGTTTGTTCCATTCAGTTTTTTTGCTAATGCAAATGAATTAGGGCCTATACATTATATCCGATATAACCAATAAGAGTATTTTGTCATATTTTACAATCAGTGGTAAAGTGTATTATACTAGGCCTACATATTCATGAAATGAAACGCATTTATAGCACAATAAGTCAATAACTACTTTAGCAAGCATCAAATACAAAGCGCCAGCCAAAAGTTGTGTGAGCATGCTTGTGCCTCGGCGCTATATACAGAGCCAAAACTTGTGTGAGAATTGGCACCTTTGGCGCCATGGCTCCCGGGCCCCGGGCCCAGAGATACAGTCCAAGTCGACAAAGTCGACCAAGTCGATCGTTTATTTGCCAAGTCGATCGAGTCGACGAGAGGTCGACTAGTCGAGTCGATCGTCGGCCGAGCCAAGTCGATCGTAGCAGTTCGACTCGATCGATCACGGGGTATACTGTCTATGCACAATGATGTAAATTATAATTGAAATACAATGTAAGTAAGCACATGTATTATTACAGGCGCCGTTGACTTGCATACCGTCGATACCAATATGTTTTTAGGCCATACCGGTATGGAACTTTCGCCTAGAGAAGTTCCGGTATGCTTTCGGCCGGCCTGGAGATGTGCCGGTATGGCATACCGTTTCAGACCGTCCCACTTCGAGCCCTGGGGACATGCTTTTTGGTTGAACTTTGAGCTGGGCTTTTGGAGGAAGGATCTTTTGTTGCACTTGCAGTTGGATCATTTGAGGCTCGATCTTTTAAGCATGACTTTTGGCTGAACTTTCTATAGAAACCTTTATGCGATTGTCAGCGGCGGAGATTTTGTGCTCATCTACTTTGCATTGCATGGAGATGAAAGATACCTGTTTTTTATTTTTGTTTCGTTTTTCCGGACTTGAAATGAGACTTAAAGAGTCAGTCGTTTGATTGGACCGAGGGAAGATTTTGGTTGAACTTTGAGCTGGGCTGTTGGAGGAAGGATCTTTTGTTGTACTTGCAGTCGGATCCTTTGAAGCTTGATCCTTTGAAGCATGACTTTTGGCTGAATTTGAGGTTGGTGGATCTTTTGAAGTAAGATCTGTTGCTAGAATTATGTTTGGATCCTTTGAAGCACCATATGAACTAGTGGCTGGATCGTTGGGACCATGATCGCTGACTGGACTTTCCTTGTGTGATTGTCAGCGGCAGAGATTCTGTGTTCGTCTGTTTGCACTGTATGCTTTCAGAATTGAGCAGATCTGAAATCCATGTCTTTTTTTATTTTATTTTTATTTTTTTCGCTTTTGGTCGTTTCTTCTGCCTCTTTGGCATAATAGAAGTGGTTCATGAACGATGGCTGGACCTTCTACAGAAACCCTCGTATGATTGTCAATGGCAGAGGTTCTGTGTTCGTTTGCTTTGCGTTGTATGCTCTCAGATCTGAACAGATGTTGCAGGCTCCTACCATCAACAAAATCACACCACAATAATACCATCACAAATGCCATCAATTCACCGATTTTAAATTGACATTATAAAATTTAGAAAATCGACTAAAGATTAATTCAACATCAGTGTGTCACCCAATCAGTTAATTTCTAATCTCAGTTCAGCTCAGGGTCATAATTATACAGGCAAGTTAATCTGCAAACAGGTAAGGTAAGGCAAATGTAAATTCAAATGTAAATTTAATACAAACTTTACATGGTGCACTTCATCAAGTTTAGCATATTGGCAGCTATTCCTCGGGATATTTTAAAGTTAATCATCCTTTGGTAGTAATTTAAAACTTACCCCGGTAAGAGATTCCCTTAAAATTTCCCAATAAGATTGAAACTCTTTTGACTACATGTTATCTGCTATCATTGCCACTGCAACCGTAGCTGTTGTGTGAAGGGAAAAATGAAATGAGAAGCAAAGAAACAAGATGAATTACTTAAAAGCCACCTACCTAGAACACAGTTTCAGAGCAGTGCTGCCATCTGGCAGATGAATAGTTAACTCTTGATCCTCTGGTGACGATGCTGTAGTTGCTGCTGCTGAAGGTCCATTCATTTCGTCTGGTTCCTGAGCAGCAGTCAGTGAACATGGAATCGGAGGAGCTGTGAACCAGCCAAACGCAATTCCTGTGTAGAGATTTTCGATCATTATTATTCTACACTTAGCTACGTCATACACTGTGATTCACGGCCTGCTTCTGTCAATCTTCACTCACATACAGTACATGTAGTGTTTGAATTTGAAAACACAGGCTGTTAATGCTAAAACCATGCAGTGTTAAAATGTTTTTTGCTGACAGTGTTCAATGTTCACTGTGGAAAAATAGTTGTTTGGTGAATTTTTAGTTAAACTTTTTAGTTAGCAACTAAAAATGTTTAGTTAAACTATGGTTTTAACTAAACTAATTTTTTTAGTTAAACTTCATCCTTAACTAAATTTTTTTTAGTTAACTAACAGTTAGCAACTTTTTAGTTAACTATTGCCCATCACTGGATTTTCCTTAGAAGCAACCATCATCTAGTGCTCTGTGCATCATGAAAACGGCGCTAGAAAAGTTATATTAGATAATTAGACCTTTTACCTAGGCCTATCCTGGGACCATAATTTAGTAGTCCCAGGCCTATCCTATATATTCCTTATTCAATTTATTAAATGAAATTTTCAATTCTTACGTTTAATTTCGACTTCTGCCTGCTTTGATGTTCTGTTCGAGGTTTTAATTCGTGTTGATAAGTCAGTCATTCATCGCTTTGCGATTCCTGGATTTAACAATTCTTAGTCGAACCTGAGACTAATATTAGTCCCAGGTCGAACTTCGATGGAATTTGAACATTTTTATGCTCAACGTTTTCGGTGATTTCTGGTAGAAATGACAATTTATTCGCACCATCGAGTCTTTGTTGATTTGCGTCTTCAAAAAATGCAGTTTTTCGTCGAATTTAGATTTTTTAAATGACTTTTTCGGTAAATTTCTGTTGGAAATGTCTCGTCTCGTCTGATCTCTTCCAAGTCGAGCTATCAGATGTTTATGACGTCATATCTGAGCAATGATCGCAAATGACGTCTATATTGCATATACGATTGTACGTCATACTCATAAGTATATTATCCTTTTATTCTTCAAGTAAGTAAGTAACTTACCGGCCATGGCACATTCTGGCCTACTAGTATTATTTCTTCTACGTCCAAGAGAATCTTTGCTAGACGTGTCACGTATATCGTCTCCTAGCGTAGTAATAGCGCGCCCATAACGATTTGAAAATAGTCTGCTTGCAACACAAATCACGTGTAGGCCTACGGTGTACCCATTGGCGGCGATCTAGGGGGGGAGTGCGGGGGACATATCCCCCACCTTTAAGAGTGGGGGGACACTCCATGCATTTGTCCCCCCCCCCACATTTGAAGAAACACCAAACAAGGCGGAGAAATGTAATTGCGCGTGAGGGTTTTGGCAGCGTTTTTGACCAGACGAGGTAAAAATTAATTTTTTGAGCAGAAGTGTCCCCCAAAATTCTGAGAAAGAAGAAGGAATTCGTCCAAAAAGTCAAAAAGAGGATAGTGTAAGAAAAAGTTGTAAAAAGAGGTGAAGGACTAAAAAAAGGTCATCAACTGAAAGCGAAATTTTTCGGAGATGAAGTTTTTGAAAAATTTATGTTGGGACAAGATTTTCCAAAACCGGTCGTCGACGAGATCGTGGCCGACTGTGCCCCCCCCCCCCCACCTCTCAGACAAGATCGCCGCCACTGCATATCTTTGTCGTCTTTCGTCGTCTTTTTCATCGTTTTCAATGTTCAAATGTCAGTATTCTTCGACATCTTTCATCTGCAGTCTATCTTGGACAGAAATAAATCGTATGTTCGCGAAACCGATTATGATAACAAACGGTTTCTGCGATGATGTCATATTTGGTGATTGTGACATCGAGATTTGACAGGACGCGTCCACAAAATAATATAACCTACTTTGGACCCCTTCCTCCCCTTGTCCGCAATTGACCTTTTACGTACGATTCGTCTGTTTCAGACCTATTTTAATTATAGTGCATCTGAAACTTGGGGTTTACAGCAAGCAGAGACGTGACTATAGCGTTGGGCTTGGGGCTTAAGGCTTTGGGTATTCGTTAAACTGGAGGTCAAGCGGACAACATCCCAAGAGCTGAAAAAAAGATTAGGCTAACTACCGCATGAATCTCACATTTGGGTTGACCAGGCGTAGTCATTGACCAGTCAATCGCCAACTCTTGAAGTTGTTTGTTAAGGTCGATGTATGCATGTATACGTACGTATACGTATGTTTTATGTAAGTAAGTAAGTATGTATGTATGTATCAGTGTTATTTAAGTTTCAGTTAACTTTTCAGTTTCAGTTATAGTTTTAGTTTTGCTAAAACTTTCCAGTTTAGTTTTAGTTATAGTTTTCAAATCTTTTCAGTTTCAGTTTTAGTTTCAGTTTTAAAAACTTTCGAGTTTTAATTTAGTTTTGTGCGCATTCCAAGAAGTAACTGAATTTCATTTTTATTAATGACATTCATTCATTTTTATTAGCTTTCATGGTCAAATCACATCATTGATGATTGACTGCATTTGAAAAATAGGCTTATAGTCTAGGCTTGGAATTTTAAAAAGTCTCTAGAAATGACTGTAAGAAGCAAATCATAACCATTCAACCGCTAAAAATCCAGCTTGCTAACCGCGATTTTTCGTTTTCAGCAGGGTCAAATTAGTCTAGAAACACCTAGTAGCAAATTCAAATTGTTACATGATTTCCTTCTAACAAGGTCATTTTAAGATTCCAAGCCTAGTCTATTACCGCTAACGAGAAATCTGACAGAGACACGACTCAAACGGATGTTTGCTTAACCGATATTGCTTACAGACATGTGCACCGATCAGTATGTGCGCCGCTAACTGTTGCAGACATGTCTGCCACTCGCTCTGTGCGCCACACAAGAAAAATTAATTCAGTTTTCAACATTCAAGTTTAGTTTTAGTTGTAGTTTTGTACTTTTCAGTTTAGTTTTAGTTTCAGTTTTCAGAACTTTTCAGTTTTAGTTTTAGTTTCAGTTAACTGAATTAGAACTTTTCAGTTAACTTAAAGTCACTTTCAGTTTTAGTTAACTTAAATAACACTGGTATGTATGTATGTATGTATGTATGTATGTATGTATGTACGTAATTACGTATATATGTATAATGTATGTATGTCTGTATACATGTAAGTATGCATGCATTGTATGTATGTATGCATGCATTTATGGTTGGATGTATGTATGCATGTACGTACGTACGTATGTATGTATGTATATCAGTATGTATATATGCATGCATGTATGTATGCATGTACGCATATATGTATGTATATATGTTTGCCTGTATGTATGCATGCATGCATGCATGTAATTATGCCTTTGGGACATGCATATCGATGCATATGCATCACTGGACTGTGGAGGATTTGCACTGGGATGTTTAACGTCACTGTATTCGTCAAACTTCCCCCAAACGCCAGACGGCGCTTAATGTCTGTTGCGGGAACGGAAGTTTTTTCGGCGTCGAGTATACATTTATATGTATGTGCAGTGTGCAACTGTGTATGTAAATACCTAATATATAACGCATATATATAGATGTAGACATATATGTGTGTATATCCATACAGACGCATATATGTACGTTTAACTTGACAGTTTATTTATTTATTGAGCGCTGAGGACCGAAAGGTCATTCGCCGATTGCAGTACGAAGGAAGGAGAGACGCTAAGGACTAATGGAGCACGGACGTCCTACTACTGTCTCTTCTGCTCTGCTCTTGCCTTACTTTCCCCAGCTTTTCGTCCTTTTCGTCCTTTCCCATGCTCTGTAGCCCCTTTACCCCTCCTGTCTCTCTCACTCTCTTCCAATGCGCTAGTGTCTCTTGTTCTCTTTCTGTCTGTCTGTCTCTCTGTAAGCATCTATCTCTGTGTGTGTGTGTGTGTCTGTGTTTCTGTCTGTCCCTGGCTGTCTGTCTCCAAGTCAAACCAAACGAACTCAACGCAAATTCATTGTGTTATACCGAATGTCGCTGGCCCTCAATACAGCGACCTCGGCCGATAATATCGACCGCTAAGAGCGACCGTTAAATTCCGAAGATTTGTTTTACGGTACATGTATGGACTGCGTGTGTGATTGAAGAAGTGGATGTACAGGCCTCTTAAAACGCATGAATTCTGTATTGGTTTATCCAACATCGTGTATGTATATGTACGTATGTATATATGCATTACTGTATGCATTAATATATTTATGTACTTTCCACATGTCTGTGTGTCTGTCTCTCTCTTGGTCTCTCTCGCCTTAGATATATACATCTGTATATATATGTATATGTATGTATGTATATATTATATACTCGCTCCACGCTATTGATATTAGGCTGGTGCAGATAGCACCTCTGATTATTTTTCCTTTAGAGGCGCTATATAAATTCCCTTAATACAAAAATTCCTTTGAATTACATGGCACTGTTGCGTCCAGGTGAGCAACTGTTACTTCCAGGTGAGCAGCGTGAGTACTGCCAGTGGGAGAACTTCAACGCCAGTTGTGCCGGAGACGAGGTCATCCTGATGCAGTATGCCAGGTACGGTCGCATCCGATTCGGTCGTTGCATGCAGGAGGACCACGGCAACGTCGGCTGCTCGGCCGACGTCCTGCCTCACCTCGACCGCAAGTGCTCTGGCAGAAGACATTGCCACCTGACGATTCCGGACGCTGCCCTACACAACATCCACCCGTGCCCGAAGGAACTGATGCCCTACCTCGAGGCCAGCTACTTCTGCATCAAAGGTAGGCGCGTGACATCTATACGATGTACGCAATGTACATTAATGTACGCATCAATGTACGCAATGTACATTCATGTACGGATTAATGTACGCAATGCACATTAATGTACGCATTAAGTACGCAATGTGCATTAATGTACATTAATGTACGCAATGTACATTAATGTACACAATTACATGGCTCCTTTCAAGACGCCACGTGCTTCTGCATCAAGGGTAATTGTAGGTGTACACGTTTTCTACAGCGACCGTATGACCTTGACCTTTACCAGTACCTATACCATTACCATTTAAATTTTAAAGGAAGATTTTGATGTTAAATGTAAATGTTTTCTGTCTGTAACGTCTGACATTTCTTCGCCTTGTCTGCGATGTTGATGTTGGTGATTATGATGCTGATGATGATGACGATGATGATGACGACGACGATGATCTCATGATGTAGATTATGGTGATGATGATGAAGATGATGATGATAACGATGATGATTATGATGATTGTGGTGGTGTTTTTGATGATAATGATGAATGTGATGATGCTGATGATGATAATGAAGGTGAAGGTTATCATGATGATTACGATGATAACGGCAGTGCTGCTATAGTGATGAAAAAGACTAAGACAATCGCTATAATTAATCAATAGGATGATCAGGTAATAATGACAATGACGATGATAATACTGATGATGATAACGACGACCACGACGAATGTGATATAATGCTTGTGGTCAGTGCACAGTCCGGCGGCCAATGGATTGGTCAGTTGCGGAGGCGGTGGTCACTCAGTCTACAGCGAGTCCGGCTTTCTGGCCAGTCTGACCTCTGAGGAGTCGGTTGTTGGTACGATGTCCTGTCCGTGGGTGGTCCAGGGCCACCCAGGTCGTCGTATCAATCTCACTCTCTACAGCTTCTCAGGGGGCCAGGACAGTGCCGCGTGCGGCTGGGGTGTCGTCGTCCTCGAACGGAATCAGTCGACCCTACTTCCGGTCTGTGCGACCGGGTATCGAGAGCGGAGGGTCTACACTTCCGGTGGCCACTCCCTTCGACTCTTCGTCCAACCGATGAACGGCCGGACCTTCAAAGACCACGTCGCCATGGGAGGATTCATCATCCGTTACCAAGGTAACCGCATCATCCATCTTCGCCACACTCCTAGAGTTGATGTCTGCTTAGCGGTCCGTGGAGATCTGTCGGTCCCACGCCTCCGTACGAAAATGCAGGCATATCGTGGTTCTTGTTCATTGGACCATCCTTATGGAGCAGTGTACCATTAAAATGTGTATTATTTCGTCACAGACAGATCAAGAAACAATTTCAAGCAATCTGAAGACACAGCTCTTTATATCTGTAAGAATGCCATGTTAAGAGGTCTTGTGAGGTGGCCAAAAAGAGCCTCATAATTAGCCAGACACACATATACATAAACACAATGCATACAAACATGCACACATACAAACATGCACACATACAAACATGCACACATACAAACATGCACACATACAAACATGCACACATACAAACATGCACACATACAAACATGCACACATACAAACATGCACACATACAAACATGCACACATACAAACATGCACACATACAAACATGCACACATACAAACATGCACACATACAAACATGCACACATACAAACATGCACACATACAAACATGCACACATACAAACATGCATTGTAACTGCAATTACGACAATTTTGTAACATCGTCAATACGAAGCTATACTTCTGAGAACCTTTACACCCTCGACTGACAGCAAGACTTAGTACAGTTTCAACTGTTTTTTTAAACATAAATGCTTTTAGTCTCCTGAATAGGCACTGGAAGACTGTTCCAAGCAGGGACGTGGGCCGGCTACCCGAGAAACCCGATCACCCGTTTAGTTTTAGTTGCTGGCACAAAAAGATCAGCTTACATACTGACGTGCAAACGCACATACCTACGTACCTACCTACATACCCACCTACGTATATCTATACATACATACATTTGTATAGCGCCCTTTAAATACCCTCTAAAACGCCCTGCAACATGGGCTTTAGTCGCCATATAACTGCACCTTGAAATAGGAGCATAATGCGATACGTGGTCCTGCTGGAAGGAACCTCGCTTCCTTCTTCCTCATCGTTCCTAATTATTTCGCTAATTACTGTCACTCATCATTCACCAACAATGCAGTCTTTACGCTGGTGGGCAAACTCCCTATCAGAACGCGTTACCGTGGAAACCATACAGGCGAACGGAGGCCAAGGTAGCAGGATAAATAATTGCAAACAGAACCCTGTTGGTATAAGCATCACGCGGTCTCCTTTTGGTCTGACCTCCCACCTCCTAGATTCTCCTCTGGCGTTGAACCTAAACACCCTACCTCTTGGGGTTTAATTCGACCACATGCCGATGAATAAGCTGGTCTCCCTGAGGCAGACTTTATGTGGTGCTTAGCTGGTCCAGTGGTTAACGTGATGGACTCTCAGTTGAGTAGTCGGGTGTTCGAATTCTCGCAAGGGCAGAAAGTTATTTAGAGATGTCGACTCCACTTGCGCCCTCTAGCCAGTTCAGCTACAATGAGTACATACACAACACACTTACATCCATCCATCCATCCATCCATACATACATACATACATACATACATACGTACGTACGTACGTGCCTGCGTGCGTGCGTACATACATACATCGACACACACATACCTTGATATACACAACACACGAATACATAAATATCAATTATATACATATTTAATTGCCCACACACAAACATTATATATATGATAAATTATATAGAGACTCTACAGAGTCTATATAGTCTATAACAGACTATTTGTGGTATGTATTTAATACTGTGAATGAATGTTTTGTGTGTGCAGTGTTCGGCTGTGCAGACATAGCACATATCGCTAATGCTCAGATCATTCGCCAGAGGGAGTCGATGAGCGTCCGCTGCAATTCGACTGGAGAGACCTTCTTTCTCATCTGCGTCGACTCCCGTTGGAAGGGCGAACTCAACAACTGCACGAGAGGTCATCTACTCACTTACTTACAATCCAGTTACATCATTATCATCATCATCATCATCACCACCACCACCGTCACCACCACCATCATTATCGTCATCGGAATCATCAACATCATCATCATTATCAAAATTATCATTATTACCACCGCCATCATCTTCCTCATCATTATCAAAATAATCATCACCATTATCACCACCACCACTACCATTGTCATTATCATCAAAATCATCATCGTCATCGTCGTCATCATCAGCATCATCATCATCATCATCATCATCATCATCATCATCATCATCATCATCATCATCATCATCATCATCATCATCATCATCATCATCATCATCATCATCATGACATCATCGTCATCGTCGTCGTGATCGGCATCATCGTCATTGCCATCGTTAACGTCGCTATTATTGTCGTCATCTTTACCTCATTATCATATATCATTATCATCATCGTTCTCGTCATCGATGTCGCCTTTGTCGTCGTTATCATTAACATCATCGTAATGACCGTCATCATTATCATCTGTAATATGGCCGTCTTTTCTTTCCTGCAGGGAGAAGATCATACGATCGCAAAGGCGTAGTCGTTCCCTACGGTAAGTCTATCAAGGCAGTCACAGACCACACGACTACGAGACTGATGTCCTGATGTAGATATGCAGCGTCATTACTTTTTGTATTCATTTCTTATTTATTAATCCCAGAGCCAGCCTCTAAAGATGCAGTATACACGATTGCTTCTTGAATGCTAAGTACAGACCCAGAAGGGATTGAGACCTCACTTCGTAGGGATGATGCATGTGTAGCATCACGTTCCTTTGAAATGAAGAAAAAGCAACAGAGTTTCAGCCCAGATTAGATATTAACACAGATGGAACCATACACGCACACATACATACATGCACATACATACATACATACATATACATACATACATACATACCTAAACAATGTATATGTAGGTATGTATATTATACATTATACAATATTATACATACATACATACATATGCGTACATACATACATACATACATACATACATACATACATACATACATACATACATACATACATACATACAAGCATACATGCATACATGCATACATATGCATACATGCATACATGCATGCATACAAACATACATACATACATACATGCAAACATGCAATGTCATGTATAGAAACATGTAGACATTTTGAGGGTCATCTACTTACTTCTGAGAACTGTCTTTCTCGGTGTTCAGCTCTATGGTGCCAATTTTTATTTTTTCATTTCATTGAAAAATTGAAAATATCAACATAACAGTGGTATGTATATGAAAAATTATAATGTTTGGAAAAAGAAAATTACTTATACCTAATTAGGCCCAAATTAAGTAAGGTGCAAAAATGCACTACTGCGCCTCAGAAGAAAGGACTATTTTGTCTTCTTTTTCCAATCACAAGCTTCAGTAAAAATAGTTACTTTTCTCATTTGTAATGTAAAATTAATAATGCCAATAGAAACTAGGAATGCACAAAAAGATTTAGCAAATACGTGCGATGTTTAATCAAGATTAATTAGTTTAACGTTTCTTACTCTGTCCATGTAAATATGTTCGCTTGTATTTGTAGTGAATCAAACTTGCAGAGTTAACGCTGTCTGTTGCGTTTGCTTTCCTCTAGGAATTCTGCTCACTATTGGTCTGGGAGTGGCGTCAGGAGTGGCATTCGGGGTCATCATCCTTTTCGGTCTTCTGCTCTGGGCTCGAAGGTCTGTTCGCTCCTCGAAATTTCAAAAATTTCAAGGGTCTCCTTCACTGAGAAGCAGGCCCTTGAAATGCAATGCGACTAAAACTCTCAGTTAAGGAAGAAAGGCAATATTGATGCAGTTGTTTTGTATTGTATTGTATTCGTAACGGAAGTAGGATACCAGTAAGGCAGAACAAGGAGTGTTATCAATACGATTTCTTAGAGGAAAGGCCAATGCGGTGCACGCACCTAGGGACTTCTTATGATTTAGTAACCTCAGAGGATTGTAACTGTAACTGTTAGGGTAACTGTAAATATATAAAACGCCACTAAGGAGTAAGTCATCAGATGCTGCCTTGGCCTAACACAATGAAACCACGATCGAACAGAATGGTCTTCAAGCTTCCAAAAGATGTTCAGTAGCAGAGCTCTAAACGACTCCATTCATTATGATTTTTAAAATAGACCAAGATTTTTGTGAATGCAACAACGAACAACCATACTAGGATACGACAACAACTCGGTCTTAGAGACCGAGCTGTTGTCATATCTTAATAGTGTTGGTCGTTGTTGCATTCATAAACAAATCTTGATCAGTTTTATGAATCATAATAAATGTAGGCGTTGTTGATATACTGGCAGAATTGTTTTAGTCATAACGGTTTGAGCCATTCACCAGAATGATTGTAGTCGTTGTCATGATAACAAAGACGGCTGCTTTCATGTAATTTAGTCCGAGATCTTTGTAACTGGAATAAGCGCAGTCGTAGTCGTAATCATAATTGAAATGGTTGTTGTAATCATTGTTAGTCGCAAGTCTTCTGTAATCAGAATGAGTGTAGTCGTTGTTTTCATGATCGTAGATATGGACGAAGACTGAAGCGTCGTTCGAAAGACCGTTCGATCGATCTCCATTTGGACGCAGATGACCTACAAGGAACGTATCTCCTCGACTGCAAGGACGCAGGTCCTCAGGAGCCCCTGTCAGGAGTGGCTGTACAATCGACGAACCCTCTGCTCTGTCCATATCACCAGCTCGTAGAATCCAACCTAGAAGACGAGCCTCTGTTTGCCACCGAGACACGCCACTCCCTAACTCGAAGTGGCAGGAGGATTGCCCATCCCGTTTCCGGTCAGTGCGTCGAGGTGCTATCAGCCGGCGCTGGAAACGCACAAACACTTCCCATCGGAAGTGGATATCTACTTCCGGTAGATACCGGAAGCGTGGCTCAGTCGCATCACTGGCGGACGTTCTTATCACCCTGTGGCCGAGAAATGACTCTGACCGGAAATAGACTTCTGCACAGAAGCATAGGCAAACCGGAAGTGGTTCCAGTAGTGGGAACGGGCGTTGACCTGATTCGTGATTCGAACATATTTCTGGCGGATATGCGACTGTCCGAAGCGACGAAAGAAGGTCAGGTCACGACCTCAGTGACGTCTGCCACAGACTGTGATGACCTTTCGGAAGGACGCCAGGCGCCATTGATCTGCATTCCGGAATCATAAGGAACTTGACGAAATATTACCTGCACGAAATTATAATTGTTTTCAATTAGTGACTTTTGTAGCGCCGGTTATGCATTGTATTTCGCCCAGAGGCAAAAAGAACAAATCAAACTTCCCAGCAGTACAACATACAAACGAAATGCTGCATAAACATAACTTCCTCCTAAGCTACTGTCTCTTCCTTGAGACTCTTCCATCGCTTTCTTATCTGCTCTTAAGACTGTTCTCTTTCGTCGGGTTTGGGCTGGGAGCGCCTCTAAATAGTTTCCTTGAAGGGGCGCTATATAAATGTTCAGTTGATTAGTTGATTGATTGACTGATAAAACCAGTTTTAAAATATATAATACCTTAACAATAAATGTTTTGTGCATCAGGCTGTCGGCTGGGGGCATTGGTTGAATATCCGCTGTAAATCAACAAGCTTAGGTCTAGACAGAGTGCAAATTGTCAAAAATTGAACAGATGAGGACATTGAAAAAACTTGCGTAAACCTCCACTGGACAACGAGGCTGGACCTCCCAATAACATAGTCGCTTGATTTTCTTGGCTCTGAACCACCTGAGCTTTTCCCTATCTCACTGCCTCTTTATCATTTAGACCGGCATTCACACTGTTATGCTAATTAAAATTAATTATTATTATTTTCATGAAAAACGGTACTTTATTTACAAGCTATTGAGTATGCTGAGGCATGAGTATTTATGATGTATACGTTTATGCATCTATTCATACATATAAATATATGTACTTACCTATCAACCTACCTACATATATACATGACAGATACATACACAAACATTGTTAAACATATACATACATGATACATACATACATACATACATACATACATACATACATACATACATACATACATACATACATACATACATACATACATACATACATACATACATACATACATACAAGCATGCATACATACATTATGTGCTTACATGACAACAAACATATCTACATATACTAATATGCATACATTCATAGACAATGTCATATTCATGCACACATCCACATATGCAAGTATCCATAATATATGCATACATACATACAAGTACCGAAACATTCATGCATACATAAACAAATTCATCTACAGAGACATGTACATACATACATACATACATCTGTTGGTTTTTTGTAGTTGTTTCTTACATAATTTTTTGTCTGCCTAGTCTGAATAAAGTGAGTCTTTGTACAGACGTTTGCGTGTCCAGAAGTTGATGAAAGGAGTCAGTACAATGCGAGTGGGAAAACGATTTCCTGCAACTGTACAACAGTGTACATGTAGTTTATATAACTACGAACTATTCATATTTATCGATTTAATCTCGCCTGTAACGGAAAACGATTTTTGACATCTTGAACGATCCCCGTGTCGACTTTGTTGTCTGGAGGGTTAGGACGCGCCTCTCGGACTCTTCGTTTTCTCTGGCCGGACCTAGCGCCTGGAACTCATCGCCGCTGGTTATCCGGTCCATGAACTCTCACTCTACCTTTGCAATCACCTTAGGACGTACTTGTTTCGTGTGGCCTTTCCTTAATATTCTATTGTGTAAGGCTCTGCTGAGGACAGGTTGAGTGGCGCCATAGCAAGTACTGTGTGATGATGATGATGATGATGATGATGATGATGATGATGATGATGATGATGATGATGATGATGATGATGATGATGATGATGATGATCAATCAGTCAACTGAGCATTTATATAGCGCCCCTTTAATGAAACTATTCAGAGGCGCTCCTAGCCCAACCTCGGCGAAAGAGAACAGTCTTTAGAGCAGAGAAGAAAGCGGTGGACGAGTCTCGAGGAAGAGACCACAGCAGCTGCTCAGAAGGAAGCCCATTCGAAATTGTGGGTCCAACCAAGGAGAAAGCGCGCTGCTGCATAGTAGCGGTGCGCGCGAAAGGAACAGAGAGATCACCACGGGTGGCAGAGCGAAGAGAGCGGACACGGTACAACAACTTTGTGCAAGTTGTTCATGATCATAAACTACAAATTTCTAAAGCGCTACTCTCTAGCGTAGCGCAGAGCACCAGGTTATTCGCGAGCGACATTTCCTATTCCGTAAAGCTTTGAATATGTTTGTCAGGCTTAGATGGCGTCAAAGTTCGTTTGGCAGCCTCAGAAGTGTTGGAAATCAGTGGCTGATAAGCTTAGTCTTTCTGGTTAATCCCCAGATGGCCGCAGTAGAGGGTTCACTCCAACGATAACACACCAAAAGCAACCCGTAATCAGGTCAATATCAAGAAGATCATTCCGATTTTCTCTAGTGACACTAAAGAAAATCGGAATGATCTTTAGATGATCGGGCTGTTGGCTGCCAATACTTGGTATCGGTTTCCTTGCAATTCCATATTAATAAATTATTTGAGTCTTACGGGTTCCTGGATCGCGTGCCTGAAACAGCTTTCCTGAATCTATTCTGCAAATAATCCAGAATGCCCTCGCCCGCGCAGTCACCAAAACTCCCAAACACCATCGCATAACCCCTATTTTGAAATGACTTCATTGGCTAAAAGTCCCTCAACGCATCCAATACAAAATCATATCTCATACTTACAACGCCCTTCAAACTTCTCATAATGAAATTCTTCTAGCTGCTTAAATAATAGACGACTGTGGTGATCGCAAACACAGTAAGTTAGGGTCGCCAGATGGCGGTTTGACGAGATCAGTGCTTCCACTCTCCATTTTCAGAAATCCCAAGATCTTGCCACAAAAATCCCAAGATTGTACTAAAAATCCCAAGTAGGCCTAACTGACATACAGTCCATGGCGGGAGTGGTCGGTTTCTTAAAGAACTTGTTGATACAAATCATGCTCTGTTTTGCTTCGTAGTTTTTAACGTATTTGGCAGACTCTGCATGTTTTCAGTAGTGCCGACCTGTAAACGCCAGTCAGTGTTTTGGAACAAACATTACATTTTGCTGCATATTTATCTCTGCTTTGGTTTTAGCCAAAGTTTAAAATCATCGATTTTTAGCCATTCCTCGCTGAACAGTTGTCTATAACCATACCTTTGCTTTCTTATGCGGCTCGGTACCAGTGTCGCCAGACTCAGTCAGAATCAAACGATGCCATGACAAATTCCGGTTTAAAACTGTCACAACTTTACGACGATTTGCCCAGATTTAGTCCTTTTCCTTTAATAATTGCGTTAAAACTTGGAACGTCCGCATCAGCGGTGAAGTGTGCGGATGAAGTGTGACGTCATGTTCTTCACAAGATAAGTGTAAGAAAGCTACAGAAGTAAACGACCAGTAGCCGTAGACCCATGGCAAACGAGTCACCCAACGACAACAAGTGCTTATTTTATAATTCCATATGAAATATTAACATTATATTATGACTGTAGACCTTAGTAAAAAATCCCAAGATTGCCATGGAAAATCCCCAGATCCCAAGACCATCCGCCAATTCCCAAGATCTTGGGAAAATTCCCAAGGAGTGGAGGCACTGGACGAGATCTATGAGGTCACGTGGTGCCCAATTATTAAGACACTTCTACACGAGAAGGCAAAATTTAAACATTATGTGCTGGCTAGGCCACGGAACATAACTACACGGTGAACCTAAAAAACAAAACAGATCAAGGTAGCCTAATTCACTTACTACTGGAAATTACTGTTCAAGTTTAAAAAATGCAAACTATAAAATTGTGGTTAAATCAGGCTTAGTTTAAAGATATTCTAATACAACTTTTCTTTGAAATGTCCTCTTTCTTCTTCAGCACAGACTTTACACGCAACTCGCTACGGGCTAATGGCATCATTCATCTTAAGAGTAATATTCCGATAATTGTTTTTGCACAAGATTTATTCAAGCTGCTAGAAGAACTTCATTACAGTGATTGCATGTTTAATTTAACTATATTCAAACAACAAACTTATGTTATAATTGTCCTCCTTCGGCCTCTATGTAGGACTAACAAGTTTCGGTTATTAGGTGAACCACAGTTTCTAAGAGTATTTTTTAGAAGCTGTAGGCCTAATGTTATTTTTGACGGGGTGCTTCTAATTTTGAATTATGTTCATTATTAAAATTGTTACAATTATTAAAACTTTTAGTATTTTTCCCAGTTTTTAATTTTAGGCAATTAGTTAAACTCTATTTAAAGGGAATTGTTTTTTCCGTTCACTTTTCAACCATGAAAATCCATGAATAATTTCTTTGACCACTCGGAAAAATGAATTTGCACAGAAAGACTAAAAACGGTTTACACAAGAGTAGATTTTTCTAATTAACTCTTTGTTGTTTCGTTTTCGTTTCATTTGCCGTCGATTTTTCCCAGGAATCGAGGGAGGATTTATTAGCTTCAGTGGTCGACACGACAAGCAAATTAATAGCGTTTCTTTCGTAGCAAGATTGATTGCAAATCTAAGAAGCCCGGATGCGTGAATTGACTTCCAGTTTCGAATTCCGGTTCGTACTTAGTCATTTGTCATTATCACGATGTGGGATGAAACTAATGGTTTCTGTCTTATCCTGTGTGATTATTTTACAAATAACAGCATGGGCCCATTTCACAATCTTATTCAATGAGGTTGTTGTAGGATAAAATGCAATACAAACACCCAAGCAAAATGTAAAAGTTACATACTTTATTATAGTCTTTATATCATGATCGTCTCCCAGTCCAAGCAGACCTATCTCCGTGAACTCTGCACCATCCAATCATCCTGCTCTACCCGAAAATTTCCTGACCTCATTCTTTCCTGTATCCCAATCACTACTCTCTTCAATTTCTCTAACTGATGCATTCACTACACCCGCACTTCGACTCTGGAATAATCTCCCTTCCGGATTCTGCAAATTCTCAGTCCACCAATCTTGCTGCTCACCCACCAGAAGAGACCAAATGCTGCATGCGTTCGTGGATAAGCTGCTGCCCGCGCTTAGCTTCTGAGTAGCGCTTTAGAATTTCTGAGTTTACGATTGCGATGACGTTCATCCAGCAATGTACTGCTCGAGTTCAACCTATCCCATGAGCGCCTATGACTTAGATTATGGGGATAAGATACACACAGGAAAGGCAAATGCTCCAAAGATAAGAACAAAAGATGCCGTGTGAGGGCCAACATTTATCTGAATGAAGCCAGATCATTGAGTCTTGTTATAATTCTGGATATTAGACCTGGCAAGTCACTGTGGAAAACAAAACAGACTTGAGCAATACATTAGAGATGACTTTTACAATTTCTGCACAAACACCGCTACAGCCCGTATACTCTGGTAGTGCCAGGCCCAAACCTGGATAAAAGAGGGCGACGCTAAACCGTACTTGTTGTGGCATGGCGTCATTAAACAGCAACTAACCAAATTCTGCACATTTTCAGGGCGTGATAAAACACTGAACACACCTGTAAGAGAACTAACAGGACAAAAGGTCACAGAGGATGTCATCGGAAAGGAAGACTGAAATCTATAGGACGTGTAATTTGTACAGACAAAGCCAGAAGAGCCAATCAAGCGATAATCTAGATCCCTGAAGGAAAAGGAGATCGAGAAAAAACTAACCGGAGACCATGGAAGACAACCTGATATGCTGCCGAACGAGGTAGGAAGACTGGCGACTGGCATAGATGAATTGAGAAACCAGATGTGCGGACACGCACACGAAAGAATAAGTGAGTAAAATAAGTATATGAACTTTGCTTATTCGTTATATTGCATCACGAGTGCGAACGATGTAAGGAAAAGCAGACTAAAACATGGTTGAATGCCGCCTCAAAGTCTACCCCAAAAGACATAATGTATGACGAATGAGAAATTGAATTAGGTTAATTTTATTTTAAATATATAAATTTAAAAACAACTACGTTGTATTTAGTAAATATCATTTTAAATATAAAACATCGCTTAAAGTTCAACTCTTGGTCGAGGATTCAAATTTATGCATCAGCAGTGTTGCCACTGTTTTTTTAAAGCGTCATTTGGCCCCCGCACCGCCCCAAATTGTTTTGTTGCTTCCCCTAAAAAATTCACGCGGACGCCCATGGAGAAGACCAGAGTCAGATGTTTGAGTAGAGTGGCTGAGTTTCGTGTGCAGAGAAAGTAACCGTCTGTAGGCTCTGTGTGTCCGTCTCTCTCTGTCTCTCTGTCCATCGCTCCCTGTGTCTGTCCGTTCTTCTCCCTGTGTCTGTCCGTTCTTCTCCCTGTGTCTGTCCGTTCTGCTCAATCGCCAGCTATACAATTTCAGCAGGTTGCGTCAGGGTCATGGGAGTTATTCAGCACGTTGAAGAAGCATTTCAATTTTAGAGTTTACAACATAGACTTCTGTTGACATATTAGGCCTAGATAAAACGCAAAAGAGTCGTTTAGATCCAATAATTGCAGTTGTGATGTTATGGGACAGATGCTGATGTTTTAAATGTAAAAAAGATATTAAAAATTCCAAAGAATTTTACACAGCAGTATACGTATGCCTAATAGGCAGGACATAAGGCAGGTCAAGAGTAGAATAGAAAGGTTAAATAATGATGAGTCATTGAATAAAGGAACGAACAAACAAGTAATTAATTAATTAAAAAACGAATGAGACGAATGAATTGTCACTATATTGAGGCGCTATACAAATTCGCAAATTCCGGAACTTTGCCAATAGGCCTGTCCATTGCTTGATAAATCAATTGCACCGTTTACACGAAATCCCGGAAGCGACGTCATTTCCATTTTAATAATGACGTAATATCTTTGTTCCCTGCTGTTCTACGAGTTTTCTTTAGCGTGCGTAGATTAGCGTTGAGATCGATGAGAAATATTTCTTGTGCGATTAGATATTTTGTGGATTTGTTCATTTGAGTACGATTCGAGTCTTTTGCGGATTACGTCGAGGATTTGGTCTTGTGAGGTTGGTGAAGAAGATGAGTTCGACTCTTTCGCCGATTTCGTCGATTGTTCGACGAAGTTGGCAGATGTCGCTGATTCGTGTCCAGCGCCGTCGGAGGAACTGAAGAAGGCCGTTCCCTCGACTTTGTAGACACAGGAGGAAGTCGAAGAGTCAGAACTGGAGAAGGCCGTTTCGTCGACTTTGTAGACACCGGAGGAAGTCGAAGAGTCAGAACTGGAGAAGGCCGTTTCGTCGACTTTGTAGACACCGGAGGAAGTCGAAGAGTCAGAACTGGAGAAGGCCGTTTCGTCGACTTTGTAGACACCGGAGGAAGTCGAAGAGTCAGAACTGGAGAAGGCCGTTTCGTCGACTTTGTAGACACCGGAGGAAGTCGAAGAGTCAGAACTGGAGAAGGCCGTTTCGTCGACTTTGTAGACACCGGAGGAAGTCGAAGAGTCAGAACTGGAGAAGGCCGTTTCGTCGACTTTGTAGACACCGGAGGAAGTCGAAGAGTCAGCGATCGTCGACTCGGCTGTCGAAGAGGTAGGCCTAGGCTCGACTTCTTTAAGAAGGGTGGCTATCTGTCACAACTTGTCTGGAGTATCGATGTGACGAAAAGCATTTCTGGTGACTCGACCGTTGAGTCAGCTCCAGTGTGTCTTCAGATTCAGATTCAGATTGTTTTATTGATCACCATGTAAGAAAATGCATTTCCAAACAGTCACATACAATGGCGCCAATAGGTAAACCCATAAGGAACATAAGGTTCCGCTCTCATGGTCACCCTACTTACATTAATCATAATACACACAATCATATAATCATCAATTGGTGACAACAGTATACTAAACAAGATTAAATCAGTATACATAAATGACAGATTTATGATAAATCTGTCATAAGAGATGAAAAAAACAACAGTTCGTGTGCAAATAAACACATAATGCAGTCATGTGTGTGCATCCAAGAGATATAGTTTCAATTTTTGTTTAAATTGATGTATAGGGGCCTAGTAGATAAACCAGTAAGTTCAACAGGCAAGGAATTCCAGAATAGCGGGCCACAAGACTTCGATGCTGTGCAGCTTAACAGTAAGTAAGTAAGTAAGTAAGTAAGTAAGTAAGTAAGTAAGTAAGTAAGTAAGTAAGAAAGTAAGAAAGTAAGTAAGTAAGTAAGTAAGTAAGTAAGTAAGTAAGTAAGTAAGTAAGTAAGTATATTCTTTATTATACCACCTGCGAACGCACTGTGGTTAACAATACAGGTTATACAAATAGATGCATAAGAACTGAAAATAATAATAGCATACAGAAAGATAGACTTAATTTCGGTCAAGCTTAATTTCGGTTCAAATAAGTGAGTGAGTATTATTTAACTAATATTAGTGTTGGATAGAGACCATAAATTATATAACAATTTTAGAGGTACAACATCCTAGTTGTGTGCACACTACCTTCATCAATCAATCAATCAATTCAGTTTATTGATCCACACAGGCAAAACAAAAGAACATACAAGAAACAAAATTAGATAGCCACTATGATGATAATACAAATCCTAGTACGTTAAGAAATGAATGGGCATACGTCATACCATGGGTGGGTCAATGGGAAACCCTAAAAGGACCGAGGTCCCGCTAGAAAGGGCCCCCATTTACTTGATAAAAACGCAACGACGGCCATGTAAACATGAGCCATCAAGAGACTTGGTTAGAAACAACAAATTGGTGAATAGTGGACACTGGTTGTGGGAATAGCTAGTGGCACTGAAAAACCTTGATGGTACTTGTTGAGCGATTGTGTGTAATGATCGTGTACCTCAGAATTTTTACAAAAACAATGATTGAAATTCACAGGCAGTAGACTCGATTGAAGTTTGAACATAAATAGTCCAACTTGCAACTTATTTATCATGCATTCAAAAGGCCATATTCCCAAACTCAGAAATAACGGTCGAGTTGTAGCTCTAAAGGGTAAATTACATATAAAGTTCGAATGCCACGCTTCTGAAGAGCTTTAAGAATAGTTAAGCGAGTATGATACGTTGAAGCCCATGAAATATTACAGTACGATACATAAGGGTAGCCTATATTAAAGAGTAGTACAAATTCACAAGTGTATATCGCGTCTTTGAGACGAGTAGCGTCAAGCATTGTCCTGACCCTAGGGCTAAGCCTTGCAATTGGCCTACTAAAGAACAGGTCTGTGGTGGTAAATTAGAGATGATTACACGCCACCGGTTAGTTTTCCGCATAGATGTTAAACCCGTTCTTTCGTTTTTGATTATTTTCCCAAAAACGTAGTTTTTTCGTTTTTATTTTTCTTATCGTTTTTTTCCGTTTTTTTATTTAACTTTATTTATTTATTTATTTACTGTCTGTTAATGTTTTCCACTTCTGTTTAATTTTTTGTCTGATGTCCCTTACGGTACGTTGTCTCCTACTTTCAAGGATTCAGTAAATTTACCTCACTATTTACGTCATCATTTGAGAAATAAATACTTTATGAAATAGCACAGTACAAAAAATAACATTTTTATAAAGTTATTTCTAAGTTATCTAAAATGCCAAAAGGAAAGGGTGCGGATTGGATTCACGTTACTTTGATAAACGAGAAAGATTCCACGGCCCTTTAGATCGACTAAGGAACAAATGATTGAACGAAAATATATAACATATAATGTTAAGACAAAGTGCAAATTAAAAATTACCTGAGTCTAAGGAGATTGTAATGCTATTATTGACATCCACTGCTTAACGACATCTTGCGGCAGCCTTCTGGTAATCCCCAGAGAACCCCGGTGTCGAGGAAACCTTAAATAAAAGTGTATGTAAAAACATACTATTAAAATACGACAACCTAGTGTTTGTGGGGGCCACTAGCGTCCATCTTTTCTTAATAATAGTCACGTTATTGAATAACGGACGCTCACAAATTGAACTCATTTCGTCTTAAGGAAAGACCAATAAAGCCTATATACAGCAACTGTTAAACTGAATTAAAAGTTTCTAAAGAGAGACCATAATCTCACTCTAGATATCAATTATTATTAGCGACATCGAGCGGCTGTCAGGGCCGTTGAATTCGTCCTTGTATCTTACATATTCACATATGTCTGTGGCTAAATGCACGTCTGTACCAACAATAGATGTTTGTCCATCTTTTAGTTTAATACTATCACTTCCATTAAAGGAAAACAATATCCACATTCATCAGTAGCGACTGAACGAAAGAATATAATATTATATAGCGTCTAGAAACACTGAATAAAAGTGTCTAAAGAGAACATAATACGCGTACGTGCATTGCCTGCGATATCCACTGTTTAGTGACATCTTGTGGCTTCCACGCCCTTTACATCGACTGAGGAAGAAACGATTGAACGAAAACAAGTAATATATAATGTTGAGACAAAGTGCAAATTAAAAATTACTCGAGTCTAAAGATATTGTAATGTTAGTATTGACATCCACTGCTTAACGACATCTTGGCAGCCTTCTGGTAATCCTCAGAGAACCCCGTAGTTTCGAGGAAAGCTTAAATAAAAGTGTCTAAAAACATACTATTAAAATACGACACATCTAGTGGTTGTGGGGGCCACTAACGTCCCTCTTTTCTTAATAATAGTCACGTTATTGAATTAACGGATGGTCACAAACTGTTAGGTAAACTCATTCCGCCTGAGGTAAAGACCAATAAGGCTTATATATAGCAACTGTTAAACTGAATTAAAGGTTTCGAAAGGAGACCATAATCTCATTCTAGATACCAATTATCATTAGCGACATCTAGCGGCTAACGTCCATGTTTTCTTAATAATAGTCACGTTATTGAATAACGGAAGCTCAGTAATATGCTCATTCCGTCTGAAGAAAGAGCAATAAGGCTTATATATAGCAACTGTTAAACTGAATTAAAGGTTTCTAAAGAGAGACCATAATCTTACTCTAGATATCAATTATTATTAGCGACATCTAGCGGCTGTCAGGGCCGTTGAATTCGTCCTTGTACCTTACATACTCACATATGTCTGTGAGCCCATCTGTCTGTGGCTAAATGCACGTCTGTACCAACAATAGATGTTTGGCCATCTTCTTAGTTTAATATTATTGCTTCCATTAAAGGAAAGTGTACAATATCCACATTCATCAGTAGCGACTCAACGAAAAATATATATAGCATCGAGAAACACTGAGTAAAAGTGTCTAAAGAGAACTTAATACGCGTACACGCAATACTTACGATATCCACTGTTTAATGACATCTTGTGGCTTCAACGGCGCTTTTAATCGACTGAGGAACAAAGAATTGAACGAAAATAAGTAATATATAATGTTGAAACAAAGTGCAAATTAAAAAATTACCCGAGTCTAAAGAGATTGTAATGCTATTATTGACACTACTTAACGACATCTTGCGGCAGCGTGCTGGTAATCCCCAGAGAACCCCGTAGTTTCGATGAAAGCTTAAACAAAAGTGCCTAAAACATACTATTAAAATACCACACACCTAGTGGTTGTGGGGCCACTAACGTCCATCTTTTCCTAATAATAGTCACGTTATTGAATAACGGACGCTCAGAAATTTAACTCAATCCGTCTGAAGGAAAGACCAATAAAGCTTATATATAGAAACTGTTAAACTGAATTAAAGGTTTCTAAAGGAGACCATAATCTCATTCTAGATACCAATTATCATTAGCGACATCTAGCGGCTAACGTCCATCTTTTCTTAATAATAGTCACGTTATTGAATAACGGACGCTCACAAATTGAACTCATTTCGTCTTAAGGAAAGACCAATAAAGCCTATATATAGCAACTGTTAAACTGAATTAAAGGTTTCTAAAGAGAGACCATAATCTCACTTTAGATATCAATTATTATTAGCGACATCGAGCTGCTGTCAGGGCCGTTGAATTCGTCTTTGTATCTTACATATTCAGATATGTCTGTGGCTAAATGCACGTCTGTACCAACAATAGATGTTTGTCCATCTTTTAGTTTAATACTATCACTTCCATTAAAGGAAAATGTACAACAATATCCACATTCATCAGTAGCGACTGAACGAAAGAATATAATATTATATAGCGTCTAGAAACACTGAATAAAAGTGTCTAAAGAGAACATAATACACGTACGTGCATTGCCTGCGATATCCACTGTTTAGTGACATCTTGTGGCTTCCACGGCCCTTTACATCGACTGAGGAAGAAACGATTGAACGAAAACAAGTAATATATAATGTTGAGACAAAGTGCAAATTAAAAATTACTCGAGTCTAAAGATATTGTAATGTTAGTATTGACATCCACTGCTTAACGACATCTTGGCAGCCTTCTGGTAATCCTCAGAGAACCCCGTAGTTTCGAGGAAAGCTTAAATAAAAGTGCCTAAAACATACTATTAAAATACGACACATCTAGTGGTTGTGGGGGCCACTAACGTCCCTCTTTTCTTAATAATAGTCACGTTATTGAATTAACGGATGGTCACAAACTGTTAGGTAAACTCATTCCGCCTGAAGTAAAGACCAATAAGGCTTATATATAGCAACTGTTAAACTGAATTAAAGGTTTCGAAAGGAGACCATAATCTCATTCTAGATACCAATTATAATTAGCGACATCTAGCGGCTAACGTCCATGTTTTCTTAATAATAGTCACGTTATTGAATAACGGACGCTCAGAAATATACTCATTCCGTCTGAAGAAAGAGCAATAAGGCTTATATATAGCAACTGTTAAACTGAATAAAAGGTTTCTAAAGAGAGACCATAATCTTACTCTAGATATCAATTATTATTAGCGACATCTAGCGGCTGTCAGGGCCGTTGAATTCGTCCTTGTACCTTACATACTCACATATGTCTGTGAGCCCATCTGTCTGTGGCTAAATGCACGTCTGTACCAACAATAGATGTTTGGCCATCTTCTTAGTTTAATATTATTGCTTCCATTAAAGGAAAGTGTACAATATCCACATTCATCAGTAGCGACTCAACGAAAAATATATATGGCATCGAGAAACACTGAGTAAAAGTGTCTAAAGAGAACTTAATACGCGTACACGCAATACTTACGATATCAACTGTTTAATGACATCTTGTGGCTTCAACGGCGCTTTTAATCGACTGAGGAACAAAGGATTTAACGAAAATAAGTAATATATAATGTTGAAACAAAGTGCAAATTAAAAATTACCCGAGTCTAAAGAGATTGTAATGCTATTATTGACACTACTTAACGACATCTTGCGGCAGCGTGCTGGTAATCCCCAGAGAACCCCGTAGTTTCGATGAAAGCTTAAACAAAAGTGCCTAAAACATACTATTAAAATACCACACACCTAGTGGTTGTGGGGCCACTAACGTCCATCTTTTCCTAATAATAGTCACGTTATTGAATAACGGACGCTCAGAAATTTAACTCAATCCGTCTGAAGGAAAGACCAATAAAGCTTATATATAGAAACTGTTAAACTGAATTAAAGGTTTCTAAAGGAGACCATAATCTCATTCTAGATACCAATTATCATTAGCGACATCTAGCGGCTAACGTCCATCTTTTCTTAATAATAGTCACGTTATTGAATAACGGACGCTCACAAATTGAACTCATTTCGTCTTAAGGAAAGACCAATAAAGCCTATATATAGCAACTGTTAAACTGAATTAAAGGTTTCTAAAGAGAGACCATAATCTCACTCTAGATATCAATTATTATTAGCGACATCGAGCGGCTGTCAGGGCCGTTGAATTCGTCCTTGTATCTTACATATTCACATATGTCTGTGGCTAAATGCACGTCTGTACCAACAATAGATGTTTGTCCATCTTTTAGTTTAATACTATCACTTCCATTAAAGGAAAATGTACAACAATATCCACATTCATCAGTAGCGACTGAACGAAAGAATATAATATTATATAGCGTCTAGAAACACTGAATAAAAGTGTCTAAAGAGAACATAATACGCGTACGTGCATTGCCTGCGATATCCACTGTTTAGTGACATCTTGTGGCTTCCACGGCCCTTTACATCGACTGAGGAAGAAACGATTGAACGAAAACAAGTAATATATAATGTTGAGACAAAGTGCAAATTAAAAATTACTCGAGTCTAAAGATATTGTAATGTTAGTATTGACATCCACTGCTTAACGACATCTTGGCAGCCTTCTGGTAATCCTCAGAGAACCCCGTAGTTTCGAGGAAAGCTTAAATAAAAGTGTCTAAAAACATACTATTAAAATACGACACATCTAGTGGTTGTGGGGGCCACTAACGTCCCTCTTTTCTTAATAATAGTCACGTTATTGAATTAACGGATGGTCACAAACTGTTAGGTAAACTCATTCCGCCTGAAGTAAAGACCAATAAGGCTTATATATAGCAACTGTTAAACTGAATTAAAGGTTTCGAAAGGAGACCATAATCTCATTCTAGATACCAATTATCATTAGCGACATCTAGCGGCTAACGTCCATGTTTTCTTAATAATAGTCACGTTATTGAATAACGGACGCTCAGAAATATACTCATTCCGTCTGAAGGTAAGAGCAATAAGGCGTATAAATAGCAACTGTTAAACTGAATAAAAGGTTTCTAAAGAGAGACCATAATCTTACTCTATATATCAATTATTATTATTAGCGACATCTAGCGGCTGTCAGGGCCGTTGAATTCGTCCTTGTACCTTACATACTCACATATGTCTGTGAGCCCATCTGTCTGTGGCTAAATGCACGTCTGTACCAACAATAGATGTTTGGCCATCTTCTTAGTTTAATATTATTGCTTCCATTAAAGGAAATTGTACAACAATATCCACATTCATCAGTAGCGAATCAACGAAAAATATGTATAGCATCGAGAAACACTGAATAAAAGTGTCTAAAGAGAACTTAATACGCGTACACGCAAAACTTACGATATCCACTGTTTAATGACATCTTGTGGCTTCAACGGCGCTTTTAATCGACTGAGGAACAAAGGATTGAACGAAAATAAGTAATATATAATGTTGAAACAAAGTGCAAATTAAAAATTACCCGAGTCTAAAGAGATTGTAATGCTATTATTGACACTACTTAACGACATCTTGCGGCAGCGTGCTGGTAATCCCCAGAGAACCCCGTAGTTTCGATGAAAGCTTAAACAAAAGTGCCTAAAACATACTATTAAAATACCACACACCTAGTGGTTGTGGGGCCACTAACGTCCATCTTTTCCTAATAATAGTCACGTTATTGAATAACGGACGCTCAGAAATTTAACTCAATCCGTCTGAAGGAAAGACCAATAAAGCTTATATATAGCAACTGTTGAACTGAATTAAAGGTTTCTAAAGGAGACCATAATCTCATTCTAGATACCAATTATCATTAGCGACATCTAGCGGCTAACGTCCATCTTTTCTTAATAATAGTCACGTTATTGAATAACGGACGCTCACAAATTGAACTCATTTCGTCTTAAGGAAAGACCAATAAAGCCTATATATAGCAACTGTTAAACTGAATTAAAGGTTTCTAAAGAGAGACCATAATCTCACTCTAGATATCAATTATTATTAGCGACATCGAGCTGCTGTCAGGGCCGTTGAATTCGTCCTTGTATCTTACATATTCACATATGTCTGTGGCTAAATGCACGTCTGTACCAACAATAGATGTTTGTCCATCTTTTAGTTTAATACTATCACTTCCATTAAAGGAAAATGTACAACAATATCCACATTCATCAGTAGCGACTGAACGAAAGAATATAATATTATATAGCGTCTAGAAACACTGAATAAAAGTGTCTAAAGTGAACATAATACGCGTACGTGCATTGCCTGCGATATCCACTGTTTAGTGACATCTTGTGGCTTCCACGGCCCTTTACATCGACTGAGGAAGAAACGATTGAACGAAAACAAGTAATATATAATGTTGAGACAAAGTGCAAATTAAAAATTACTCGAGTCTAAAGATATTGTAATGTTAGTATTGACATCCACTGCTTAACGACATCTTGGCAGCCTTCTGGTAATCCTCAGAGAACCCCGTAGTTTCGAGGAAAGCTTAAATAAAAGTGTCTAAAAACATACTATTAAAATACGACACATCTAGTGGTTGTGGGGGCCACTAACGTCCCTCTTTTCTTAATAAAAGTCACGTTATTGAATTAACGAATGGTCACAAATTGTTAGGTAAACTCATTCCGCCTGAAGTAAAGACCAATAAGGCTTATATGGCAACTGTTAAATCCTTGGGGATTACCAGAAAGGCTATTATTGACACGAACCGCTTAACGACATCTTGCGGCAGCCTTCTGATAATCCCCAGAAAACCCCGTAGTTTCGAGGAAAGCTTCAGTAAAAGTGTGTGTAAAAACATACTATTAAAATACGACACACCTAGTGGTTGTGGGGGCTACTAACGTCCATGTTTTCTTAATAATAGTCACGTTATTGAATAACGGACGCTCAGAAATCTAACTCATTCCGTCTGAAGGAAAGACCAATAAAGCTTATATATAGCAACTGTTAAACTGAATTAAAGGTTTCTAAAGAGAGACCATAATCTTACTCTAGATATCAGTTATTATTAGCGACATCTAGCGGCCGTTGAATTCGTCCTTGTATCTTACATACTCACATATGTCTGTGAGCCCATCTGTCTGTGGCTAAATGCACGTCTGTACCAACAATAGATGTTTGACCATCTTTTTTTATTGTATTATCATTTCCTTTAAAGAAAAGTGTACAACAATATCCACATCCATCAGTAGCGACCCAACGAAAAAAATATATATAGCCTCGAGAAGCATTGAATAAAAGTGTGTAAAGATAACATAATGCGCGTACATGCAGTACTTACGATATCCACCGATTAATGACATCTTGCGACTTCCACGGCCCTTTACATCGACTGAGGAACAAAGGATTGAACGAAAATAACTAATAAGTTGAGACAAGGTGCAAATTAAAAATTACCTGAGTCTAAAGAGATTGTAATGCTATTATTGACACTACTTAACGACATCTTGCGGCAGCGTGCTGGTAATCCCCAGAGAACCCCGTAGTTTCGATGAAAGCTTAAACAAAAGTGATTAAACATACTATTAAAATACCACACACCTAGTGGTTGTGGGGCCACTAACGTCCATCTTTTCCTAATAATAGTCACGTTTTTGAATAACGGACGCTCAGAAATTAACTCAATCCGTCTGAAGGAAAGACCAATAAAGCTTATATATAGCAACTGTTAAACTGAATTAAAGGTTTCTAAAGGAGACCATAATCTCACTCTAGATATCAATTATTATTAGCGACATCGAGCGGCTGTCAGGGCCGTTGAATTCGTCCTTGTATCTTACATAATTATTCACATATGTCTGTGGCTAAATGCACGTCTGTACCAACAATAGATGTTTGTCCATCTTTTAGTTTAATACTATCACTTCCATTAAGGGAAAACAATATCCACATTCATCAGTAGCGACTGAACGAAAGAATATAATATTACATAGCGTCTAGAAACACTCAATAAAAGTGTCTAAAGAGAACATAATACGCGTACGTGCATTGCCTGCGATATCCACTGTTTAGTGACATCTTGTGGCTTCCACGGCCCTTTACATCGACTGAGGAAGAAACGATTGAACGAAAACAAGTAATATATAATGTTGAGACAAAGTGCAAATTAAAAACTACCCGAGTCTAAAGATATTGTAATGTTACTATTGACATCCACTGCTTAACGACATCTTGGCAGACTTCTGGTTATCCTCAGAGAACCCCGTAGTTTCGAGGAAAGCTTAAATAAAAGTGTCTAAAAACATACTATTAAAATACGACACATCTAGTGGTTGTGGGGGCCACTAACGTCCATCTTTTCTTAATAATAGTCACGTTATTGAATTAACGGATGGTCACAAATTGTTAGGTAAACTCATTCCGCCTGAAGTAAAGACCAATAAGGCTTATATAGCAACTGTTAAATCCTTGGGGATTACAAGAAAGGCTATTATTGACACCAACTGCTTAACGACATCTTGCGGCAGCCTTCTGGTAATCCCCAGAGAACCCCGTAGTTTCGAGGAAAGCTTCAGTAAAATTGTGTGTAAAAACATACTATTAAAATACGACACACCTAGTGGTTGTGTACTAACGTCCATGTTTTCTTAATAATAGTCACGTTATTGAATAACGGACGCTCAGAAATTTAACTCATTCCGTCTGAAGGAAAGACCAATAAAGCGTATATATAGCAACTGTTAAACTGAATTAAAGGTTTCTAAAGAGAGACCATAATCTTACTCTAGATATCAATTATTATTAGCGACATCTAGCGGCTGTCAGGGCCGTTGAATTCGTCCTTGTACCTTACATACTCACATATGTCTGCGAGCCCATCTGTCTGTGGCTAAATGCACGTCTGTACCAACAATAGATGTTTGGCCATCTTCTTAGTTTAATATTATTGCTTCCATTAAAGGAAAGTGTACAACAATATTTACATTCATCAGGAGCGACTCAACGAAAAATATATATAGCATCGAGAAACACTGAATGAAAGCGTCTAAAGAGAACTTAAAACGCGTACACGCAATACTTACGATATCAACTGTTTAATGACATCTTGTGGCTTCAACGGCGCTTTTAATCGACTGAGGAACAAATGATTGAACGAAAATAAGTAATATATAATGTTGAAACAAAGTGCAAATTAAAAATTACCCGAGTCTAAAGAGATTGTAATGCTATTATTGACACTACTTAACGACATCTTGCGGCAGCGTGCTGGTAATCCCCAGAGAACCCCGTAGTTTCGATGAAAGCTTAAACAAAAGTGCCTAAAACATACTATTAAAATACCACACACCTAGTGGTTGTGGGGCCACTAACGTCCATCTTTTCCTAATAATAGTCACGTTATTGAATAACGGACGCTCAGAAATTAACTCAATCCGTCTGAAGGAAAGACCAATAAAGCTTATATATAGAAACTGTTAAACTGAATTAAAGGTTTCTAAAGGAGACCATAATCTCATTCTAGATACCAATTATCATTAGCGACATCTAGCGGCTAACGTCCATCTTTTCTTAATAATAGTCACGTTATTGAATAACGGACGCTCACAAATTGAACTCATTTCGTCTTAAGGAAAGACCAATAAAGCCTATATATAGCAACTGTTAAACTGAATTAAAGGTTTCTAAAGAGAGACCATAATCTCACTCTAGATATCAATTATTATTAGCGACATCGAGCGGCTGTCAGGGCCGTTGAATTCGTCCTTGTATCTTACCTAATTATTCACATATGTCTGTGGCTAAATGCACGTCTGTACCAACAATAGATGTTTGTCCATCTTTTAGTTTAATACTATCACTTCCATTAAAGGAAAATGTACAACAATATCCACATTCATCAGTAGCGACTGAACGAAAGAATATAATATTATATAGAGTCTAGAAACACTGAATAAAATTATCTAAAGAGAACATAATACGCGTACGTGCATTGCCTGCGATATCCACTGTTTAGTGACATCTTGTGGCTTTCACGGCCCTTTACATCGACTGAGGAAGAAACGATTGAACGAAAACAAGTAATATATAATGTTGAGACAAAGTGCAAATTAAAAATTGCCCGAGTCTAAAGATATTGTAATGTTATTATTGACATCCACTGCTTAACGACATCTTAGCAGCCTTCTGGTAATCCTCAGAGAACCCCGTAGTTTCGAGGAAAGCTTAAATAAAAGTGTCTAAAAACATACTATTAAAATACGACACATCTAGTGGTTGTGGGGGCCACTAACGTCCCTCTTTTCTTAATAATAGTCACGTCATTGATTTAACGGATGGTCACAAATTGTTAGGTAAACTCGTTCCGCCTGAAGTAAAGACCAATAAGGCTTATATAGCAACTGTTAAATCCTCGGGGATTACCAGAAAGGCTATTATTGACACCAACTGCTTAACGACATCTTGCGGCAGCCTTCTGGTAATCCCCAGAGAACCCCGTAGTTTCGAGGAAAGCTTCAGTAAAAGTGTGTGTAAAAACATACTATTAAAATACGACACACCTAGTGGTTGTGTACTAACGTCCATGTTTTCTTAATAATAGTCACGTTATTGAATAACGGACGCTCAGAAATTTAACTCATTCCGTCTGAAGGAAAGACCAATAGAGCTTATATATAGCAACTGTTAAACTGAATTAAAGGTTTCTAAAGAGAGACCATAATCTTACTCTAGATATCAATTATTATTAGCGACATCACCAACAATAGATGTTTGGCCATCTTCTTGGTTTAATATTATTGCTTCCATTAAAGGAAAGTGTACAACAATATCCACATTCATCAGGAGCGACTCAACGAAAAATATATATAGCATCGAGAAACACTGAATGAAAGTGTCTAAAGAGAACTTAAAACGCGTACACGCAATACTTACGATATCCACTGTTTAATGACATCTTGTGGCTTCAACGGCGCTTTTAATCGACTGAGGAACAAAGGATTGAACGAAAATAAGTAATATATAATGTTGAAACAAAGTGCAAATTAAAAAATTACCCGAGTCTAAAGAGATTGTAATGCTATTATTGACACTACTTAACGACATCTTGCGGCAGCGTGCTGGTAATCCCCAGAGAACCCCGTAGTTTCGATGAAAGCTTAAACAAAAGTGCCTAAAACATACTATTAAAATACCACACACCTAGTGGTTGTGGGGCCACTAACGTCCATCTTTTCCTAATAATAGTCACGTTATTGAATAACGGACGCTCAGAAATTAACTCAATCCGTCTGAAGGAAAGACCAATAAAGCTTATATATAGAAACTGTTAAACTGAATTAAAGGTTTCTAAAGGAGACCATAATCTCATTCTAGATACCAATTATCATTAGCGACATCTAGCGGCTAACGTCCATCTTTTCTTAATAATAGTCACGTTATTGAATAACGGACGCTCACAAATTGAACTCATTTCGTCTTAAGGAAAGACCAATAAAGCCTATATATAGCAACTGTTAAACTGAATTAAAGGTTTCTAAAGAGAGACCATAATCTCACTCTAGATATCAATTATTATTAGCGACATCGAGCGGCTGTCAGGGCCGTTGAATTCGTCCTTGTATCTTACATAATTATTCACATATGTCTGTGGCTAAATGCACGTCTGTACCAACAATAGATGTTTGTCCATCTTTTAGTTTAATACTATCACTTCCATTAAAGGAAAATGTACAACAATATCCACATTCATCAGTAGCGACTGAACGAAAGAATATAATATTATATAGAGTCTAGAAACACTGAATAAAATTATCTAAAGAGAACATAATACGCGTACGTGCATTGCCTGCGATATCCACTGTTTAGTGACATCTTGTGGCTTTCACGGCCCTTTACATCGACTGAGGAAGAAACGATTGAACGAAAACAAGTAATATATAATGTTGAGACAAAGTGCAAATTAAAAATTACCCGAGTCTAAAGATATTGCGGAATTGGCGGAATTGAGAGACTTGTCATCGAATAGGAGACGGTGGAGTGTGTTCACCAGGACGATCGCTAGAGCTCCACGAGCTGACAGCACAAGGTGACAAGGTGACAAGGTGAAAGATATTGCAATGCTACTATTGACATCCACTGCTTAACGACATCTTGGCAGCCTTCTGGTAATCCTCAGAGAACCCCGTAGTTTCGAGGAAAGCTTAAATAAAAGTGTCTAAAAACATACTATTAAAATACGACACATCTAGTGGTTGTGGGGGCCACTAACGTCCCTCTTTTCTTAATAATAGTAACGTTATTGAATTAACGGATGGTCACAAATTGTTAGGTAAACTCATTCCGCCTGAAGTAAAGACCAATAAGGCCTATATAGCAACTGTTAAATCCTTGGGGATTACCAGAAAGGCTATTATTGACACCAACTGCTTAACGACATCTTGCGGCAGCCTTCTGGTAATCCCCAGAGAACCCCGTAGTTTCGAGGAAAGCTTCAGTAAAATTGTGTGTAAAAACATACTATTAAAATACGACACACCTAGTGGTTGTGGGGGCTACTAACGTCCATGGCCCTTTACATCGACTGAGGAACAAAGGATTGAACGAAAATAACTAAAAAGTTGAGACAAGGTGCAAATTAAAAATTACCTGAGTCTAAAGAGATTGTAATGCTATTATTGACACTACTTAACGACATCTTGCGGAAGCGTGTTGGTAATCCCCAGAGAACCCCGTAGTTCCAATGAAAGCTTAAACAAGTGTTTATAAACATACTATTAAAATACGACACACCTAGTGGTTTTGGGGCCACTATCGTCCATCTTTTCCTAATAATAGTCACGTTATTGAATAACGGACCCTCAGAAATTTAACTCAATCCGTCTGAAGGAAAGACCAATAAAGCTTATATATAGCAACTGTTATACTGAATTAAAGGTTTCTAAAGGAGACCATAATCTCATTCTAGATACCAATTATCATTAGCGACATCTAGCGGCTAACGTCCATCTTTTCTTAATAATAGTCACGTTATTGAATAACGGACGCTCACAAATTGAACTCATTTCGTCTTAAGGAAAGACCAATAAAGCCTATATATAGCAACTGTTAAACTGAATTAAAGGTTTCTAAAGAGAGACCATAATCTCACTCTAGATATATATTATTATTAGCGACATCCAGCGGCTCTCAGGGCCGTTGAATTCGTCCTTGTACATCGACTGAGGAAGAAACGATTGAACGAAAACAAGTAATATATAATGTTGAGACAAAGTGTAAATTAAAAATTACCCGAGTCTAAAGATATTGCAATGCTACTATTGACATCCACTGCTTAACGACATCTTGGCAGCCTTCTGGTAATCCTCAGAGAACCCCGTAGTTTCGAGGAAAGCTTAAATAAAAGTGTCTAAAAACATACTATTAAAATACGACACATCTAGTGGTTGTGGGGGCCACTAACGTCCCTCTTTTCTTAATAATAGTAACGTTATTGAATTAACGGATAGTCACAAATTGTTAGGTAAACTCATTCCACCTGAAGTAAAGACCAATAAGGCCTATATAGCAACTGTTAAATCCTTGGGGATTACCAGAAAGGCTATTATTGACACCAACTGCTTAACGACATCTTGCGGCAGCCTTCTGGTAATCCCCAGAGAACCCCGTAGTTTCGAGGAAAGCTTCAGTAAAAGTGTGTGTAAAAACATACTATTAAAATATGGACCTGCGAATCACTGATTTTCGGTCGAATCGAATCTCGAATCGAATCGGGGAAAAAGGTTCGAATTCGAATAGATTCTCGAATCGATTCGGGCTCTGCGGGTAGCTTGATAATCATGAAGCTTGATTGCACAGGCGTACCACAGTATCAATATAACAATAACTTTTCTGCAGTTTAAAATCAAATAAACTAAACAGTAAGCTAACAGAATTAAACATAACACAAATAATTTATGAGTTAAGTAAGTAAGTATATTCTTTATTTTACCAATTGCATTTAACCGCAATTTGGTGTAAATATATCTAAGCGGAGTATAACCAGAGCTTCTCGTTTGAGGCGAGCGATCGATCGCTCTTCTTGGTCGCTCGTCTTGCAAGGCATATAGGCGTAATCTGTGGGGTAAGAGGGGACTCGTACCCCACTTTTTTTAATAGGGCACCGTACCCCTACTTTTTTAACAATGCCAATCAATATTTTATTACTGTGCCTTTCCAGAGATCGCAGTCTTCGCCTTGCTTCGTGTGTGTGTAAGAAATTGGCACCCCACATTTTACACCAAAGTTACGCCCCTCTGCATAGGTACTGGCGAGCGGTTAATCGTTCGCTTAGCCGAAGGCGTCGCACCGTCGGTCGTCGCTCGATGAGTTGAAGTTAAACCCCAAGACGATAGACGGAACTCGAGCCAGACCATTATTTTATTTACTTTATTTACATTAATTTATTTACTTGCGGCAGTGGTGAATGCGTGCCGTGGCCTAGGCCTAATGACTACTGAGTGATCATTTCGTGCAATAGGCCTACGATTGGCTATAACAACACACGGTCGACACCTCACGCTGCGTGACATCATTCGTAAAATTATTACTTACATGCAGCTATACGAATACGATACACAAAATACGCTGTACAGAAAAGCTCTAGAGGTCTACTGCACATCGCTTGCCTACTCCATCCAGCGAGATTGAAACCGCCTACTATTTTCAAATGAGAAGCTCTGAGTATAACATTCTTATAACTATAAACCCTTTTCTCACCAGAGGGTTTGATGTTGTCGCGTGCCGCTGTTGCACGCAGAAATTCAACAATCAATCCACGCGCAGTAAACAATAAACACAATTAGTTCACAATAAAGTGCGTCAAGGGCAAATCATTTTTCCGAAAAAGATTCGAAATTTTTCGAATCATGACATTATTTTCGATTCGAATCGAATACCTCCGTCCAATTCGCTTTCGAATCGAATATCGAAGCTTCGCAGGTCGCTATATTAAAATACGACACACCTAGTGGTTGTGGGTGCCACTAACGTCCATCTTATCCTAATAATAGTCACGTTATTGAATAACGGACGCTCAGAAATTTAACTCGTTTGAAGGAAAGACCAATAAAGCCTATATATAACAACTTCTAAACTGAATTAATAGTTTCTAAAGAGGGACCATAATCTCACTCTAGATATCAATTATTATTCGCGACATCTAGCGTCTGTCAGGGCTGTTGAATTCGTCATTGTACCTTACGTATTCACATATGTCTGTGAGCCTCTGTCTATATGAAACGTCTGTACCAACAATACATGTAGGTGTTTGCTATCTTTTTAGTTTAACATTATCATTCCCATTAAAGGAAAATGTACAACAATATCCACATTCATCAGTAGGGACTGAACGAAGGAATATATATAGCGTCGAGAAACACTGAATAAGTGTCTAAAGAGAGCATAATACGCGTATATGCAATACTTACGATATCCACTGTTTAATGACATCTTGTGGCTTACACGGCGCTTTTAATCGACTGTGGAACAAACGACTGAACGAAAATTATGAATATATAATGTTGAGACAAAGCGCAAATTAAAAATTACCTGAATCTAAAGAGATTGTAATGCTATTATTGACATCCACTGCTTCACGACATCTTGCGGCAGCCTTTCTGGTAATCCCCAAGGAACCCCGTAGTGTCGAGGAAAGCTTAAATAGAAGTCTCCAAAAAATACTACTAAAATACGACCCACCTAACGTCCATCTTTTCTTAATAATAGTCACGTTATTGAATAACGGACGGTCACAAATTGTTAGGTAAACTCATTCCGTCTGAAGGAAAGACCAATAAGGCTTATATATAGCAACTGTTAAACTGAAATAAAGGTTTCTAAAGAGAGACCATGATCTCACTCTAGATATCAATCATTATTAGCGACATCTAGCGGCTGTCAGGGCCGTTGAATTCGTCCTTGTACCTTACGTATTCACATATGTCTGTGAGCCCATCTGTCTGTGGCTAAATGCACGTCTGTACCAACAATAGATAGTAGTAGTATTCGTTTGGTATTACAAATTTTTTTGACACACCGCAAACCATTTCAGTAAAAACATAAGCATATTAATACATGGATGCAATAATATAAAGCTATTTACATATCTATCAATAGAAATCAATAATTAGGCCTATTCTATTTTAAACAAGACCTTGAAATTAGAAAGAATAATCATTTTTAAATGATGAAATAGCATGTATAAAAACAGTAATATGGTTAAGTAATAATAATAACCAAACTACACTAATAAATCTACTAAAGCTTTAATGTTTTTATACAAGACCCTGGAAATAAAATTTCTAGTATCCTTAAAAGGCAATAAGAAATCATGGAAACCTAGGTCTTAAGCTGTGAGAACGCTCAACCGTAGTAGGAAAAATGGGTCTAAGTACATGGATTGATGATCGGATGACAGATCGAAGTAGGTTTAAATCAGCATCATTTACCAATTGATCTACACCCCGAACATCAGGTGAAAGGTAGCCCATTCTACACATACGGGCAAAAAATCTCTTAATTCTGGCACAATCGTCAGCAGTAGTAAATCCCCACCTGGTGCAGCATATACAAGTCGAGCAAGAGTAGTCATAAAAGAAACCATATGTAATGAAATATCAGAAAGACCATGAAATCTTAATACTTTCAATGCATAAAGAGAACTAGAACATGATCTTAAAGTTTCACTAACATGGGAAGAAGCACGTAGATCTTCAGTAAGAATAACCCCTAAAATTTTGAGAGAGGTAACTCTGAGCACACCACTAGGCGGAGAAGGTAGATCTAAAAACCCACGTCTAGCAATAAGTAACTCTTTAGACTTAGAATGATTAAGGCGAAGGTTGTTCTTTAAAGCCCATGAAGATACATTTTTCAGTTCCTTTTCAACAGTATCTCTCATAGATGATCCAATGATAAGATAGGTATCATCAGCAAACTTGGGCATTTTATTAACATTATAAACAGGATGAAGATCAGTAGTATTACCATCAAACAGGGGTGGGCCAACACCAGATCCTTGAACAATACTTGCATTAGTAGCAGCAACATTTGACATCTTACCCCAAAACTTGGTGACATGAGTTCTACCTTCCAAAAAATTAACTAACCAATTGTAAAATATTATCAGGTATATCTAGAGTAGCCAACTTCTTAGTAAGAGAACCATGCCTAACAGTAGGGCCTAGTAATAATAATAATAATAATAATAATAATAATAATAATAATAATAATAATAATAATAATAATAATAATAAGAACCACATAACCCCTTAAAATGGCAAGATCTACTCCAATTTCCATCAATAATTCTATCAAAGCCCAAGAGGGGAGGCAAAAAGCGGAACCTGGGCAAGATAATTCTACAGCGCATCGAAGCCTGGCATAGTGGAATGGTCTTCTCTGATGTAGCTAAAGAAATCATGCCATCTGACTCACGAACCAGGAGGAACGACAAGATCTACGATGGGAGCAAATATCTTGCCCAGGCAGTGTCTAGCAGACTCGAAGACGGCGACATAAAAGGGGCCCTTCGTTTGCTATGCTCTGATGATGTTCCTGTAGAAGATTCACCTAGAGTGATGGAAGAACTGCAGAAGAAACACCCGAAGGCTTACAATGACCGGAGGACACTGCCATGCCCTCAGGAAGACAAGTTTGACCCGATACAGGTTTCTGGAAAGATGGTTTGCAATGCTATAGCTTCCTTTCCAGCGGCATCTAGCGGAGGACCAGATGGCTTCACACCACAACATCTAAAGGACCTTCTGTCCGATGCAACAGACACTGATTTCGTGGAGACTACTACCGATCTAGTCAATCTACTATTGAGAGGCGGGCTACCGAAACACATTGCAGAGATTTTATACGGCGGTAGACTCATAACACTTGGGAAAAAGGATGGCGGAATTAGACCGATCACAGTAGGATACACGTGGCGGCGTCTGGCTGCCAAGTGTATCTGCCAGGTTGTCACTCCATACCTATCGCGAAGTCTGTCACCGCTCCAAATCGGCGTGGGAGTTTCAGGAGGGGCCGAGGCTGCTGTCCACGCAACCAGACGATATCTGCAGTCTATGCCCGACAACCATATTTTAGTGAAACTGGACTTCTCCAATGCCTTCAATGCTCTGAGAAGAGATTCAATGTTAGAGGCGATAGCAGCAAAAGCTCCAGAAATATACAGATACGTCTTTGACAACTATGCCTACGCTCCCCAGCTACAGACCAAACAGCATACTATTCTGTCAGAGGAAGGGACTCAACAAGGCGATCCCTTAGGACCACTGGAGTTCTGCCTGACGATACATCCACTTCTCGAGAGTCTGACAACCCCACTAAATATTGGCTATATGGACGATCTCACACTTGCTGGACCGATTGATAAAGTCGAGTCCGACATCAGCTTGATAGAGAAACTCGCGCCAATGTATGGTCTACAGCTGAATCGAGCAAAATGCGAAGCATCTTTTATAAGTTATGATGAAACAAACAATAGTCAGGCCTTAGCCGAGTTTGAAACTGTGGCCGTTGAAGATTTGACATTGCTTGGAGCACCGCTACTTCCAGGCAGAGCTGTCGATACATCCATTCAGAAAAAGATTGAAGATCTGGAGAAAGTCATCACAAGACTTCAGATGTTACACCCACACGACTCATTCACCCTGTTAAGGTGCAGCTTAAGCATACCGAAGCTGCTATACATATTAAGAACCTCAGCCTGCTTCCTAAACAAAGGACTTCTATGCGACTTCGACGAAGTCTTGAGAACGGGACTCTGTAGCCTTCTTAACATTCACATGAGCGACGATCAATGGATCCAGGCGTCTTTGCCTGTGAGAAACGGTGGTCTTGGGATTCGTAGTGCCGATATGCTGGCAACTTCCGCCTTTTTGGCATCAGCCGCTGGCACGCGAAGCCTTCAAGACCAACTGCTGCACGATGTCGCCGTAACGGTCGCAGATCCATTGGTAGAGGAGGCTTCTAGATCGTGGTCTTTGAGATCGAACGCGCCTACTCCCATCGAACAGAAGGCTCATGTACAAAGAGAATGGGACAGCGCACTGATATCGCGTGCACTTGAAGGCCTTTCAGAAAGAGCCACTGATTCTACTGCTAAAGCCAGACTGTTAGCTGCGCAATCACCACACTCAGGAGACTGGCTTCAAGCACTACCCATAACAATCGCAGGATTACGGATGCCAGGAGAAGTTCTGAGAATAGCAGCCGGCATCCGGCTGGGCACTGCGTTATGTGAAAAACACACATGTAAATGTGGGGCGATAGTAGAATCCAATGGCCATCACGGATTCTCTTGCATCAAGGGAACTGGAAGGCAACAACGACATGCCATGATCAACGACGTGATTTGGCGGGCCTTCATCAGAGCCAAAATACCGGCCATCAAAGAGCCCAATGGCCTCTCCAGAGCTGACGGCAAAAGGCCTGATGGAGTCACCATAATTCCTTGGGCCAGAGGTCGATGCTTAGCGTGGGATGTCACGGTGCCAGACACATTCGCAGCATCGTATCAGCATGTAACATCGCAAAACGCAGGTGCCGCAGCGGAAAAAGCAGCCCACAATAAGGAAAACAAATATGCTGTCATCTCGCAATCGCACCATTTCATACCTGTTGCAGTCGAAACCTCAGGAAGCTGGCACGCCGAGTCACTGGAATTTATCCAAGAACTTGGTTCCAAGATAAAAGCAGCTACAGGAGATCAGCGTGAGACCAGCCATCTACTGCAGCGTCTATCAATTGCCCTGCAAACTGGAAACTCTCTATCTGTTCTAGGCACGTCGGACTCGAACAACAAGGAGACCGTGCAGCCAGGACTGAATGTCGGTCTATAGCCTAGAATCCCTAGATAGGCTACATTTAACAATTCGTCTGCATATGAGTTTGTTGGTTATAATAATAATAATAATAATAATAATAATAATAATAATAATAATAATAATAATAATAATAATAATAATAATAATGATCATAATAATAATAATAATAATAATAATAATAATAATAATAATAATAATAATAATAATAATAATAATAATAATAATAATAATAAGCAAAAGCTAGGTCTTCCATGTTCGAGGGACAATAATAATAATAATAATAATAATAATAATAATAATAATAATAATAATAATAATAATAATAATAATTATTATTATTATAATAATAATAATAATAATAATAATAATAATAATAATAATAATCAATAGTAATAATAATAATAATTATAATAATAATAATAATAATAATCAATAGTAATAATAATAATAATAATAATAATAGCTTTCGAGACCTTAGGCCCTATCAATGACGACGGAATGGCCCTTATAAAAGACTTGGGGAGATACTTAGCTTTAACCACCGGAGACCCTAGGGAGACTTGTTATCTACTCCAGCGGTTGTCAATCACCATACAACGCTTCAATGCTGTTGCCTTCATAGGAACTTTCATGCGGCCAGAACTTGTCGAGTGATGTTTAAAAAAAAATAATAAAAAAAAAAAATAATAATAATAATAATAATAATAATTTATTGCCGTTAATTTGCAAAGGCTCTTACACATGTTTTGTGTTATGTCATGTAATGCAATGTTTTGCTATGTAAATTGTGTTGTGTGTTATGTACCTTGTACATGTAAATCATGTTTTGTGATGTAATGTTATTGTATTGTATTGTATCTGAACATTTATAAAGCGCCTTTCATAGTGCTCGCTAATGAGAGGCACTCCCATTGCGAAAGACCCATTGAATAGAAAGTGGTTTTAAGACAGCGGAACGAGGCACTTTGGCCACCATGCAGCTAATAAAGAGGAACGTGTCAATGGAGGGAGTTGACTCCAAAGAGCAGGGCCAATGTAAGAAAAGGCTCGAGTTTTGGCTATAGTGGTCTTGGCTCCTGGGACAAAATGATCATGGCAGTTAAGCGATCGTAATGGACGGAGGGAAGCAGCTCAAACTGGCAGACGAACAAGGTCTCATAGATACCTGGGCGCTAAGCCCGTACAAGACCGAAGGACTATATAGTGAGAATCTTTAGCTGAATTCGAGCAGTAAGGGGAAGCCACTGAAGTTGATCGAACATGAAAGAGGAAATATGAGACGAGCGAGGAAGCCAGTCTGGAGGGAGATAGACGGATTTTTGGCAGACCAATCAAAAGAGAATTGCAATAGTCAATTATGGAGCAGAGGAAGACATGGGTGATAGTGTTAAGAACGGAGGAGGAGACAGAGCGTCGGATTGCTCCAAGCCGTCTCAGGTTATCTTGTGTTATGATGTGATGTTATGTTACGTTATTTCAAAAGCTAATAAAGTATTAATAATAAAGAAACAGAAATTCGTGTCATCACGTGTAACGCTCCTCTCATGGGCCGCTTCCCTCTAATGAATATTCATGATCAAAGGCGTCACTGTTTACAAATAGGAACATTTCAACGGACGTTCGTTTCACACTTAATTCAAAGTAGATTTAAATATACCGTCAACGGATGCTGTTTTAAACTAGCGGCTCAAAACTGGCCTTAACTAATTTACTTAAGTGGCGCACAGGCTAAAACGAACGAACTTAACATTGTTAAAGAGGTCAGTTTCTTTAGGCCGCGTGTCTGACTAGATCCGTGGTTTTTTATATAGCACTAGATTTAGGTGGCGAACAGGCTTAAAAGAACGAGCTTAACGGGCTTCAACGGGCCAATTTACTTAGACCGCGCAACTTGCTTTTATTTTAATCGCCCGATTCCCCGTTTTTAAAAAGTGGTTTAAACAACTAGTTATTTTATAGTAATATATTAAATGTATTGTTTTATGTAATGCGGTGCAATGGTATCTTATTTCTGTTATGTTATGTCATGATATGACATGTGATATTATGTTACGTTCAAAATAAGTGTAACTATTATTTTCTACGGGATATATGATAAACCCAAGTATTGAGGAACATATTATTACGCCAGCCTGTCTCAGCCTATAGATCCTGGTAGGGTTAAAGCTATGACTAATAAGCAAGTCAATTAAACACAAACACACCACAGAATATTAATTGTAATCAAAACATAATAAAAAATAATGTTCATCAGTGTAAATCTGATATCACATGAAGGAATAAAACCAGTTTAATCTCCACTGTTCCGCATTCTCTCGTCCATTCTGGAAGAAGGTTCCGTTGAAGATTAGAACTTTACCGCAAGACATAGCGAAAGACGCATTTTCACCATATCTTAACATGCATATTTTTAGGTCTGTCAGGTAACCATACATTAGTCAATCAATCAATCAACTAGACATTTATATAGCGCGCTCTTCAAGGTATTTATTCAGAGGTGCTCGTAACTATTCATCGCCTTTGCTCAGTTCGAAAAGGCTTTCCGATACATAAATATGTATACATGCATACATTTCTCAATCTGCAAGGAACTGTAACAGTTCATCAACTATGATAATTTTCTGCACAGTCAGGTTCTAGACTGCGCGATAGTGCGGTGCGCAATGACCCCTTGACTGACTGGTTGGGGTTCAAATCCTCGCCAGGGCAGAAATATGCGTCGAGATTTCTGCTTCACCTGCACCACTAGCGAACTCAGCTATAATGAGGACTTGGACTGCACGGTGTCGGTGGGAAGATAAGACGGCGAGGGAGAGGACTGGCCACACGTCCTCGTATGTCGAGGCTGAAAAAATGAAGTCGCCCATGACTGCCCCAGGCTAGCTGAAGGGTCTGCTCTCCTCTTCTTCAAGTTCAAGAGTCTTTTTTCTGATTAAGTCATTACTTCAATTCAGAAATATCATTATAGAGATATTATTTATAAACTGCCTACAGAACTTACACAATAATACTCACATGCTACGGCAATTCTTTGAATTATTTAAATTATATAATAAATAAATCATTGCATTCATTGAGGCTTACACGCATCACAGCCCCAACAACTTTAAACATAATTAGACTCTTGAACATAAATAGGTCTTTGAACATGTCTAGGCCTATAACCATAATTAGGCCTATAATTGATCATAGAAAACACAAATGAGGCAGAACACATAACAACATCACGTGACACATGACGCAACGACCCACAAATCGTCAACCAGTTCTCGTGCTGGGGTTCGGTGCAAGCTGTCTCCTCGGCCCCTGCGCTTCGTACACCTTCTCTTCATTTGTTGCGGGCGTGGGGTAGGGCGAGAAGTAGCCTCGAAAGGTCCCCAGGGTCGGAGGAGGGGGCTGTTGTGTCGTCTGTCCCTTGCCCGACAAAAAACTCGGAGGCGGCGATGATGACGGCGACACCTGGCGACTGACAGAGGCGTGACTTACTGTCGATGTGGCGTCGACGAGGGGGGACGGGTCCCCGCTGGCCCCGCCGACAGCGACACCACCCGTCGATCGTGGACTCCGCGTTCTACATCGGCCGAGCGTCTGTCGCAACACCTCCTCAGAGAAATACACCTCATCTCGTCCCGGGCCGGGGATGCCGTGTGTTGCGGGTGATCCGTTACATGAGACGGGACACGCCCCATCGGGGCCACCCGATGGACTCATCCGCAGTCCCCCGCCGCCGCCGACACAGTCACATCTGGCGGGCGTTGCGGTCGTCGACGGGGTTCCGCCGATGACGTCGAGCATACACGTCATTTCCCCAGGAAGTGACGCCGAGCGCAGATCGATTGTCTTGTAAACGTTGTCACGGCTTTTGTAGAGGTCCATAAGAACGGCTTCATTCGATGCCCTCTGGCGGTAGAACCTAGCGACATGCAAAATGTTAGGAAAATGTATTGAAACGTTAAGGGAAGGCTAGAAAAAAGGTTAAGAAAAGCTCATGAATAGTATGGGTCGGGTAAATATAAGGTCAGGGTAAGGGCAGTATCTGGTCACAGTAAGGATAGGATCAGAAGGTAATTAGGAAAAGATGATTGAGTTAAATAAAGATAAAATAGTCAGGATAAAGTAAAGGTAGAAAATAATAAGAGGAAGCAGCGAGGAAAAGACGACGAACAGGTCAGGTTAAGGTCATGAAAAAGGTCAAGCTAAGATAAGGAAAAGGTCAGGTTAAGGTCAGATAAAGGTCGCGTTAACGTAAGTAAATGGCGATGAAACAATGAGGAAGGTAAAAAAAAGTCAGTTACGGTAAAGATAAGGTAAGAAATGGGCCAAGTTAAGTTAGGAAAAAGTTCAGAAGAATGTCAGGTTAACCCTAGAACTACCAAAATATTTTGCACCCACTGACTACCAGTGGGGTCAAAATGACCCCAAGACCATTTATCGGTTTGATGCACCAACAAAAGTTAAATGTAAAGACAAATTGTTTCCTTTCAAGTAGGAATAGCTTGTTTTCATAATTGTGTCTAAAACTGCACGGTCCTTTTACTCCATGTCCTGGATTACTGCAACGCTATGCATGATGTCAGGTTGCATAGAGACTAACATAAATTGTTACAGTATAAGTGTCAAGGTTTGCAGTGGACGCAGATGTTCTTTAGGTGGTCTTAGCATGCAATACGCCCACATGCCAAGCAGGTGGAGCTCGATTTCTTGTCTCTCTTGTGGACAGATAAAACAGGGAGCCCTTTTCTCAGCTGACAGCTGTCATATCGACTGTATCAACGGATTCTTTCAATGTGTGTTCCACATCAGCGGTCTGACCGACCAGCTCATTTCCTAGTTATAGGAGAAATATTCTTCTTCTGTGCTTTGACTTAAATTGCAAGTCTTGATTGAGTGTAATCCATACAATGGATGCATTGAGGGCACTTATGTGCGCCATGTTGTAAAATATTGCCATCGGCCAGCGCCTTGTACATGCGAAGCATTTGGTCCGCCATATCCACTCTGCGCTTGGTATATATAGCATAAATTCTATTGCTTTCATAACTTGGATAATTTTTCTCAAACAGCATTGATATTTATATATTTCTAACAGTTTCATTTAGGAAAATTTAAGGTATATTTGATTCCTATTGAGCATCCTACTTTTGGGGTCAAAATGACCCCAGTGGTAGTCAGTGTTTCAAATCGTTATGAACGCCACCTGGTGAGAGAAAGTGGAACTAATATTACAGAATTTTATAAAGAATGGCTAAATCTACAAAGTCAAGAAAAATCATACAAATTCTGCATGTTATGTAGGAGTGGTGAGGAATGCAAAATCGTTTGGGGTCATTTTGACCCCAGTGGTAGTTCCAGGGTTAAGGTCAGATAATGATAACGTCAGTCAGGAACGAGAAACGACGACATGGACGACAATGATGATGATGATGATGATGATGATGATGATGATGATGATGATGATGATGATGATGATGATGATGATGATGATGATGATGATGATGATGATGATGATGATGATGATGATGATGATGATGATGATGATGATGATGATGATGATGATGATGATGATGATGATGATGATGATGATGATGATGATGATGATGATGATGATGATGATGATTGTGGAGACAATGATGACGAGGAGAATGAGGATGATATAACGGAAACGACTACATTTTTCATAATGGCATACGTGTTGTCTATTTGGTCCATCACTTTCTGTTTGTTCGTCACGAGTTGTACATGAATAATTGAGCTCAGAAATGGCAGGTCTAGCTATGTAGACCACTCATTACTTATGAATCAAACGTCACTCGTCTATTAATATTATAGACGCTCCTATTAATGCAGTGGTGAAATGTTACTTGGCTTGATACCTCTTCTCGAAGACTATATATTAATCGGACCCAGGCATCGAAACTGATCATAACCAAGTGACACTTTTTCTAATAAATTACCCAATTATCAATGAGTTAAGTAGTAAAGTAGGTATTACCTTTTTCTAAAGACGAAGACCATCAGGAGAAAGGTACAACCAATAGCCACGCCAACAATAGCACCGATCGCTATAGCCACCAATAATCCTACAATACGCAATATACAATATGATACACAATACCGAAAACAATACACATGTGCACTCGTACAACCAACTTGTACAATGCGCACACGCCAATATAAAAGTAAACCCATATACATAATGTGTCATGCAACCATACACGTATAATATGTTATGTCATGTCATGTCATGTCGTGTTATGTTATGTCATGTTATGTAATGTCACGTTATATTTTTATGATATGCAATGTTATGTTATGTAACATAATGTTATGTTACGTTATGTTATTTTATGTCATGTTTTATTATGTCATGCCATGTCATGTTATGCTATGTCATGTCATGTTATGTTATGTCATGTTATGCTATGTCATGTTATACTTTTATGATATATTATGCAATGTTATGTTATGTAACATAATGTTATGTTACGTCATGTTACTTTATGTCATGTTATATCATGTCATGTTATGTCATGTCATGTTGTTTATGAATCAAGCCTGAACTGTGCCATAAGCGACGTTGTTTAGTTATGCTGCCACTCGCAATTATAATCTCGAAATTATAAAGCGCTACTTAAAAGGCTAAGCGCAGGGCACCAGCTTATCCACGAGCGCTGCGTCGCGTCAGAGGGATTGTTCAGAAATACCCAGTGGAGGTCCAAGTCTGGATCAAAAGTACTCAGCACCATACTCAGCATCAAGTATGTCTATGTTTTAAAATAAGGAAACGAAAAGTGAGTCAGACTTACCGATGGGAAACTGTGGAGGGTTGACCCTCGCCTCTTCCGTGTGTGTAGTAATTGCTGCACATTATTAAAAAGCAAAATTAGTTTAATTAATGTACCAATTACCAAAACGAATAGTTTATCAGACCATATATTCAATCATTCAGCCTACTAAATAGCAACTATTTGTATGCCTGACTAAATATATGCTTGCGACAATCTACTCAACTACCCCTGTACAACTGACATCAATATTATGCATCTTATACATCTATACATGTATGTTTTTTATGTAAGATGTATGTATGAAAGACACATGTATGTATGCAGGATGTATGTATGTATGTATGTATGTATGTATGTATGTATGTATGTATGTATGTATGTATGTATGTATGTATGTATGTATGTATGTATGTATGTATGTATGTATGTATGTATGTATGTATGTATGTATGTATGTATGTATGTATGTATGTATGTATGCAAGATGCATGCATACATGCGAAATTTATTTATGTATGTATCTATGTATGTATGCAAGATGCTTGCATGCATACATAATGTTTTATGTATGTATATGTGTATGCATGTTTGCATATATACATGTGAATGCATGTGTATGAATGTAGGCATGCAAGATGCATGTATTTATGTATGTAGCCTATGTATGCATGTATGTAGGTAAGCATGTATGTATGTATTTACGTATGTGCGTATAAATGTAAGTACGGTTGTTTATATGTATGCGTGCATATATACATGTGCTTATGAATGTATGCATACATGTACGCACGAGTTGATATAAAGAAGCGCTCTCCGTGTCTATAAATTATCGTCCTGTGTGGACCGTGGTCTATCGTCGTACAAAGGACCGTATGTTTTCATTCACATGTTTGCTTAATTTGACTTTATAGGAATTCCTGCTTCTCTAATTCTGCTGATGGCCTCGGACGTCGACTGAGGCGGAACTCGCCTGCATTAGGTCGTTAGCCACCTCTTTCAGCATCATCGCCAATAACGAAAACAAATTGCTGCTATGCAACAGCTCGCTCCATACTCACTTAACGGAAGCCGGGTAAACTTAGCACTAGACGGCGCCACGGGACTAGTCCTCCTCGGTAAATATACTCTTCGTTACCGCAAAGTGTAGCGTGGCGCGGCGTACATTGTCTGGTAAAACACCACTTTATGTGGCCCATACGGGAACGCAGAATGTGAAGCAGATGGTATAGGTGGTAATAGTGGCTGAAAATAGCGTCGCAAATACGAAAGTCTCTCTGGCATGGGCGTCCGGAGGGGGCGCAAGGGACGCATTTGCGCCCTTCTGGATTTTGCAAATATTTAATAAAAAATAAAATCTTTTGATTATTATGATTATTACAACAGTTTCAACACGAATTTCAATGCGAAGAAACAAATATTTAGGTACAGTTCTTGATCATCATTATTTTAAAAATTTTTCTGTGCTAATTTTTTATACGCAAAAGCGTCATTCCCGCTCAAAAATTTTGTTGCCCCCCTAAAACATTTGGCGCCCCCAAAACAATTCCTGTGGACGCCATGCTCTCTGAATGCCACAGATGCCTCAAACATTCCTCAGATTATATTGAACACGCACCACTAAGGATTTCACTTGGCCAAACTTATCAGTTAAAGCCAATCTCCAGTCCTTAATCCCCAATCATCAACTCCTCCGATCGGTCATCAGATCGCCTTTCTTTGGCTAAACTACAGAGGGAGTGGCCTCACCGGACTTCTGAACCCATCTGAAGAGGAAGAAACCAGAAACTAAGACCATTCTTCGTGAAAGAGCTTATTCGGTTGCTGGACAGACAGACAGACAGACAGACAGACACACACACACACACACCTACACACACACACACACACACACACACACACACACACACACACATATATATATATATAAATACATATATTTATATATATATACATCATGCCATTACTCTATGTGATGTTTATATGTATGTAAGTATTTATGTATGTATATATATTATATATGCATGTATGTCATCAGTTGATGATTGGGGATTAAGGACTGGAGATTTGCTGTAAGTACTAAGTTTGGCCAAGTGAAATCCTAAGCGGTGCGTGTTCAATATAATCTGAGTAATGTTTGAGACCTCTGTGGCATTCAGAGAGACTTTCGTATGTGCGACTCTATATTCAGGTCATCAGATGTATGCATGTATGTATATATATATATATATATATATATATATATATATATATATATATATATATATATATATATATATATATATATCGAGAGAGAGAGAGGAGACAAACGTAAAGAGTAAGCTCGAATCGTAAAGAGTAAGCTGGCATGCTAATCTCTTCTGAGAAATTATATAGCACTACCAAAGGCATATGCATACGCATATAGACATATACATACCTGCATACATCCAACCAACATACATCCAACATATATATATATATATATATATATATATATATATATATATATGTATGTTGGTTGGATGTATGCAGGTATGTATATGTCTATATGCGTATGCATATGCCTTTGGTAGTGCTACATAATTTCTCAGAAGAGATTAGCATGCCAGCTTACTCTTTACGATTCGATATATATATATATATATATATATATGTATGTTGGTTGGATGTATGCAGGTATGTATATGTCTATATGCGTATGCATATGCCTTTGGTAGTGCTACATAATTTCTCAGAAGAGATTAGCATGCCAGCTTACTCTTTACGATTCGAGCCACATAAAGTGTCTGCTTCGATTAGACATTAGTTTCGTCAGCACATGCAAAGAAACGTGTTTCTGCGTTCAGTGCATCGGACTTTACGATTAGCACGTGTGACAGGCGATATTAGAGGCAGCAATGATTTAAATAACAATGGTCGACCGGATATCCGGTTTAATGAAACGAGGACAACGACGAATATCAATCATCTCCCGTTCTACATCGTCCGAGAATTTCACACAACTGTTAATAACACCTGCACACTCATCAGCCAATCAATCAATCAATCAATCAATCAGTCAGCAATCAATCAACCAACCAATCAGACAGTCAGTCAGCCAATCAAAAATTCAGTCTATCAATCAGCCAATCAACAATTCAGTATGTCAACCAGTCAACCAACCAATAAGTCCGTCAATCAATCAACCAACCAATCAGGCCATCAATCAGTCATCCAACCAATCAGACCGTCATTCAGCCAATCAACAATTCAGTCCGTCAATCAGCCAACCAATCAATCAATCAGTCCGTCGTTTAGCCAGCCAGTTGGTTAGCTAATCTGTTAGTCAGTAGGTCAGTAGGTAGTAGATTAGTCAGTGCTTCTGTCAGTCAGCCAGTCAGTCAATCGGTCAGCCAGTCATTACCCTCTCATTGCTTGTCCGTCCCTCTTCCCATCTGTCTTCATCTGTCTCTTTCTATGTGCCATTCACTGACTATATGTCCATCTCTCCGTCTCCGTTTTCGTGTCTCATATTTCAACTTCTATAGCGCCTTAATATTAACATAAACGTCATTAAAACTGGGTTCCCGAGTTTTCTTCTTTGCTGGTCCAAGAATTTGCTGTCTGCGTCCGTCTGTTATGCCAGCTCTCTTGTGTATTTAGGTCTAGGGTATCAGTTTTTGGATTACTTCCCCTACGGAGTGCGCGATAGTCGACCGAGAGATAAGGGGTTCGAATCCCTGCCAGAGCAGAAATTTGGTCGAGATTTCTGTTCTACTTAATAAACTCAGCTATAACAAGTATGCTGACTGACTGTACACTGTCGGGGGGGGGGAGATGAGACGGCAAGGGAGAGGAAGGGAGAAAGCGCGAAAGATAAAGAAGTGAGGGAAGATACTAAGGTTGTGAGGAAGTAGGAAAGAAGGAAGGAAAAAAGAAAGGAAGGAAGCAAGCAAGCAAGCAAGCAAGGAAGCAAGGAAGCAAGGAAGGAAGCAAGGAAGGAAGCAAGGAAGGAAGCAAGGAAGGAAGGAAGAGAAGATGGATTGACAATAGGAATTAAGAAAGAAGGAAAGCAGTTTGGCTCGTAGGATGTTGTCCTTACCGCTGGAACAGTTCCCGTAGCTGCCGATCCAGTCGTTGCCTCGGCAAACAAGATGCCATCTCTCGGAAGAATGGTTGCATGAGACAAGCAGAGTGTCACCATTACGATTTGCCCACGCCTCCTTTGACAGGTTCAGCAGACTGGCACATCCGGTCACTGATAGAACAAGAACTACTCTGAGAACAATTGCTACACAACCTCCTTTGTTCTTTCACTTCCTTTCTTTCCTCATTTTGTCTGTGCTGTCTACTTCCTTTATTGTTTTCTGCCTTCCTTTTTCTTTCTTTTCTTTCTTTTCCTTTCTTCTTGCACTCTTTCTTTCCTCCATATCTCCCTTCCATCATTCTTTCCTTTCTTTTCTTCCTATCTTTATTCTTATCTGCTTCCTTGCGTTTTGTTAATTTCCTATCGTCGCTGTTTCATTAATTCCTTCCTTCCTTCAATCCATCTTTCCTTAGTTCTTTTCTTCAATATTTTTCTTTACTTCTTTTCTTTCTTTCTTCCTTCCGACCTTCCATTCATCTGTCCTTCATTCAAACCTTTACCTTTTCCATTCCTACTTTCCTCTCTTCATTTCAAGTTTCCTAGCTTAGTCCTATCCCGCTCTCCTTAAGATTTCTCTCTTGATTTTTGTATATTTGTCTCCCTCTCTCTGTCTGTCTTTCCTTGCTCCTTTAAGTTTCATTCTTTCTTTCTCCTTCATTTATCCATTTATTCGTTCAAGCCTTCCTGTTTTTCTCCCTCTCTTCGCGTCATTAATTCATTCCATATCCATACGTGTGTTTGTGTTTGTTTGTGTGTGTTTGTGTGTGTTTGTGTGTTTGTGTGTGTTTGTGTGTTTGTGTGTGTTTGTGTGTTTGTGTGTTTGTGTGTGTTTGTGTGTTTGTGTGTGTTTTTATGTACATATATATGCATCTTTTATTTCCTTACTGTTCCTCGCTTTCTTTTGTTTATTTCGTTCGCCGTTTAGGTTCATGAAAGCAGCCAAGCGGTGAATGTAAGCCAGGTGCGACTTCTCCCTCGCTTTTTCCTCCCTTCCTTCCGTCCTTCCTTCCTTACTTCTTTCAGTTCATACACCTGAATTTCCATCCACCTGTGTGTCCTATATCCTCGTGTCCGTCTCCGTGTGTCTGAATGTGTATGTATGTATGTATGTATGTATGTATATGTGTATGTATGTCTGCCTGCCTGCCTGTCTGTCTGTCTGTCTGTCTGTCTGTCTGTCTGCCTGCCTGCCTGCCTGCCTGTCTGTCTGTCTGTTCGCCATTTCGCCAGTCCATCGGACGATTTTCGACAAGATGATGACGACGACGACGAACCGACGACGACGAAGGTAACGACGGCAATGAGGACAATTTGACGATAATGATGATTCATTCTCTGTGGTTGTTGTTGTTGTCAGGGGCTTGGCTGGCGCCCCCTCTGGGTCACATCGAAGACAATTTCCTCTCGATATGGCGGTCGTTAAAGGCACCGTTGTCATAGTAACAGGTGGACGCTATAAATAGCGACGTTTGCATCTTTTATGTAGCGCAGCAGTTTTGACAAACACGCCCAGTCTTTTGACGGGCAAGCCCAGAATCTTCTATAGTCATTGTGTCTGCCTTCTTGTCTGTGTGTCTGTCTTGTTATCCGTTTGTCTCCTCTCTCTCTCTCGCTTTCTCTCTCGGGATATGTCGGTTTGTGTGTCGGTTTGTCTGGCTGTCTTGTGCCTGTCCGACAACTACCTGTTTTCTGTTTCTGTCTCTGCACATGGGTGTCGTTGTCCGGCTGCATGACTCTTTGTTTCTGGGTGTCTGTCGAACTCTGTGTCTGTCTGTTCCAATATCTGGTCTTATGTTTATCAATGTGAGTATTGTATTTATCTGTCTGTCTGTCTGCTTGCCTGCCTGTCTGTTTGCCTGCAAGTCTGTCTACCTGTATGTCTGCCTGACTGCCTGTCTGTCAATCTTTCTGCCTGTCTGTCAGTCTGTATTTCTGCCTGTCTGTCAGTCTGTATTTCTGTCTGTTTGTTTGTCTATCTGCCTGCCTGCTTGACTGCCTGTCTATCTGTCTGTTTGTCAGCCGATTAAGATGTTTCTCGGGGGCGACTGTTAATGCTTCTTTGGTGGCGTTTAATGTTCAAATGGCGATGGTGAAAGGATCTTTTGAAGTTGAAGGAGGTTCCGACTCTTTACGATTTCAACGCTTGTTATGTCAGCAGTTGCCATGTCAACGGCCGCAGCACAAACAACTGCTCGGCACTTTTAGTACCGAGTCAGTATGCTAGTACTGAATGGCCGAACATATGAATTTCGCTGCGAAGTCTCGGATTCGAATCCCAAATGGGTTGTGGCTCTGGGATCGAGTGGATCTTGACAAGATGACTTCAAAGGATCGGATTCGAAGTTTTCCTTTGCAATCCGTTGATGCTTAATGCCTTACGATAACGACGCTTCAGACGTTTAGAGATTAGACTGGATTTGATTGGGTTGGATTAGATTAAAGATTAAAGATTATATTATATCAGGGATAAGATTAGGTTAGAACAAATTAATTTAGCTTGGATTAGATTAGAATAAAGATTATATGAGAGATAAGATCTGATATTAGATTATAAATGGAATAATATTAGGCTGGAGCAGATTAATTTATCTTGGATCAGATTAGTTTTATTGGGTTTGGATTGGATCAGCTCTAGGAGCCTGTGTATACAGAAGTTGAGCATGTTGGTTTCCGATGCATGGCTGTTCTTAAAGATCCTTCAGTTATCAAAAGAAAGGCAAGGTAAGGTAAGATACGATTAGGCTAAGTAAGAAAAGGTAAGTTAAGGTCAATAAACTGTAGTCACGTCAGGTAGGGTGTTATGCAGGTTAGGCAACGCCAGGCAAGGCACAGCACTTCTGTGGGATACTAAATGTGCTGTATGAAGTGGTCTCATACATACATACATACATACATACATACATACATACATACATACATACATACATACATACATACATACATACATACATACATACATACATACATACATACATACATACATACATACATACATACATACATACATACATACATACAGGACATGGTAAGGTAATTAAGTTAAGGTTAAATAATAAAGTATGGCAAGATGGAAAGGGGAAAGCGAGGCAAGACTAGATGAAGTAAGTAAGGTAAATTCATCCCAGATAACGTCTGGAAATGTTAGACCATGTCGGCTTATGCCATAATGCAAGGTAAACAGTAACTACATGTAAGCTGGGGTAATGCTAGGTAATGTAAGGTGAAGGAGCAATATGTGGGTCCTGGTATCATAAACAGCAGGAGTAGCGTTGTCCTGAAATACTGAGCGGAAAGGAGTTGACCGGAAGTGATGAAAGATTCAGCAGTGCGCACCGGAAACGCAACGCACGGAAACTCCACAGGCCACGAATCAGTTGGGACTGAGTTGCCATCGGTTGCAAACTCTGGCATAGTTTTGTTCACAATAATCTTCCCGAAGCCAAAAGTTAGTCGGGACAGGGTTCGGGGTAAGATGTGCGGATTTAATATAGAACCGAGGACGCCGATTGAAGAAACCACCTGCATTTATTAACACTTGCCCGTTATTGCCAGGGAGCCAGTCAGTCAGCCAGTCAGCCAATCAGCTATTCAGCTAGCGGTAAGTCAGCCATTGGGCCATTCAGTCAGTCATTCGATAAGTCAATCAGCCAGTCGCTTGGTCAATCATGCTGTCGGTCAGTCAATCAGTCTGTCGGTCTTTCTCTGCCAATCAGTCATTTAGTCAGTTAGCCAGTCAAATGCCCATATGCAATACAATATAATAAAATAGTCAGCGAGTCAGTCAGTCAGTCAGCCAGTCGGTCTTTCGTTGATACCAGTGAGTCGGTCAGTTAGTGAGTCAGCCAGTCAGTCAGTCGATCACTCGGTCAGTTAGCCGTTGCCAACCAGCCAGTCAATTGAGTCGCCCAGCCAGTCATACAGCCAGCCAGTCGGTCAGTAGGTCGGCCGGTCGCTGTGTCAGTCAGCCGTTGCCAAACAGCCAGTCAGCCAGCCAGCCAGCCAGCCAGTCAATCAGTAGGTCGGTCGGTCGGTCGGTGTGTTAGTCAGCCGTTGTCAACCAGCCTATTAGTCAATCGGTCAGTCAATCAGAACATGGATGTGGACAAGATTAAATCGAGGGTCACAGGGTCATACTGCACCATCCATCAACCTCACGGAAGTCGAACAATGTGTCGTCTTTTTAATATATCTCGGATACCTCGCAGCGAAGTCTTATGTAAACGCCCATCCGACACATAACAAAGACTCTGCTTTAGAGTAAACATTTCACAGAAACCTTGTGTGTTGTTTTAGCCGAAGGTCTTAAGGATTCGTGTTCAAAGGCGATACTAAATTGGACCTTTACGGAAAAAGTCTTAGATCTGGATTCATCCTTTCTAGACTGACCTTTGCAGTGTTTCTACTTATAAAAGAAATGCTTTTTTATTTATCGAAACGTTTTTCTGTTTAAGGGAGGACGTGTTTCGATGGCTTATATTTTAAATCTGTCGGTCTTTCTCTGCCAATCAGTCATTTAGTCAGTTAGCCAGTCAAATGCCCATATGCAATACAATATAATAAAATAGTCAGCGAGTCAGTCAGTCAGTCAGCCAGTCGGTCTTTCGTTGATACCAGTGAGTCGGTCAGTTAGTGAGTCAGCCAGTCAGTCAGTCGATCACTCGGTCAGTTAGCCGTTGCCAACCAGCCAGTCAATTGAGTCGCCCAGCCAGTCATACAGCCAGCCAGTCGGTCAGTAGGTCGGCCGGTCGCTGTGTCAGTCAGCCGTTGCCAAACAGCCAGTCAGCCAGCCAGCCAGCCAGCCAGTCAATCAGTAGGTCGGTCGGTCGGTCGGTGTGTTAGTCAGCCGTTGTCAACCAGCCTATTAGTCAATCGGTCAGTCAATCAGAACATGGATGTGGACAAGATTAAATCGAGGGTCACAGGGTCATACTGCACCATCCATCAACCTCACGGAAGTCGAACAATGTGTCGTCTTTTTAATATATCTCGGATACCTCGCAGCGAAGTCTTATGTAAACGCCCATCCGACACATAACAAAGACTCTGCTTTAGAGTAAACATTTCACAGAAACCTTGTGTGTTGTTTTAGCCGAAGGTCTTAAGGATTCGTGTTCAAAGGCGATACTAAATTGGACCTTTACGGAAAAAGTCTTAGATCTGGATTCATCCTTTCTAGACTGACCTTTGCAGTGTTTCTACTTATAAAAGAAATGCTTTTTTATTTATCGAAACGTTTTTCTGTTTAAGGGAGGACGTGTTTCGATGGCTTATATTTTAAATCTTTCCTCTCTTTAAAAATTATGTTTACTATGTCCAAGTGCTTCCTGTTACTGCATGATCAGTTGTTCCTATATAAGTAGAAAACTTTCCTCTGGCATTAGGCCCCTAGTTCCTTAATGGTTCATCAATTTAAGAAGGAGATATTTAATTTTTTTTAAATAGACGGCTTTGTAGTTTAAAAAGAAACTATTTTCTTAATTTTCTATTGGATATCATTCCATCGGCGCTCCTTACCTTGATAGTGCAACAGAAATATCGTGTCTTCATTTGTTCCGTTGGCAACGAAGACGCGCAGTGCGTTGCCATATGACACGTAGACCAATCGCCTCTTGAGCCTCGAGTCACATGACCGTACCACGTGATCGGGGCTTCCGGTCTCTTGGAAGACGACCATGGGAGGACATCTGTCGACTGGGGTCGCCGGATGTCTTGGTCGCCCATCGGCGCTCCCTTGTTGGACCCGGGGCGCCGTGAAGTCGTGTAGGGTTATGTTGATGCGCTGTCCGGCGGGGGCGCGTAGGACCCAGGGGCAGCGATGGGTCCCGTATGCCCCTGGCAGGCGGGTCGTGTAGCTGGCCAGGTAGCCCGACGGCGTCGGAAGTGAGATGGCAGATTCGTCGCAGGTAGAGGATGTGGCTGGTCCGGATGAGGAGTCCTTCGGAGAGGAAGGGGGTAATCCGGAAACTGTAAACAAAGGGATTGAAGAACAATGTGCTATTGTGCGCACACAACAAATGTAACAATTGCCTTATTAGTTGTTTTCTTGAATGGAGATATAAATAGAAATGGTATGTACATTAAATGTAATGTGATATGATGTCATGTGATAAATTGCAATGTATTTTAAGGAATTGTTGTGTAATATGATGAATTTTAATGTTATGAATTCTAAAATAAATTAATTAATTGCAAAGTAAGGTAGCGTCGTGGATTGTAACGAAGTTAGGCGTAAATGTTGCCCCGTGCATTGTAATTAAACCGAATGTAGTCTAATGTTATGTAACGATCTCTGAACTGGCGATTACGTAAATGTACACATCGTTCGTATTATAATTAATAGAGAATTACAGAGTGCGTCAAATATACGCGCCCGATAAATTTTTAAGTGCAAATAGAACATCACAGCGGATCAAATATCATAATTGGGTCAACTGAATTTTCCAATAGCAAACGCTCTCTGCTTAGACTTCTGCGGTTTGGTTCCACGTCCGCATATTTTCAGTTTCTCCACTAATACCACCGCTTACTCGCGTGCTATGTAATGTTATCATATGATATCTTATGTTAGGGTATTTCATGTTAAGTTATCGTATACCAATCGTCGATTGGATTTTAGCACTTTTCGGAACCTTTACAGTGATCATGTTGGAAATTATTTAAATCCGAGATGAATTGGATTTTCTTTGTTCTTAAGTATTGTTTCTTTTCCAAATTAATAGTATCTGCTGCGACTTTAAATTCTCAACCAATTAGCTTCCCTAAAGCGTAAAGAATGTCCTGGTGTATTGTCAAATGGAACCAGAAGAGACGGAATATCCGGGCTTATAATACAAATTAAAGACATTGCCACTCTGGTCACGCATTTCATTTCATTCTGTTCTTTTATATAGCGCGCTATCTACACCGTCCGGCTTCATTCATTGAGTGCAGAGTCGGGACAACAATGCAAAATGCAATAGCTATTAAACTGCGTGACAAATAGCCCTACATTGCGGGACACTGGCTTAGCATTTATTTGCGATGCTCCTTTATCCGCAACAACCAAAGCACTCGGCTATCGAAGACTCTTCGTCGACCTGTTTCATTCAAAGTTTATTCAATCGAAGAAAATAGACCGTGTGATTCCTATTTCATTTGAGCACAATACCAGCCTATTGCGTTAAGGAACTAAACTCCGTAACGTATTGTTTTTCGTGCTGCATAACCGGTCCTCATAATTCGGTTCGATCCTTTTTTGGCACCACACCTGAAGTCCATTTTATTTGTTAGTCATAGCACCAAACTGGGTCGGAAGCACCTCTGAGTCGTTGAGTGGAGCTTTTAGAAACGTTCGATTACAATTACAGTTACAATAACAAATCGATACTCCTACCCATGCAGATTTATAGCATCGCCGTAATTATGAACATGTCAGAACGCATCTGCTCCTAAAATGGCAGACTGTTAAGCCGTCAACCACTTCATTGAACGCACTGCATACGAAAGACAGGCATTCACTGACAAATAAAGAGCTCAGCCCGTTCGATGTCTGTGGTTCCAGGGCAGAGTTTAGTGTTCTTCATTGTCAGAAACATTATGAACGCACGAGCAACTTAGCCACATTAGCGTTTATTGCTACCAGACGTTTCTGCTTCAAGTGCATGAACACTAAATGTACTGTGTGGGAGCGCCGCATGTTGGCTGCTTATGTGCGTGGGTAGTTGTGTCTTCAAGTTCGCAGTTTACTCAAGACACACTACTTCAAGTTGGCTTAGACTGAGTCGTGACGAACTTGTCAAAGCGCCCTTGTAATGGCATGTGCAGTGTTACGGCGCCGTAGAAATCGTCGTATTCATCATCATCATCATCGTCGTCGTCGTCGTCGTCCTCATCATCATCATCCTCATCATCATCATCATCATCAACATGAATATTAATGACGAAAATTTGTATGGCGCCGTAACACAGCCATACCATTACAAGGGCGTCTAATATATAATATTATAATACACACACATAATATATAATGTTTAATCACCAAAAAGATACTAAACCTCTGTATGAGTTAAAAGTTACATAGATGTGCAATGTATATATATAATGTATATGTGTATGTGTGTATACGTGTGTATGTGTGTATGAGTTTGTGTATACGTGTACGTGTGTATATATATATGTAAATGTGTGTATATGCATACGTATATATATGTTACGGGATATCATGGGAGATATATACTCATCAAGCGTATAACTCGAATCAGCACCTATTGCTCAGACGGGGGTACGCTGTTTGATTTCCCGGTGTTATGGCGTCGGCGCTGCAGCCTCTATTCCACGGCCGACGTCGTTCAATCGAAGGCTGCAGGGATCGGCGACGTAAAGGCGACTTATACAAAGGACGCGTCTTATACAAAACAACCGCATCAACAAACCCATCGACCACCGTTGCAATTTTCGTGAACGAGAGAAGCGGCTATCGGCCGATAATTGCGGCCCCTCCTCGTTCTTCCTCTGCCGTGGCGTGACATGTCTTTCACCGGCACAAGTGCTCCCTTTCGCCGCATGGATCGTCACTGGACCGGCCCCTCGGACAGGCGCCGAATAGCCAGTCCATTAAGACGATGTGCCGTTGGTCGCTAGGTAATTAGTCCAACCGGGAAAGATCGGTAAAACCGTACCGGGTGCGTTAAGAATCGATGCAACGTGTATATTTGGGGTCGTTGGTTAAGCGATGGACGCACTATAGTCAAAGTCTTTCATAGTAGTATCGGCTTTTGTCTCTCGATGGGCGGATGCAGAAGTCTACAAGGCAGAGCAACATCTAAGCAAGGCTGTGCTTAAGTTCACCGGAAAATTGCGAGCACCTTTTGTCTTTGGTATAGGCCTACTCAGCCACTTCAAACGATCTTCTGTTGCTCGGTGCAATTTCGATGACCTTTTCTGAATTTTTGTCCCCAAGGAGTGGAACCGGTGTTTCATAGAAGCTCGAGTAGCTTTTCCACTAGGTTCCAGCATCTGGATATCTAACAGCATCAGTTGAAAGCCGACTAACCGCGATTCAGATTCACGCGTATCTGTGACTGCGCTCATTACTAATTTTCGTTACGATGAAGGTGATGATGACGACGACGACGATGATGATGATGATAAAAGCAATAATTGTACCTCGCCGCTTAGGTTTGTATTCGTTAACCGACCTCACAATTTGCGAGGCTGAGCATTTGATGCAAGATTGCCCCCCCCCCCTACAGCGAAAGAGTTTGCTAATCGGGAAAGACTCCTTCCCTACACCGTAGCTGCGTTTCAAAGTATCTGCATGCCAGTCTATGACAAGCGAACACTTTTTCAGTTGAAAGAACATTAATGCTCTGATTCTTCCTGGGGCATATTTCGAGCTCACCAGTTGTACATTTCTTAAAACTGAGATCTGAGGCAAATACCCTCCATAGGTTAAATACCCTCCATAAGTCAAATGTCCTCCATAGGTCAAATGCCCTCTATCGGTCAAATGCCATTCATAGTTCAAATGCCATCCATAGGTCAAATACCCTCCATAAGTCAAATGCTATCCATAGGTCAAATGCCATTCATAGGTCAAATGCCATTCATAAGTCAAATGCCATCCATAGGTCAAATACCCTCCATAGGTCAAATGCCATTCATAGGTCAAATGCCATCCATAGGTCAAATACCCTCCATAAGTTAAATGCCATCCATAGGTCAAATGCCATTCATAGGTCAAATACCCTCCATAAGTCAAATGCTATCCATAGGTCAAACGCCATTCATAGGTCAAATACCCTCCATAAGTCAAATGCTATCCATAGGTCAAACGCCATTCATAGGTCAAACGCCATTCATAGGTCAAATGCCATCCATAGGTCAAATACCCTCCATAAGTTAAATGCCATCCATAGGTCAAATGCCATTCATAGGTCAAATACCCTCCATAAGTCAAATGCTATCCATAGGTCAAACGCCATTCATAGGTCAAATACCCTCCATAAGTCAAATGCTATCCATAGGTCAAACGCCATTCATAGGTCAAACGCCATTCATAGGTCAAATGCCATCCATAGGTCAAATACCCTCCATAAGTTAAATGCCATCCATAGGTCAAATGCCATTCATAGGTCAAATACCCTCCATAAGTCAAATGCTATCCATAGGTCAAACGCCATTCATAGGTCAAATACCCTCCATAAGTCAAATGCTATCCATAGGTCAAACGCCATTCATAGGTCAAACGCCATTCATAGGTCAAATGCCATCCATAGGTCAAATACCCTCCATAAGTTAAATGCCATCCATAGGTCAAATGCCATTCATAGGTCAAATACCCTCCATAAGTCAAATGCTATCCATAGGTCAAACGCCATTCATAGGTCAAATACCCTCCATAAGTCAAATGCTATCCATAGGTCAAACGCCATTCATAGGTCAAATACCCTCCATAAGTCAAATGCTATCCATAGGTCAAACGCCATTCATAGGTCAAATACCCTCCATAAGTCAAATGCTATCCATAGGTCAAACGCCATTCATAGGTCAAACGCCATTCATAGGTCAAATGCCATCCATAGGTCAAATACCCTCCATAAGTTAAATGCCATTCATAGGTCAAATGCCATCCATAGGTCAAATACCCTCCATAAGTTAAATGCCATCCATAGGTCAAACGCCATTCATAGGTCAAATGCCATCCATAGGTCAAATACCCTCCATAAGTCAAATGCTATCCATAGGTCAAACGCCATTCATAGGTCAAATACCCTCCATAAGTCAAATGCTATCCATAGGTCAAACGCCATTCATAGGTCAAATACCCTCCATAAGTTAAATGCCATCCATAGGTCAAACGCCATTCATAGGTCAAATGCCATTCATAGGTCAAATACCCTCCATAAGTCAAATGCTATCCATAGGTCAAACGCCATTCATAGGTCAAACGCCATTCATAGGTCAAATGCCATCCATAGGTCAAATACCCTCCATAAGTTAAATGCCATCCATAGGTCAAATGCCATTCATAGGTCAAATACCCTCCATAAGTCAAATGCTATCCATAGGTCAAACGCCATTCATAGGTCAAATACCCTCCATAAGTCAAATGCTATCCATAGGTCAAACGCCATTCATAGGTCAAACGCCATTCATAGGTCAAATGCCATTCATAGGTCAAATGCCATTCATAGGTCAAATACCCTCCATAAGTCAAATGCTATCCATAGGTCAAACGCCATTCATAGGTCAAATACCCTCCATAAGTCAAATGCTATCCATAGGTCAAACGCCATTCATAGGTCAAACGCCATTCATAGGTCAAATGCCATTCATAGGTCAAATGCCATTCATAGGTCAAATACCCTCCATAAGTCAAATGCTATCCATAGGTCAAACGCCATTCATAGGTCAAATACCCTCCATAAGTCAAATGCTATCCATAGGTCAAACGCCATTCATAGGTCAAACGCCATTCATAGGTCAAATGCCATTCATAGGTCAAATGCCATTCATAGGTCAAATACCCTCCATAAGTCAAATGCTATCCATAGGTCAAACGCCATTCATAGGTCAAATACCCTCCATAAGTCAAATGCTATCCATAGGTCAAACGCCATTCATAGGTCAAACGCCATTCATAGGTCAAATGCCATCCATAGGTCAAATACCCTCCATAGGTCAAATGCCATTCATAGGTCAAATGCCATCCATAGGTCAAATACCCTCCATAAGTTAAATGCCATCCATAGGTCAAATGCCATCCATAGGTCAAATACCCTCCATAAGTCAAATGCTATCCATAGGTCAAACGCCATTCATAGGTCAAATACCCTCCATAAGTCAAATGCTATCCATAGGTCAAACGCCATTCATAGGTCAAACGCCATTCATAGGTCAAATGCCATCCATAGGTCCGCTCTCTGATCGAGCCAGTGTTTTGGTGCATTAGAACTAAGGCACCTCACACACAAGTTGTCTTTCTGTTTTACGGAATCTGTAGCAATGTGATTAGAGTTGCAGATAGATTATCGAGCGCAGTCGATTGAAATCTTACATATAATTACAATAATCTTATTAAGTAGTTTGATTTAGTTGGATAATAAATTAACCTATTCGGACATTAGACAATAGTTTCAGACAATAGACAATTTTTTTCGACTATTCTTCAAATAATTGCATCTACCAAGAATGAATCAAAGCGTTGGACTCCGTGCGATCGTCCCTCTTCCGCCGGACACGCCTCAGCGTTCCTCAGGCATCTAACAATAGCTTCCGTAAGCTTACAATGGACAAGTGCGCGCCTTCCATTAGCCAGCCATTGCATGTTGTCGATAGGTGGCAACACCCTCTCGCTAATCTTTGATGACCACGAAGAAACAGAAAGAGTAGGAGAAGAATGTAATATGATCATAATATTTATATAGCGCCTCTTAAGGATACACTCATCACAGGCGCTCTCTACCTAACAACGGGTAACCAAGATCAAACAATACTGTATGTTTCAAGCGCTTAAGCCTTACGGGATATGGACAGTGAAAGACCAAGGATTTCATGTTGTAAGATGTTAGATGTTAACCATTCCAGAATTTTGGACACAGCAAAGCCTCTTTCGCTGCACTTGGATGTTCTGGTTGACGGAACAACCAGGTCACCCTGTGCAGCAGAGCGAAGAAATCTGCGGCCAGGATACACAATTCCCTAAGATAAGATGGAGCACAGCCCACAAGGCAGTTACGCATTAACATTAGGATCGTATACACAATACGTTTGTTCATCGACAACTAGTGCAATTCTTCTCGTAAGAAGCTGGATATATGCCCAAACTTAGGCATGCCTCCAATCATTCGAGCTACAGATAGACTGCAGTTGGTGTGAATGTGGGAGAGAGTAAGCCATACTTACACAGCGTTGCCATATTCAACCCTTGAGCACATGAATGCATGCACAATTGTCGTGGCAGCTTGAGTCGCAAGCGAACGGCGTATCGTGCGTATCTGGCGCAGATGATAGAAGCTCTTTCGACATACTCTGCCCACATGCTCTAAAGAGGTCAATGCCTAGTTCAAGGTCACACCTAAATCACACACAGTAGTAGAAAAGAAACCCAAGGGAAACTAGGCAGTTCGTTTGCACGACCCACGAAACCGAACGACTTTTCAAGGGTTCTAATAGAATGGTCAACAGTGTCGAAGGCAGCAATGACATCAAAAGGACGAGGAGGGTCACATGCCCCCAATCAGCAGTCCCAAAAATGTCAGCCAGAATGCAAGTTGAAAGGGACTCAGTGGAATGAAACTTTCTGAAGTCCGATTGCTGTTCAGGTAGAAGGAAGTCTGCCTCAAGACATCGTGTGAGCTGCATCGACACATGTTTCTCAACTAGGCTACCTTCGATAAGCAAAATAAGTTAGAAACAGGTCGATAGTTGGCCATGTCATTGGCATCAAGACCGCAGCGCAGAGCCGTAGCAACAAAGAACGTGGCCCCCTCCGAACATACGTTCTAGACGGGGCCCCTTACAATGCGGAAACTGGAATGCGGTAATATACAATTAATATACAGGCTCAATGGTTCAAATTATGTTCACGTTATAAACTTTATGCCACGTTTCGGGGCCCCTTCAAGGAAGGGGCCCCCTCCGGTCGGAGGGTACGGAGGGCGGTCGCTACGCCTCTGCCGCAGCGCTTAAGCGAAGGCAAAACAACAGCTCGTTCTGAGAAGCAGAAAGCGACTCCTCATCCAGGGCAGTATTAGCGAGTGAGTGAGTGAGTGATTAACAAGTGAGTAAGTGAATAAGTGATTAAACGAGCGTTGCTTATTTGAATGATTGATTAGAAGGAGAAAGAGGCACAAGCCGCAGGAGAAGGAGGGAGAAAGAAAGAGAGAAAGGAGGACGAGGAAAAGAAGGAGAGGATAAGACGAAGATGAAGCATAAAAAGAGGACTAAAAGCGGAAGAAGGCATTGTGATCGACGATGACAAAGTAGACAAAAGAGAAAGAAGACGAACGAGGAGAAGGCTTTGTATGGGATAGTGGGATCAGAAGGTGTTTATGATGGTGTTTATGAGAGGAAAGCTGAGAGTGTAAGTAAGGTGAGGTGAGGAATGGCAAGGTAAGGTGAAGTAAGGTAAAATAAGTTGAGGTATGGTAAGGTAAGACAAGAAAAGGCAAGTAAGCTGAGGTGAACTAAGGAGAAGTAAGATAAGTGAAGTAAAGCAAAGCAAGACAGAGTAGGGTAAGGTAAGGCAGGGAATGGTAAAGTAAGGTAAAGTGAGTGAAGATAAGGAAGATCGGGTAAGATAAGGCAAATTGACGTAAGGTAAGGTAAGTCAAGGTAGCGAAAGTTGAGGTAAGATTAGGCAAGTTACGATTAGGTAAAGTAGAGTAAGATAAGGTAAGGTCGTGTCAAAGTAAGGTGAGCTCAAAGTAAGGTGAGCTACGATGAGGTGAGATGAGGTGAGGGAAGAGAAGCTAAGGTCTAAAGGGTGTTCGATAGTGTAGTTGTTAGCGTGCTGGACTGTCTATCGAGAAGTCGGGGTTCAACTCCCCACCACTAACTCAGTTATGACGAGTACGCTGACCGTCGGTGGGAAGATGAGACGGCGAGGAAGAGAACTAGGCACCCGCCCTCATATGCCGAGGCTAAGAAAATAAAATCACTAACCCGTCATAGCCATGCAACTTCAGTATTGGCTTAAGGGATTACTTCCTCTTCCTCCTTTTTCTCTTCCCTTCCTCTTCCCCTTCTTCTACATTTGTCTAGATTAGGCGTGGCACTGGACATTTAATGATGTTTTGACTGATGCGTAAGTGCGACCCTGGTAATCGAGGACCCTGACACCATTTTCTGCCGGACTACACGACTTCACGGCGACTTGTTATTATCCACGTGATGTTCACACGAAGAGGTGAAAGACCACACAGCGTTGAGCAATGTATCTACCTGTGTATGCACTATACAGCTGTCGTGAGGTAATTAATGGCGCTATAGCAAGCAAAGAGTGAGAGGCAAGCTTGCTGCATGAGAAAAGTATCCATTTCCAATATTGTATACATGTACAGGTATGTATGTATGTATGTATGTATGTATGTATGTATGTATGTATGTATGTATGTATGTATGTATGTATGTATGTATGTATGTATGTATGTATGTATGCATGCATGCATGCATACATACCAAATGTATGTATGTTCCAAATGACAGACAAATACGCCTACGCACTACGTACATAACAGGAGATGGATACATATGGATGAGCAACAGAGGATGGATAAGAGGAGAGGCGGGATGGGCCACTTATGGAAAATAGAGAAATAAAAGCAGGGCGAATAGGAAAGAGGCGGGAGGGGCAAAGAATGGAAGAAACCGCGGGGCAGGAGCGGGTGGGTGGTCACCCTTTCGGCGTGAAATGCCAACTGAATTCGTTGGCATCAATTGGCATAAGTTGACGTTAAAGGCGACAAAGCACCTGTCGCAGTTGCTGGGTGGGGCACTTGCTGTTATGGTCTTCAGGAGTGGCAGCTGCATAAGCAGTTTCTGGGGAAAGAAGGATGACGAACATTACAAGAGGAGGATGGTAGTTAAACGAATGCAGAAAGAGGACTAAGGGGGAAGAGGAGGAAGCAAGTATGAGGAAAGGGATGTAATTTGAAGGAGAATGTGAGAGTGGAGTGGAAGAGGAAGAGGAAGAGAAAGAGGGGGAGGAATTAAGCATGAGGAAGAGGATGGCATTCGGAGGAGGATATGAGAGTGGACTGGGGAAGATGACAGAGAAAACAGGATGATGAGAGTAGTGAAAGAAAACACGCATTGAATTATATTGCATTGAATACATTGAATATAAATTCAATGCATTGAATTACATTGTATTTTATTGTAACTCATTATCTACTGATTATCAAATAATGAATAATGAATTGAATTTTATTATATCGTAATGTATTGTATTGTATTTGCATTGTATTGTTATGTATTGGATTGGATTGAATTTTACTTAATTGTATCTGTTATGCCTTTACTGTGTGTGAGGCGATGTAAAAGAGGATTCAGAGAATGGAAGCGGTACTGCTGAGTTTTCTCTTGTAGTGACGCTTAATAAATGTTAGATTACAATTACAATTGCAGAGAACACTAACAGAAAGAGAAGATTAAAATGGATGGGTCATGTGGTTTGTATGGACAACGATATACGTGTAATAGTCAACCGAATGATGATCTGGAACCCCGAAGGGAAAATGAGAAAGGGAAGCTATCGGAATAATTAATTAGCCGGAGACCTTAAGACTTAAGAGACGACTTGAGGTGCTTCGGGATGTCGTGGGACGAGACCGGAAGACGACTGGCGATGGACAGAGACGAATTGCACGGGAGCGACTAATTAGTACTAAGTGCAGGCACGTAACTAGGATTTTTCGTTTGGGGGGGCTTAAACCTTGAACATGGCAACATTTATACAGTGTTCATACGAATTTTAGCCGTAAGCATACAACGGCTTGACTTGTTTGGGGGGGCTTCAACTTCGTTTGGGGGGGCTTAAGCCCCCCCAAGCCCAACGCTAGTTACGTCCCTGACTAAGTGACTATTTAACACTAAGTTACTAATTAGTACTAAGTGACTAATTAACACCAAGTTACTAATTAGTACTAAGTGACTAATTAACACTAAGTTACTAATTAGTATTAAGCGACCTATTAACAATAAGTTACTAATTAGTACTAAGTGTCTAATTAGTGCTAAGTGACTAATTGGTACTATGTGACTAATTAGTACTAAGTGACTAATTAGTACTAGGTGATTAATTAGTACTAAGTGATGTAACGTAGTTCCAATTATATTGTAATGGACCGTAATGCAATGGATTGCATTTCTTCGCATTTCAGGGCAATGCATTCTATGTATTAAAAAGGAGACAAATCCTTGCAGCAACAGTTTATGTGTGTAGGACCGTAGGTGTGTATGTTTAGGTGTGCGTGCGTGTGTACTCACCGCGGACACACGTGTAGCTGGCCTCGAAGTAAGCGACGAGGTCCTTGCGACACGGCTGGACCCGGAAGAGATCTTGATCTGGAATGCTGACGACACACGACCTCCTCCCGGAACAGCGAGCCTCGACCTGCTCGAGAACGTCGGCCTTGCAGTCAACGTGGTAGTCGACATTTAAACACCGACCGACCTTCATACGACCGTAGAAGGCTGACGTCATTAAGATTACGTCATCGCTCCCACACGTTGCGTTGAATGTCTCCCATTGGCAGAACTCTTCCGGCTGACGTTGCACTGAAAAAGCAAACATGGCGTCACGATAACGTAAGGTAACTGCGGATTCAGAATTTCTAGTGATCTTGTGAGCAATGCACTTATTTGTAATAGTAGTAGTAGTAGTGATGGTGGTGGTGGTGGTGTTGGTGTTGGTGGTGATTGTGGTGGTATTGGCATTGTTGGTAGTGATGGTGGTAGTGGTGGTGACAGTGGTAGAAGTAGTAATGGTTAAAGTAATAGTAGTAGTAGTAGTAGTAGTAGTAGTAGCAGTAGTAGTAGTAGTAGTAGTAGTAGTAGTAGTAGTAGTAGTAGTAGTAGTAGTAGTAGTAGTAGTAGTAGTAGTAGTAGTAGTAGTAGTAGTAGTAGTAGTAGTGGGTTAAACTTAGTAGTTGTAGTTATTGTTGTTGTTGCCATTGTTGCTTTAGGAAAAACTAACTAGCATATATGACACTGTTCATGGAGAACCCATCAAACGAAGTTGATTTTTACCGAAAGGCGGCGCTCTATAAAGAGAAAATCGAAGTGGCAAAGATCGGGTCAGGTTCGGTTCCATGTTTAGGCGGTCTAGATCAGGCAGGTGGACAGACGACATCAGACTGTCTATGAGGCTAAAAAAAACGAATACCAAAGTGAAAATCCCGGATCAATAAGGTCTAAAGCCTTCACGCGGTCCATGGTGGAGGGAGCGAGAAAGCCTGCGAGAGAAACTTGATATAGGGAAGTTGGAGTTTTAAGAGATACTCTGAAGAGAAACGATGGGTGTGGAAATCAATACCATGTAATGTAAAGCACCGAAAGATTGCTCGTATGTATGTACGTATGTATGTGTTTATGTATGCATGCATATGTGTATATACATGTATGTATGTTCACATTTATGCATGTATGAATGCATACATGCATGCACGCCTGTATGTATGTATGTATGTATGTATGTATGTATGTATGTATGTATGTATGTATGTATGTATGTATGTATGTATGTATGTATGTATGTATGTATGTATGTATGTATGTATGTATGTATGTATGTATGTATGTATGTATGTATGTATGTATGTATGTATGTATGTACGTATGTACGTATGTTTGCATCTGGCTAAGTTTATCCTGTTCTGTTCTGAAAGTTCGAGAGTGTATTTGTTTCAAAGTCAATACTACAGTAACCGCCCAAGCATCTTCGCGAACTCTTCACTTCCTGCTGCCTATCTTTGTCACCCTAAACGCAACCAGCCTTAGCAGCTCCTCTACCTTCTCCTCTCCTTGGTTTTCTGACAATCAAATTTTGTTGAATCTCTCGAATACTCCACTGACTTGACGAATCGCTTGCGAATAAGCTGATGCCCTGTGTTTAACGTTTAGGTAGCGCTGTGTCTGTCTGTCTGTCTGTCTGTCTGTCTCTTTCTCTTTATCTTTATCTATCTGTCTGTCTGTCTGTCTGTCTGTCTGTCTGTCTGTCTGTCTGTCTGTCTGTCTGTCTGTCTGTCTATCTATCTATCTGTCTCACTCTCTCACTCTCTCTCTCACTCTCTCTATCACTATATATCACGATCTCCCTCCCTCAATCGCTACCTCCCTCTCTTCCTCACTCCCTCCCTCACTCCCTCTCTCTCTCCGTCATTTGCACCTTTTACTCATTCTTCTATTTATACTCACACGTATCATTTGCATTCATATTATAGTCATGAACATTCACAGATCTCTCTAAAGAGGTAGAAAGATAGAAAACGACAGAGAAAGAAAGAGAGACACAGACAGATAGAGAAAGACTAAAAGAGAGACACTCCGAGACAGACAGGCAGAGTGAGAAGTAATAACCTTGTGGATTACATCTGGTGGGGGGTCTCGCAAAAGGGGTCTCGCAACAGTCGTGAGTCCGATATATTGTTAAAGCATGCAGATCAGAACGACTAAGTCATGCACGATTTACATACTGGGAAAAAAACAACACACGCGCACAAACACACACACCCACACACACATATAAAATATTTGTATTAACATATCCGTTCTGTAATTATACGCGAATCAGTTGCAGTACGGTTCTTTAGGTGCCTGGATGTATAGTCGTGTCATATCGTTATACCCTGATTTTTCATTCTCAGCTAGTGTCCGGGACTTGGACGTCACCATCGATAGGACCAGTGCATATTTTAAGGAATTTTGACTACTGGGACAAAATCAGCCGAGGTGTGTGGGAGAAAGTCGGCCATGATCTGGTCGAAGGAACTTTTTTTGGAATTAATCTCCACAAACTTACAACTTTCAGACTTTTTCTAAAAATTCATCTCCAAAAAAGTTGATGACCTTTTTTTTAGTCATCACCTTCTTTTCTCGGGTCTCCCAACCAATAACTGGGTGTCATTAACCAATAATGTCATACCTGTCTCATTTTACTACTGGGACAAATCTTTTAATTCTTGCAACATTTGTCCCACTAGTTGTACTTTATACATACATTGCCTGGAACAAATCAGTCTGACTACTGGGACAAATCCTAAGACTACTGGGACATTTGTCCCACTAGTTATACAGTTAAAATATGTCCTATCATAGGACTCTCTCTCTCTCTCTCTCTCTCTCTCTCTCTCTCTCTCTCTCTCTCTCTCTCTCTCTCTCTCTCTCTCTCTCTCTCGTTTTCTGAACACCTCTCGCACCTGACGTGTCCTATTTTGATCACCTGAGGCGTTTGAGGGTCGTCAACAGATCAGTTTCCTCTTCTGTGTTTACTACTATGATCCATGCCTTCCATTTCTGCCGCATTGACTATTGCAATTCATTGTTTGCTGGGCTCTCTAAGGCGCCTTTCCTTCCGTACGGTCCCTACAGTCTGTAATGAACGTGGCTTCCAGGCTCTTTGCCCGTTTCCCACGCTTCTCCTACATAACTGCCTTTAGGACAGAGGTATTTCACTGGCTTCCTGTTGCTTCCCACATCCAATACAAGGACCTTCTCCCGGTCTCTAGGACTCGGCAGGGAAAAGCTCCTAAGTACCTCTGCGTCCTAATGCGTAGACCTCCCTGTGCTCTCTATTCCCGCCATCTTCGGTCCGCGGACCACCTCGACCTCCTTGTCCTTCGTGCTTGAACTGCGATGGCCCATCATCGTGCTTGTGCCATCCTTTGCTCTTCCTTATGGAATGACCTGCCCCTCACTCCGTAGCAAGATATTATGCTGATATCGAACATTGTTTTAAATGCCATCCATGAAATTAATCACAAAAGGTTAATTGTATGGAACTCCATACTGATTTTAAACACACTTTAATTGTATTGAACGCTATACTAATATCAAATAAACAGGTAATTAACGCAATACTTATATTGAACCCATAGGTTAATTATGTCAAACGCGTGAACACAGTTGTCAACAGTATCAAATACGACATCGATTCCGAAAAATCATCAACCGTATCAAATGCCGCAGCGACATCAAAGCAATTCCCAACAAGCACAACATACAACAACGCTCTACGTAAATGTATGACTAATGCAGCCCTCAGCTGACCCGCGTGACCTGCAGACAGACACTCAGATGTCGATGAGAGATAACCGCGAATCGCTCTTAGTCCCACGTGTACCACTAATAAATACAGACCGAATGCAAACCGATCCGTTGAGGGACTCATTGGAAAGAGTAGCACGTATGCACGCTCAACAGTAATGTCTGCTAGCACCAGGCCTTACTGTTGCCACAGCCTTCAGTGTCTCGTAATTTAAAGGTTTCACTGTTATAGTGATTGCAATTGAAATTGTAAATGTGCATTGAGCCTCTTCGTGAGCAACTCCTCTGACCGTCTGAAAAGGTAAAAGAATGATTGGAGAGAATGGTTTACAAGGGCTTTCGCGAAAGAAGACAAAAACAGATCAAGGGTTGATGTGGTACATTCACAGGGAATCTATTCCAGAAAGATGGACCGATGACAGAGAACCTTCCACGTCAGACCTTGACAGTTCTGGTCGATCGGATAACTCGATCATACCGTTTGAATTAGGGAACATCTATTCCAGTGTTTTCAGTGCATCGAAGTTTCTGTGTCATTTACAGCTTTCCACTCTTTCACAATAACATCAGAGCTCAGTATATCAGTCGATTTGTGAATGTTGTTCTGATCGAGAAACGATTGTCATTGATTTTTTAAGCTTTATGCTCTTCACCTATCTGCCTTCTCCTCTACTTGGTTTTCTGGCAATCGGATTTTGTTGAATCTCTCTATAGAAGGTCAAATGGTATCGCCTCAGAGTAGTAATCTTGGAGAGGCTATTATGAATCCTTTGTCACTATTGCTCTGTTCCTTCTGGGTTTATTCGTTGATACCCATGAACTCCTGTGATAAATTGTAATATGAACTTTTGTCTTGGTAATCAATTAAGCATATCAATTGAATTAATTTAATTTAATTTAATGAATGAAAAAATGAAAATCTGGCTGACTGCCTCATGTCGAATTGGAAAGTCGTTTTGACCCTCTCAAGCCGTAGAAAACACTTGACATCTTCTGAGATGGCAGTTCAACTAATCATTATAAAAAAACTTCATTTCGCCACAATCGTGCAGCGCAAAATAATGTGACCAACACACAGAGAATAAAGAAAGACGGAAATACACACAGACACGGAAAAAAATGAACAACTCAACTCGCTGAAATAATTGTCTTGCATAAGCATTTTCCCTGAAGTCTTACAGTTTTTTGCTGCATCATTGTTCCCTTATTGTTTCTGCAACGTAATCACTGTTTCTCCATTTTTTCCCAAAGTTTTCATTGTTCCTTCATTGATCTATCAATGTAATCATTATTTCTTCATTTTTCTTAAAACGTAATCCTTGTTCCTTCATTGATCCTTCAATGTAATCATTGTTTCTTCATTTTTCTATCCTTGTTCCTTCATTGACCCTTCAATGTAACCATTGTTTCTTCATTTTCTATCCTTGTTCCTTCACTCATTCGTCGCTGTAATCATTGTTTCTTCTTAGTTCATTCAACGTTATTAATGATCCTTCATTGATCCTTCAATGTAATCATCGTTTCTTCAATGTTCCTTCAGTGTAGTCACTGTCCGTCATTGTTCCTTCGACGTAAGCTCTGTTCATTGTTCCTTCTGTGTAATTAATGTTCCCGACACAAATTGACAGTTGAAATATGCACCAGTTCACATCTTGCGGTTGTTTAGCGAAAATTCCAGTAGGCTTAAGACATATGCAGAGAACAGATGTGAAATCATCTGACTGACTCCAAATGATTGCGATATATTCGCCTTGAGTCCAAATCAATCTGAATTAACCTTAGTCAGTTTGAATCAGTCTGAATCAATCTAAATCAGCCTGTATCAGTCTGAGTCAGTCCTACCTTGCCCAAATGCATCGGGATGAATCCAAATGAACCCAACTTATTCGGACTCAATCAAATTGCTATCCTTATTACCTTACCATCTTACCTTGTTTACCTTCTCCTTCCTACTTATATATTGCTCAAATTTTCTTGTTCTTCCTTCTCCTCCTCTTCTTCCTTCTCCTCCTCTTCTTCCTTCTCCTCCTCTTATTCCTTTTCCTCCTCTTCTTCCTTTTCCTCCTCATTTTCCTTCTCCTCCTTCTCCTCCTTCTTCTGCTTCTTCATCCTCTCTTCTTCTTCATCCTCTTCTTCCTCTTAAACCTTTTCCTCTTCTTCTTCCTCCTCGTTCTCCTCCTCGTCCTCGTCCTTCTCCTTTCTCTTCCGCTGCTCCTGCTACCTTTCCCCCACTTCTTCTTCCTCAACCACACGACTGTGACAGCCGATAAGAGTCCATCTGCCCTGCCACTGTGCATGTCCCTCTACTCGTCGCTGTTTCCCTGTGTCCAACTCCATTTCCTCAGCGCTGCGACCAACCGCCGAGAAGCAATAACCATGCGTCTAAATTGCTGCGTACATGACTTAGTAATACTCCATCGGCCACGGCAGAAGAAAGTGCGCTTATCCTAGCCACACAGGTGGTACCGCCATCTAGAGGTGGCCCTGCAAGTAATGGACGACCACCGGGCGACGCAATTATCAATATTTGACGAGGTGTTCAGTCAACACCGGCGCAGCCACTCCCTCGCCCTTGAACACCCGCACGCTTTCCCTCATTCCAGGAATGGCGTAGGGGATCCTGTCGGTGTGATGCTAAATTGGGCACAGCGAAAACGGTTCCGAGTGGCTCATTCACGTGACCTGGACGCAAATTTTGTTTCTAAAAATAGCAACTGCTCTGTCTGCGGTATCTCCTTTACTTACGTTTCAAAAATCTTGTTATTATTAGGACAGTGTAAAAACAGGCAAGGCGGGGTAATGTAAAGGTAGCCTCGGCTTGGGCCTCTGCTTTCCCAGGCGCGGTGGTGTAGCGGTACGTTCTGTGCCTTTTAACCGGAGGGTCGCATATTCGAATCTACCTTAAGCCACTGCATAGTGACTTTGGACAAGTTGCTCGCCTACAATTGTTCAGCGCAAGAGATTAGGCTGGAGCCCTGCGCTTGGCCTTCGAGTGGCGCTTTAGAAGTTTGGAGATTACGATTACGATGATTTCCACTTAATATGTACTAAAAATAGTGGTTGCTCTCAAATTTATTATCAAGAGAGCCGGATGGGATCAAATTCGCCTTATGTTGTAACCTATCAAACTGTGCCACCAAGGCACAACAGGAGGCCTTAAAATAGCCTCACTGTGTTATGCCAAATATGGACTGACCCGGAACCGACTTCGCTCCGGAATCGCCTTGGCACCACATTCGTTTGGCTGCCACTTCCTTTATCTTGTAGGTCAAACGGAGGCTGGATCTCGTCAAGGGACCAGTTTAGTAGATTGGATGTCAGTCAAGCAGTCGCCGTGGCGGATGTGTTGAGTGAAACAACACGAAGAGAAAGGCCAGTAATTCATCGTTGAAGAGAAGATAGGTGAAACAGCAACAGAAACGCGTTGACAGTGGCGGTCACACGGCGTCGCAGAGTTGGATGGGACGGTGGGAAAGAGGCGACGGGTCATTTCTCCACACGGTTTCGGCCCTTGAGACATTTTCACACATTGCCTTGGCCTCCGACGTCGCCTGCTTGACACCTTAAGAGGAGGTGAGGTGGGGTAAGGTTAGGTAAGGTACGACAAGGTAAGGTAAATCAAGGTAAGGTAAGGCAAAATAAGACAAGATGAGGTAAGGTAGGTAGGGTATGGTAAGGCAAGGTATGGTAAGGCATGGTAAGGTAAGTAGGGTAAGGTAAAGCAAGGTAAGGTAAGGTAATTTGGGTAAGGTAAGGCATGATAAGCAAGGTAAGGCAAGGTAAGACAAGGTGAGGTAAGGTAGGTAGGACATGGTAAGGCAATGTAATGTAAGGTAAGTAGGATAAGGTAAGGCAAGGTAAAGCAAGGTGAAGCAAGGTAAGGCAAGGTGAAGCAAGGTAAGGCAAGGTGAGGTACGGTAAGACAAGGTGAGGTACGGTAAGGCAAGGTAAAGTGAGGTAAGGTAAAGTAACGTAAGGTAAGGTGGTCAATATATCAGACAATAACTGAGCCAGTAGATCAGCCTACGTAATTCTTGTCAGCGAGAAGAAGAGGAAGAAGATGACGATGACGATGATTTTGCAAATGAAGATCGACTTTTTCATTGCACTACGCAAACGATGATCTCACAACCTCATCATCTTTGAAATCCATCACGCAGATCCGTCCATTTCCTCCTCGTACCTCACGTTCCTAATTCCTTCCTTCCCTCTTCATCAGCGCCTCAACACCACCTCGTATACGAGTCCTACCATTCGCCTACTATTCCTCATCATTATCATCGCATTCTTCGTCCTAATATTCCTCATCAGTCGGCAAAAGTCACTGACCGCCATTTGCCAACCTTGCCACTGACCGGTTGCAGCTCCCTGATTTCATTGTCCACGAGTCCGCCAAGGCTGGACACGGCGCTACTGACTGACCAACGGACTGAGTGACCAACTGACCAGGAACCGGATGACTATTTGATTCCGCGGCGCCAGTTGCAAATGATTGGAAATTGACCAAAGTAAGCGTCTAACCGGATAACGGACCCCTATCCGTAACAATTCCTATCGTTATGTTGACACGAACGCATCAACCCGACAGACTCACTCGGTATCATTCGGACTTATTCGGATGCATTCGGACTCGGTCGAACTCGCTCGAGTGTTGGCTATGGGCTGAAGACACCGTCCGCTTAGGGTCCGATGCATTTCAATTCGGGCGTCCGCTAACTGCATTTCACCGAGAAAAATGGAGCCAGTGATCGAGCTTGTCTACATGGATTTTTTTTACAAAGACCTAGTTATATATATATATATATATATATATATATATATATATATATATATATATATATATATATATATATATCGAAGATGTGTATGAGACAAACAGAAAGTTTTTGATACGCGAGTGAAAAGCTGAAAGTCTCTTATTTCCTTTCGTTCCAAAAGCCTTTGGACAATTACTAGAAATGATACGGATCTCCAAGCACTGCAGGGCGAAATTTGCAGACAAAAGGGGAACTACCTGCCTCCACCAAACAGGTCGTGTTCGTAATGATCGACAACACAGGGATTATAGAGGAAGATCAAACAGAGATTGACTTGAATACGTCAGAGATTGGTGCAAACCAGGGCCGTTTTAAAAATAAATAAATAAGTTTTATCCACTAGGCACAGTAGGCACTCTGCATAGGGCCTACGAAACTTTCGGAGTCTACGAAAGTCTGAAAATCTGAAAATGAGATATTGAATGATTGACCGGGAAAATGGAAAAAGGAAAATTGCAAATAACATTTAATAACTTTTGTACCGAAACAGTTAAAGTTAAGCGAATGTGAATGCGTTTAGCTTTAATACAGAGTTGGCAGTTGAGTTTGGGTCTACGAATGCAAGAGTGCCTAGGGCCTACGACGATCTTAAAACGACCATGGTGCAAAGGCTGATTCTGGTGGCACAGGATCGAGTGGACTGGAGAAAGCCAGTGGAGAGAGGCGACAACACCAGTGGATGACCTGACGATCCTAGTTCCATCTGTCTACCACAGAGATGATTTGTGCCACGTTTTTCTACAATCAATAGGTAGTTTCTCAACTTCTGGCAAAAACAATTCCACCTTCCTTCAACATCTCTCGCAGATCCAAAAAGGGTCATAGGAATGTAATGACACTGATGCAATAAACGTATGGTCTGTTAATCGAAATGTTGGATATATTTTAAACTGTGATCGATATTCAAAATGGCATAAATTGATCACTTTTTAAAATCAATTTGTCATTCAACACAATCTGTTTTCGATTTCAGATTGAGGACAATTCATATATGTTATTCAATACATATAATTATTACGTATACAATATATATATATATATATATATATACGTATATTGTATATATGGCGTTTAGCATTTAAACAGTGATGATGGTGGAAGGGGTAGTAGTAGCGGTGGCTGTGGTGGTGGACACTGGTGGTACTGGTACTGGTAGTGTTGGTGTTGGTGGTGATAGTGGTAGTAGTAGTAGTAGTAGTAGTAGTAGTAGTAGTAGTAGTAGTAGTAGTAGTAGTAGTAGTAGTAGTAGTAGTAGTAGTAGTAGTAGTAGTAGTAGTAGTAGTAGTAGTAGTAGTAGTACTAGTACTAGTACTAGTAGTACTAGTAGTACTAGTAGTAATAGTGGTAATAGTGGTAATAGTGGTAATAGTAGTAGTACTAGTAGTAGTACTACAAGTACTAGTAGTAGCAGGAGCAGCAGCAGCGGTAATAGAAGTAGTTGTAATAGCAGTGGTAGTAGTAACAGTGGCAGTAATAGTATTCCAGCTTTCCCACAGAGGCTCTGCGCTTCAGTGATATGGGAGCTGGTATTTATCTAGTGCTGTGTTGTCATTGTGTGGATAATTGTTTTGGCCAGTAACATCTTAGATCAGACGAGGGTATATAAAAAAACTGGCGCAACATAATCTGACAGCCTCTGCGCTAAGTGGTCTCCCTCTAGCGAAGTCCACTTGGTCAGATCGTCTGTCATTAAACCCACAGCAGAAGTCGAGGAAGGAAAAGAATATATATATATATCCAGTCTACAGGGCACGATGATTTGTCCGGCTGTCTATCTGTCCGTCTATCTGTCTGTCTGTCTGTCTGTCTGTTTGTCTGTCTGTCTGTGTCTGTTAATCCATCTCTACCTTTTCCGGCCGTCTGTCTGTTCATTTGTCCGTGTGTATGTTCATCTGCCTGTCTTTATGTATGTCCGTCCGTGTGTCTATCTACGTCTATCTGTTCATCTGTCAATCCGTGTGTCTGTCCGTCTGTTTGTCTGTCTGGTTGTCCGTCTCTGTCCGGTGGTCGTTGGGAAACTATACACACCCGATTAGCGATAATCTGGCAATTAGTAACCAGTTCCATTTCGGCTGAGATCAATAACTGGTCTTGCCATCGCCAGCTCAACCTCCCCCATGGCTGCAATCACAAGAAAGGCAAAGAGGACGCGGGGAAATGCGCATTAGGGACAGGGAAGGGCGGGGGAGAGCGGGAAGGTGCGAGAAAGGAGGCATTGAGAATGTAGGGAGAAAGGAAGAAAGGGAAACAAAGGAGTAGAGAGGCATAGATAAACAGGAAGGCATAGAGACAAGGACACAAAGTGTCAAGGAGGCAGGTAGACAGGCAGAGCCACTGATAGACGGGCATACGGAGATACTATAGAAGGGAGGAAGGAAGAAGAGTGGAAGGCCCCCTGTGAGGAATTCGAGGGAGAGAGTTGGAAATGTGACAGCGTGGGATTGAGCATGAAAAGGAAGCAACGAACAGAGGAAGAGGGTGAATGGAATGAGAAAGTGACAGAGAAAAAAGGAGACGATACAATACAATGCCTTGCAAAGTGATTGTCTTGTATTGCATAACAACGGACTGCATTATACTACGCAATGCTATGCTTTGGCATGTCATGTTGTTATGTAATAGTCATGTTGTGTTTCGTTGTACTGCATTTCCGATTGTTCGCGTGCCTTTTATTTCATTGTATTGCACCGTATGGCATTATATTGTATGTTATTATGTTAGGTTGTCACGCTATATCGCAATTTATAGTTCGTATTCTATTGTAAAAGAACAATTAGAAGCATGCATAAAGCACCTCAGCCGACACTGATTGTATAACGCGTGGAATACTATTAATTAGTAACTTCTATGGATAACGACGGTGTCTAATGCCCAAGGCACCAGTCGATGGCGCAACAAACCGAAAGCCATTATAAGGTCAGCATCCAGACGAGAGACCGCGTGAACCAACCGGTGGAGGATTAGCCAAAGACACGGAAATATCCGTTCAGAGCCACAGCATTTTAGCTAATCAGGCTAATGAACGCACTAGGTGGAAGATTATGGAAGCACTCCACTCGGGTGTTATGGCGGAAATTGCCTGGAAATGAATTGACCGCACGACAATCTAAGCACATCCACGGCACTGACTCAGATTAGCCGCCGCTGAAGAGCAGGAACAAGACAACGTAAACACTCGGAGAGCAATGAAGCAGATTAACTACAACTCAAGAGCATGATCAACACTCCGAGTGCAGTGACACAGATCATCCATTACGTAAGAACGAGAATAAGATAATAACGCAAGCACGTCGAGAGCAGTTACACAGATTAATCACAATGAAAGAACAAGAAGGCATTATGGTTATTTTTTACCCAAAGTAGATTGCACTCGTAACTTAATCGTAATCAAAGATTTATATAGCGCCTCATCGGGGGATACTCGCCAGAGGCGCAATTGGGGTAATGACGGAAAACCAGGATCGAACAAAATGGTTTCAAACGCTTACGGAATAGAGGTAAAGACAGACCAAGAAGCTTATGTCGTAACCAGTGTTTAATCTAGACACCTTTGGGGGGAATGTCCCCCAGGATTTATGTTTTCCCCCAGAGGCCAGCAATATAATAATGTAGAGACCTTTAGGGGAGGAAAATTCCCCCAGGATACATGTCCCCCCGAGAAAAAAAGTCATAAAGTTGTTTGAGAGAGTAATTCCCATAGAAAGTTTTTAAAAAATCGGACGAAAGACTAAAAAGGTCATCAACTTTTTTTGGAGATGAAATTTGAAAGAGTCTGAAACTTTTTCACGATGGGTGAAATTTGAAAAAATCTTGTGTAAATTCGTTGGTCCCCCCCCCCCAGAAACCTTGTTCCCCTCCCAGAAGAGGGGGACTAGATTAAACACCGTGTCGTAACTAATAGGTAACTTATTCCAGAAACTTTCATGAACCGACCACAGCAAAGCTTCTGTGCTGCGCTGTGGATGTTCTGGTTGAGGGGACAACCAGGTCACTCACCGCAGCAGAGCGAAGAAATCTCCGGCAGGGAATGAATGCGACCGAGACACGCTGCTCCCGAAGATAAGATGGAGTACGGCCCACAAGGCAATTACGTATAAGCATTATGATCTTAAACTCGATGCGTTTGTGCATCCGCAACCTGTGCAATTCCTTCCTCGATGTGATCCCTCTGGATTTAGAAAATTTTCGGTTATTAGTGTTATTAGTTTACCCGAAATAATTGAAATCCGTCAGGAACTAGAAATTACGCTAGAGGTTCCTAATGGATATCTCGTAAATCAGGTTTCGTCCTCCGCAACTGCAGTAAATGCATCACGAAATTATATGGTATATAATAGGCTATGTGTGCATGTACGTGAGTGTGCATGTATGACATTTTATAGCGCATTTTTTTTACCTGTCAACAGTTCTAAAACGGCGCGACTTTGTATATATAGTCTGAGGATGGTTCTTGAGCTGTTGGTGAGTTCGAAATGTCAGTGACGGATTGTCCTAGAAGGGGGTTCAGTGCACAAGAAGCATTCACCCGTTTCCCCCTTCCTATAGGCAGAGGTTCTACTAAGAGATCCCCATGGGCTGAAAAACGCAGTGTAAGTGCTATGCTGAATTTCCGAAATATTGTGGAAGATGATATCATTTCAATGGACTCTGTCATAGCTTTGAAGAGAAGGCTATAAAGTATTGACTATTTTGCATCCTGGTAATAACTCCAGGTTTTCAAGCACAGATTAAATTATTCTGATTCAAGTAAAACCCATTGTTATGGGATGGGGTGTTATGTTATGTAATACCATGTTAGCCATGTCATAGTCATGTCATGTCATGTCGTGTCGCGTCATGTCGTGTCGCGTCATGCTTTGTTATGTTATGTTATATTCTATCATGTTATGTTATGTTATGTTATATTCTATCATGTTATGTTATGTCATGTCAGTTTATGTTGCATGACTTTATGCTAAACCATAGGCTTATAGCCGTGTCATGTTGTCTTATATAATCTATTCTGATGACTTCTATAGCGCCGTCATATTAATATAATAATAGAAGCCAATCGATGATTATAGCTTCAAGTGAAATATAACCATAATCACTTGGAGAAGCCAAGATGAAATCCGATGTCTTGGGTTATGTCACGATTTATTGTACAGGCGGTCTTTTGCCCGAGGCGTACATGAACTTAAGGAACCTTCTAATACATGACAATCGTTGCCAAAAAATAGACAACCGTTGCTAATGACCAGAGGCTGTGAATGTCTGGAGCCAGACCTTGGTCAGTCAACTGCAATAACGACAGTCCTATCGTCCAATTATCCTCAGAAAGAAAATTATAATTAAGTGCAGTATAATAACCAGGGTCGCATCAGTTTTAGCTTGAAGGTTTTTCATGGCTACATCATGAACAGTCTTCGATAATTGCCCCTAATAAAAACGCATCCAATTAGTTTAAATACATAAGCTAACACGTGTAGCATCTTGAGGCTTTCTTGGCGCTTTGCACGATCTAAAAAAGTGCTATAAAAATAACCATTATACGTATACATATGGTAATTACCCCCAATTAATTGTGAATATTGAGCATGTAAACTGTTCAGACTGTTTTTCTTCTGTTTCGATAAATATATATATATTAAAATGTAATAACCTTTGAAAGTAATACTACTACCACCACCACCAGCAACAACGCTACTATTACTGATGATGATGATGATGATGATGATGATGATGATGATGATGACGACGACGACGACGACGAAGATGATGATGATGATGATGATGATGATGATGATGATGATGATGATGATGATGATGATGATGATGATGATGATGATGATGATGATGACGATGCTGATGATCATGATGACGACGATGACGATGATGATGGTAATAATAATAATAATAATAATAATAATAATAATAATAATAATAATAATAAAAATGGGCCTAATAATAACTGGAGTTAATTAACTGGAGACAACAGAGAAACTACATTTCTCTAGCAACGCTCCAATGTAATTGCTTTCCACGGGACTTTTTACACTGAGCACGACATCAACGAAAATTAGCCATCGCAGAAAATGCTATCCCTAATTTCTGAAATCCTGACGGATCACCTCTACCTCGGGTAAAAATAATAATAACGATTATGATGATGATGATGATGATGACGACGACAACGATGATGACGACGACGAAGACGACGACGATGACGATGATGATGATGATGATGATGATGATGATGATGATGATGATGATGATGATGATGATGATGATGATGATGATGATGATGATGATGATGATGATGATGATGATGATGATGATGATGATGATGATGATGATGATGATGATGATGATGATGATGATGATGATGATGATGATGATGATGATGATGATGATGATGATGATGATGATACTAATAGTACTAACAATAATAGTAAAAAAACATTTCTTATAAAAGATATGATTGCTAAATATGGTCTTATCGAAGAAATGTCCAATTTGCTAATTGACCTCCTTAATTATTGTGCTTGCTATTATTACAGACATCCTGTCGCAGTTGATACAGTAAGATATTCGTCATAATACGTGTTTGTCAAACTCTTTGGCCGACTTCTGCCATTATGCCATGTAATCACAAGAGATTGGAACTGAACGCTGCCGCATGTGTCGCTCGAGAGATCTACACACAATTGAAGCCGACTGAAGGAGGAAGACGGTTTGAATGACGGACTGCGCACAGGAGGGCTCGCAACTCCGAAGGAGAGTGAAGTATAGGTCATTCAGCAGGAAGGGAATCAGGCAAAAGGAAAGGGAAACATACAAACACAAGGAGAGGCAAATTACATATTTAGGGTTACGCAAAGAGAGAGGCAAACAAACAAGCAGAAGGAGAGGGAACATACAAACACAAGGAGAGGCAAATTACATATTTAGGATTACGCAACGAGAAAATAACATACATGCACAAGGAGAGGGAAACATACAAACAGAATGACAGAGGTAGACAAAGGAACAGCACAGGCTAAGATGCAGGAGAACAGACATGAAAGAGACAGATATACAGACATCTATACACAGAGACAGCTTGCAACTAGATAGAGGAGGGAAGCGGGTAGAGAGTACCATAGACACAATGAATCCTATTTGGTTCTACGTGTGTGCGTGAGACCGCCACTGGCGACTCGTTTAGATTTTACTGTGCATTGTTTAACTAACCGATGTAATAGTCTAATTCTAGAGAGCGCATCTGAGTTGTTTTGCTCTTTGAGCGGCGCTATATAAATGTTCGATTACAATCACGGTTACAATACAAACAGCCAGATGCGCAGAAAGACTCACGAAAGAAGACAAAGAAAGAGACAGTAAAAGATATACAAAGAGATAGACGATTTAAAAAGAAACATACAGATATGCAGACATTTAGACACAGATATGTACAAGCTGACATACAGGAATCAACAGATGGACAGACAGACACACGCACAGACAGACGAACAGACGTAGAGACAAACAAACGGACAGACAGACGGACTAACGGACAGACAGACAGATAGATGGACAGACAGAAGGACGGACAGGCAGACGGACGAACGGACGGATAGACAGACAGACAAACAGACGGACGGAAGGATAGACAGACAGACGGACAGACGGACGGACGGATAGACAGACAGACAGACGGACAGACGGACGGACGGACGGACGGACGGATAGACAGACAGACAGACGGACAGACGGACGGACGGACGGACGGATAGACAGACAGACAGACGGACGGACGGACGGACGGACGGATAGACAGACAGACAGACAGACAGACAGATGGATGGATGGATAGATTGATAGACAGACAGACAGACGGACAGACAAACAGACAGACAGACAGACGGCCGGACAAACGGTCAAAGCAACGGTCGGTCAGATGTACATTGAGATTCGGAAGTGAAAAGAGAAGAGCGAGAGTAGGAACCTAATTCGATTCTGTCTCTCTTCTCATTTGAATGTCGTTTGTCGAGCACGCACACTGCGCCCTCGGACGACCAAAGGTCACACTACACAGGATATGACATCCATCCATCCGTCCGTCCATCAATACATCCGTCCACTCGTACATTCATTCATCCGACCATTCACCCTATACGTCTATCCATCCATCCGTCGTCCGTCCGTCCGTCCATCCTCCATCCATCTATCCATCTATCTATGTGTCTTTAAATCTATCTATCTGTCTGTCTGTCTTTCTGTCTGTCTGTCTATGTATCCATCCATCTGTCTGTCTGTCTATGTATCCGTCCATCCATCCGTCCATCCATCCATCCATTTACATATCCATCCATCCATCCGTCCGTCCGCCCATCCATTCATCCATCCCTCCATCCATTTACATGTCCACACATCCATCCATCCATCCATCCATCCATCCATCCATCCATCCATCCATCCATCCATCCATCCATCCATCCATCTGTTCAATCTATCCATCCATCTGTTCCATCCATCCATCAGCCCATCCATCAAAAAATCAATCCATTCCTTGATCCACCCAGCCATCCGACCAACCCACCGTCCAGCTCCCTCAGTCCGTATCTGCTGCTCTCCTGACGTCCGTCCGTCCAGTGGTCATCATCCCACTGACCTCGTCTTTGACTTAAGCCGATCGTCGTGGGTGGCACGTAACAGGTGTGCGCCAAGAGAAAAGCAGCCAAATGGCATCATAAATCTTCCTCTGGACCAACCGGGAAACAACGCAGACGACACAGTCACGAACAGCCGCATTCCAAGTGATTTAGGTGACAAGAACCATTAGTAAGCAAGTGACTAAGTGAGTAATTAGGAAGTAAGTAAGTAAGGGAATTAATAAGTAAACAAGTAGGTAACTATATTGTATTGTATATGGGCATCTATAATAGGTGTTGCTGTTAATTTCTTTTAGTCATTGTTACTGTTTTTTATTACTGTTATTGTTACTGCTACTATAAAGGTACCGTTATTAATGCTATTAATTAGTAAGCAAGAAAATAAGCTAGTAAGTAAGTAAGTTAGTAAGCTATTACGTGATCAAATAAGTAATGAGTACGTTAGTTAGTATGTAGAGATGTAGTTAAGTTATTAAATAAGTTATTAAGTTTTTTAGTGAATAAGTTAGCAAGAAGTAAGTGTGTCAGTGGACCGTCTTTGAGGTAAGATTTAGAAAAGAGGAAGGAGGTACATGAAAATGAAAGAGGTGATGTTATGGGTTAAAGAATAGTTGGACAAGTTCAGCACAGGTACACGGTGACAACAGCTGGAGAATCTGTTCTTATGAACAGCAATGTGCTGGTATTTCCAGCACATTCTGCGGAGTGTCTTTCCGCCAACAGTTACTGTTCACTGTCATTACAATCTGCGCTCCAGATTGCACCCTTTCACCTACCGAATAAAGATGACCGAAATAACATCCATAGAGTTCTCTACAAACGACAGTAAAAGACAATAACTTGCTACCTGCCTTAACCTCTTCTCGTGATATATCTTGTTTATCAATTTGCCGCAACTCTCTGCGGTTTGTCAGACTGTTCCAGCAGACGAAGAAACATACATGATGAATGACGATATGTTGGCATTTTTACAAAATGACTACAGATAGATGGATGGATGGATGGATGGATGAATGGATGAATGGATGGATGGATGAATGGATATGGGGGATGGATGAATGGATGGACGGATGGACGGATGGACGGACGGATGGATTGATAGATGGAAGTGTTCATGGGTGGATGAGCGGACATTCGGATGAATGGAAATCCAGAATTTGTCTTACGTTTCTACCAGAAAGAAGGACGTCGAATGGAAAAGGAAAACAGATTAAAGCAAAGGAAACGAGGAACTGGAAAAGCTGGACGGATTGTGAAGAGGAGGGTAGAAAGAGAATAAGGAAGCACCAGAGATGGAGAAGGGCGCTGGGAAGGGAGGATACCGGCGAGCAGTGAAATTATCGTGAACGAGAACGAAACGAGAACGAAAAAGAAAAGTCAATCGTTCACGAGAACGAAAACGAAAAACGAAAAAGATTTTGAGAACGAGAACGAAATAGAAACGAAAAAGACTGGACTCAAAACGAATAAAAACGAGAATCGAAAATGATTTTCCGAACGAAAAGTATTGAAAATCCAACCATGTATTTTATTAAAAACGAAAATCGCAAAATAAATTCTTGAACGAAGTATTGAAATTCCCACCATGTCTTTTTACAAAAATTTTCGGCGACGCAGTTGAACTGCGCGCGTGTCTAAACTACAGTCACAAGTCACACAACTTCCTGTTTGCGTCTTGCGTCTTTGCAAACGCGACAGCCACGAGTTCACGTTTAACGCGACAAGTCGTTTTGTGACCTCTTTCTTTGATATATTTCTTTAAATCGTCCACCTTCCATCGATTGAAGTCATTCAACGATTCTAAGCTATCCGCCATGTTTTACTTTGTGTGTGAACGTCGTTCCCGTCATGCCGTGCGGGAAAAATAAAGGTGAACTAGCTTATTGTCGAAGTCAATTTACAAAATTATTAATAATGAGTCTAGTAAAATTTTTATATGGTAGGAAACGTTAAAGTAGGCTATGGTATGGGAATACTTTGTACATGAAGAAGATAACGATAAGAAGAAAGGCCGATAATTAGGCTATACAGTTCTGAACGAGAAGGAGTAAGGACAACCCCGTGGTGTTCGCATAGCTGGTGGCAGTGAGATTATCGTGAACGAGAACGAAACGAGAACGAAAAAGAAAAGTCAATCGTTCACGAGAACGAAAACGAAAACGAAAAAGATTTTGAGAACGAGAACGAAATAGAAACGAAAATGATTGAAAAATTCAAAACTAAAATAAAACTAAATAGAAATGATTGATACCCGAACTGAATAAAAACTAAAATAGAAATGATTTTCCGAACGAAAATAACACTGCCGGCGAGGACGCGTTGGCGAGGAAAAGAGAGGAGTCGGAAATGGAAGAGATTTTGGTCCGAAGAGACAGATAGTGATACAAGCGCATGCAGAGATAAGGAGAGAACAAGAAACAAGGAGAGAGAGCGAGAGACAGACGAACAGAGAGAAAAACATCGGAAAGGAAAGTAGATTACCTGACTTGTACGGAAGAAAGAGACGGAAAGATGGAGGAACTGAGAGAGTCAGACAGTTACAGAGACAGAGAGAGCGAGAGACAGACAGACACACAAACACACACACACACGCACACACATATATATATACATGTATATATATTCAGAAACAGATACAGATATAGAGAAATATGTATACTATATACAGACATATATGTATGTCAATAGAATAGTATAGATGTTATATAGACGTATATATATAGAGAGAGAGAGAGACAGACAGAGAGACAGAGATAGAGACAGACGAAGAGAGACAGACTGAGAGACAGAGAGAAGAGGGAGCCAGCGGTTGTCGACAAGATGGCACCGTCTTGGCCAATTCATCCATTTCATGTCATTGTCTACGGACGATGGTTCATACATGGACCATCGACGACTTCGACGCAGCCCAGGCTGGAGGCCGAAGAGGTAGTAGCAGGAGCCGGCGTGAGGGGAAGGGAACCAGACGGTGGTTGCTGGTGCCTGATGATTGCGATCCTTGGATCTATCGGCGACGGAGGCCTTATAAATGTCCACGGTCATCCGTCTTAATGACATGTCCAGTCACAGTAATCCATCCGGTCTCCAGGTCCACGATCCGTAATGGCAACGGTAATCCAGCGACCAGCGAGCTGTATCTGCCGCCACCAGTCATGTCCGCTTCTTACACTGGCCTTTTACCTGTGCCCTCACTGTCCGTGCCCCCAGCCGTGTC